>WNWU01000005.1:35042771-35060834 GCA_012654045.1 Ptyas mucosa
ATAGAATAGAATAGAATAGAATAGAATAGAATAGAATAGAATAGAATTTTTTATTGGCCAAATGTGATTGGACATATAAGGAATTTGTCTTGGTGCATATGCTCTCAGTGTACATAAAAGAAAAGATATGTTCATCAAGAATCATAAGGTACAACACTTAATGATAGTCATAGGGTACAAATAAGCAATCAGGAAACAATCAATATCAATATAAATTGTAAGGATACAAGCAACAAAGTTACAGTCATACAGTCATAAGTGGAAGGAGATGGGTGATGGGTAATTCACTTACCATTTTTACACAGCACAAATCCAGAAAGTTCAGAAATCATTTTTCCCCCCTGGGTGGATTCTTACCTAATTAAGACTGTTAACATACAAACAAATACTGGAAGTGATTAGACTCTTAAGCTATTCTTTGTTTGCCTAGATTTTCTCTGCATCTTTCAGTGATTTTTATCAAATAAACATTGCTGAAAAAAGAAAGTCTAATGAGGACATTCAAGGTTGCTTGATACACCTCTAAACAATGAAAAGAACCTTCCCTATTTTGCATAAAACCACTATCCAATTCAGTTTAGTACTGAAGTTTAGTAACTTCTAGAATGCATTAATTTCATCATTAGCTTAATCACTTAATCATGTTTAGTGCTAGATTTCACTAATGCTTCAACATGTGTGAAACCAATTTTCCCTTTTCCCAGTAAGTCTGCAGTTTCTCCTTTATATTTGTAATGAAGCCAGGGACCTAGAATATTTCATTACACATTGAATTCCATCCCACATAAATGCCCTTGAATTTAACATATTAATAGAGTTTATTATTATTAATCATATTGCTATGCCGCCCACTCTCCAAGGACTCTGGGTGGCTTACAACAATCAACAGTATACTAAATAATATATTGCCCCCAACAATCTGGGTCCTTATTTTACCCACCTTGGAAGGATGGAAGGCTGAGTCAACCTTGAACCGGTGAGATTTGATCTGCTGATCTGCTGAACTAGCAATCAGATGAAGTCGTTGTAGTACAGCACTCTAACCACTGCGCCACTTTGGCTCAGAGTTAGAAGGGACCTTATAGGTCATCTAATCCAACCCCCTGCTCAAGCAGGAGACCCTACACCATTTCTGACAAATGACAGTCCAATCTTTTCTTGAAAGTCTCAAGTGATGACGCTCCCACAACTTTCGAAGGCAAAGCTGATCCATTGGTTGATTGTTCTCACTGTCAGAAAGTTCCTCCTCATTTCTAGGTTGAATCTCTCCTTGGTCAGTTTCCATCCATTATTTCTTGCAGTCTCTCATGGGTGGAGTGGTTCTGCTAAATCCTGCAATAGAGACGGAATCATTCCAGATTTGCCTTTACAAACAAAATAAAATAACTTTTTTAAAATAATGTTATTGTTTTAAAGGTAATAACAGAAGAAGAAAAAACAAAAGGAACAAAGCACAAAACTCCATTCATTGTGAAAAAATACATAAAATGAAAATAAGTATAAAACACAACAGAAAAAAGTAAGAATACAATATGTTAGAGCAGTGATGGCTAACCTTTTTGCCATCACGTGCCAGGAGAGGGGAGCGGGGGAGGTTCGCACGCACACATGCCCACACCCATAATTCTATGCACCCTGTGCATGCACGCACAACCCCCTCCCCCCACTCCTGGCATTCAATGGCCCCGTAGGTCCATTTTTCTTTCTCACCTGGCTCCAGATTCTCTCTATGCATCTGAAAACAGCATTTCCCACTCCCTCGGAGGCCCTCGGGAGGTCTGAAACAGCCCATTTCCCAACTCCCGGTGGGACAGGAAGTGACTTTTTTGCTGTCCTCAGCCTCCAGAGACTACTGGAGAGTCTCTGGAGGCTGGGGACAACAAAAAAGTCACTTCCTGTCCACTGGGAGTTGGGAAATGGGCCGTTTCAGGCCTCCAGAGGACCTCCGAGGGAATGGGAAGAGCTATTTTCACCCTCCCCAGATGCATAGAGAGAATCTGGAGCCAGGTGAGAAAGAAAAACAGGCCTTCCCTCCCCCACCCCAGGTCTCCAGAGGCAGGAAACAGCCTGTTTCACTACAGAAGGCCCGAAAATCAGGTGGCTGGCGCGTGTATGTACGCCAAAGCTGAGCTGGCGTGCCCACTGATATGGCTATACGTGCCACCTGTGGCACGCGTGCCATAGGTTCGCCATCATGGTGTTAGAGCAATAAAGTTAGTTTATTTTGTTCTGTATATAATTATCTAATGTATATTTCACATTACTAATGTACTTAAAGACTATTGTGCTTTTTTCAACCTATTCTATTATATATAACTGAGTCCCATATTTCCTTATAATTATCCATTCAAAATCTTGACTCTATAAGCAATCTATAAGCAATCCACTCATAGCTATTAAATGTAATCAGATCTTCAATTCAGATTACCATACATTTGCCTTATATTTTTCCAATGTTGCAATACCAGTCTTTTAGCTATAAGGGCACATAGAAATCATTTTATCCATTTATGGTCCACTTTTTTTCTTCCAAAACTTAGGACATTATAAAAACAACTGTTTTAAAGAAGTATTGCCCTTATTATATCTGCAACAAAATGTTGTCCTAGACAATCTTTTTCTAAGCAAAATAAAATCACTTAAAAAACAAGCAATTGTTTCAGGAGAAAATGATTACACTCTACTTAATTACTTACACTAGAAAACCATGTGCTTTCTGTCATGATTAATCAGTCTACTGGCTGTTTTCATTGCTTAAATTCTAATTAAGTGGAGTGACATTCTGCTATGAAATATTATGATGAAACCAAGTGAGTATATGAAAAGAAAAACTACGTTGATTTTCCCTTGGCCTTGGACTACTAGTCCAGTTGGGTGGAACACAAAAATGGAGATGGGGAAGATTTTATAAGGTACTAAGTTTCCATCTGTCCACTTTTAAAGACTTTATTTTGATGACTCCATGTGTATCATGTTATCTACCGGTAGTCTCCCAGCCCCATTTGTAATCCACTATTCCATTGATGTTCACCAGCCATGAATGACAGTTCACTAGAGACCTGATAAACCTGTGTTTGCCATGCTGTATAAATTGCATGAAATACCCAACAAGTTATAGTGTTTGGCTGCTGACAGCTGTACCCTCCACTGTGATTTAAAAGTTGGAAGGCTCAGGCTGCTGAGTTTTGTTGTTGCTAAACTAAAAACCATCCTTAGCTGGTCAACATTCAATGCTGATAAAATTTTATATTAGCTATGGGAATCATGAGCAATAGGTGGTTCCAAAAAAGCAGTGGTGAAAGACTGGATATTTTCACTGGAAAGAAATGATTACATGATTTCCCCATCATTCTTATGGATTTTAGATTGCTTTTACCAATCATGTTAGGGGTTATTTACTCAAGACAATAATTAGACATGGGGTAATTGCATTGCTTACATCAACTTCTTCTTCATCTCATCATGCCCACTTTGAGAGTTTCAGGATATTTAACCAGATCTCCCAGTTTTGGCACATTAGAAGTTCCAGTGACCAGAAACAGCAAAGAACCAATCCTGACAAAAGCAAACCAGTGGTTTTTTTGTTAGCATTAAGCCAAATCTGCAACTTCCGAAAAGCAAAGGGAAAAGTAAGAGCAGATTTTGAACGTTTTTATTTTTAACTTAGTAGGACACTTGTTACACACAACATTGATTCTTTGTTGGATATTCTGGAAGTTGTTTTGCTGTCATTTCTCATCCATGCTATTCTTTTTTTAAAAAAAGTGTGAAACCCTTGAATTGTTGGAGGGTGAATGTCTTCTAAAAACTTACCGTTTCCCTTTTTTTCTTCAACTCTGCCCCAAATAGAAGCAATTGCAGATATTTTAATGTTTCTGCATTGTTCATTTTGAAACAAATCTCCAAATGGCTCAGATCTAATCAGTTTATCCTTGAACCCCAAACTACAAACTTGAATCACATAATAACTTTTGTGAATCTTGAATTGTCAATTTTAATCAACAGACTGATTTGCACAGGCTCTGTTGTCGGTCTCTATTCAATCCTTAAACATGTACAATGCCTTTACCTGATAGTTAAGTTCATAAAATAAATGACCATAAACATGGGTTTATGTGGACTGACCAACTCCTGGCATACAAATATCAACTGATGATATCTATTATTATATAAATTAAATATTTGTATTCATTGCATACTTTTTTTAAAAAAAACTGTGATGCTGTTGTTGTAGGCTGTATAATTGGCCTTTTTTCAATTGTTGCAATATGTTTGTTTGTTTGTTTGTGAAGGAAGAACTTTTTGGGCACCAACCAAATGGCCGCATGGTCCTTTGGGTTCTCCAAGTGAGGCTACAGAGCCATGTTTTAACTCCTTTTCAGAAGGCCAGGAAAATGGGGGCCTGCCCACCTTTGGGGAGAGAATACTGCACAGGGCAGGGCCAATGGCAGAGAAGGCTCTTCTTCTAGATTCCTAATATACGCATTATGCATTTTCCATCTGTGGATGTGGGTGTGGGTATGGGTGTCTGCAAGCATCAGTATGGTATTTTCATACATTATCCAGTTTTCAGCAAAAAATTGAATATGTGAATATCAAACAACAGTTGTATATTGCTTCAAGAAGATAAAATGAATTAATTTAACATTAATATTTGAGCTAAAAAGCTTTCTCTTCTTCCTTGCCTTATTTCTCAACAACAACGATAACGACAATGATAACCCCACCATCAAACAACAACTGGATTTTTGGATTCTAGGTAAGGACTCAGTAGGTAGATGTGAAAAGCAAATCCAGTCTAAACATCTGGCTGGCTATGGAACAAGTAACAATGTTTGGTTATTTTGGTGCAGTTACTTTTTAAAGTATAAATAATCTGTATTGTACATGCACACATTTGCAACTTCTATGACATTTAAAGCTCATGGATCTGCTTACATAGAATAGACAAGATATGTTCACATCGATGAACAATATTATGGCAGCTTATGGTAGTTCTTCATCACTGATGAGAAAAGCTACAGTATTTCCTTTTGGCATTCCTTTCAAAGCTAAATGTTAGCCTCTAAAATTTACTTAGTTTGACTAAAACTAAGTAACTTGGTATCTTTCCATGTACTCATATTACAGGCCTGTGTACACCAAGGGTGGGTTCTACTTACCTTTACTACCGGTTCTCAACGGGACCTTGCTTTGCTCGTGTGCGTGTGCTTCTGCTCATGCGCAAATTGTCCATTATGATGTCAAGGTGAGTGGGTGGAGCCTCCTGCCACTTTTACTCCCAGTTTACAAGAACTGGACAGAACCGGGAGCAACCCACCACTGGTGTATACATATATACATTTGGAAAATGTTTCCTTGGCTTCTAGAGAAATTGTTAAAGAAAGAGAAGATGGTATTTCTCCTGTCCTTGGAATGCACTGCATCCTCTAGGGATAGGCCACTGTTTTAATATTTCACTTTCTGCAGCTTTCTTTGGTAAATCACAGCAGGTTGAGAAAAATTTCTTTGGATCACCAGCTCTGAGTCATCTTTGCTTGTATTACCTCCCACCTTATCTAATCATCTGTTGAAAATCTGCAAGTTTTTACCTTCATGCTGATGGAATGAGTGGTTTGGGTTTGTTTTTTTTTTTGTATAATGGACTTTCTCATCTTTATCTTTAACCAATTTCTCCCTGATCTTCCATCTTCAAAACAATGCATTAATTCTTTCATATATATTGTTACCATGAAAGTTATTAAGTTGTGTTTGTATCCTTTTGGATCTTTGGCAGGCTAGGCCTCCCAATTTCTTCCCTTCTGATTTCTGATTAGTTTTCTTTTCTATTTTCATCTCATTTGCTTAATGCATTCATCTAATCTCATTATTAGGCATGGAAAATTTGGTAGGATGGGCTGCTTCTCGAGGATCATTTAATAGAAGCTTAATTCCCATTTCTATTACAAGTTTCCTTTGGGATTTTACCAAAGTTATACCATTTCTTTCATTGTCTCTGTGCCACGTCTATAAAACAGTGGCAGCAACATTACACAGCTGAGAAATCTCTCCAACTGTTGATCATCTAAAGTGCCTCAAGCTTCAAATCTTTCAATAACCTAGGTGTGTGTAATGATTTTGATATTGTTCTGGGATTAAGTAGAATGGAATTTTATTTAGTGTGGAAATAAACTGTGAGTTTTTACTCTTGTCTTGTTAAGGAAAAGAAAATGAGGCGGGCAGTATAATAAGTAATCAGCCAAATGCGGGATATTAATAATAAAAAAAAAGCTTCCCTTTTTAAGATCCTGTAATCCCTTAATTCAGGGTAGAGTTTGGGCGACTGGATGCAACTGAGCATTTACTGGCCAGATGACCTTCCTGACACCACATGGAGCTCGTAGCAGATACTTTTTTCTTTACGTCCTAGGAGAGGAACATCTGCTGCTACCTAGGATTGATCTCTTAACCTTCTGAATGGATGGCAAGCAAAATTGGGTGAAAATATTCAGGAAGAGAAAAATGTAATCCTAGTTTTATGTTGGTCCTCCTGGGTTTGTTGCACAGTAAGATTTATCCTAGGAAAATGGAGCCTTTTTTCCTAGCTACATCACCAACTGGCTGATATATGTCTTACTTTCAGTATGTTCAGGCAGGGTGGCCTAGGTGGTGCAGTGGTTAGAGTCAGAGATGGTATTCAGCAGGTTCTGACCAGTTCTGGAGAACCAGTAGTGGAAATTTTGAGTAGTTCGAAGAACCAGTAAATACCACCTCTGACTGGCCCCACTCCCATCTATTCTCTGCATCCCGAGTCCCAGCTGATTGGGAGGAAATGGGATTTTGTAGTAACCTTCCCCTGGAATGGGGTGGGAATGGAGATTTTACAGTATCCTTCCCCTGCCACACCCACCAAGCCATGCCATGCCACGCCCATCAAGCCATGCCCACAGAACCAGTAGTAAAAAAAAATTGAATCCCACCACTGGTTAGAGTGCAGTACTGCAGGCTACTTCTGCTGACTGCCAGCTGTCTGCAATTTGGCAGTTCAAATCCCACCAGGCTCAAGGTTGACTCATTCTGTATCCTTCTGAGGTTGGTAAAATGAGGACCCAGATTGTTGAGGGCAATATGCTGACCCTGTAAACTGCTTAGAGAGGGCTGTAAAGCACTGTGAAGTGGTATATAAGTCTAAGTGCTATTGCTATTGCTATTTACATTCACAAATGCTGTCAAGTAGCCAAATCTGAGCACTTGGCATTGCAGGGCTACTTTTTCACAATGAGCTCTGTGGGGGGGGGGGGGGAGTTTTGCCAAAAAAGAGGGGGGGGGGAAAGAGTTCTAAATCAGCAAGCAAGCTAAAACAAAACAAAAGCAGTGCAAATGGATACAATAACAACAGTATGCTTAGAATTATTTCTGTACGTAACAAGATACCGTGTTTCCCTGAAAATAAGACAGGGTCTTATTTTCTTTTGAACCCTGAAATAAGGGCTTGGCCTTATTATTGGGGGGTCTGGCAGAGAGAGGCTCCCTCCATGTGCCATTAAGCCCCACCCCTCCTATGGGGGGAGAACACGAGCAGCCCAAAGGCGCCAAGTTGCACAAATGGCTGTTCCCTCCCCTGCTTGCACGCCTCCCAGGCCTCACCATGTTGATGTGGACGAAGCTGATGAACACCCAGCTGGAAGCTGTTGGAAGCGGAGAAGATGCTGGTTGGGCCAGCCACCTGCTGCCAAGTCTTCTGGGAGCCAGGGCAGAGAGTCTTCCAGCAGCTGGGCCAGAGAGGCAGCGAAGGGCGAAGTGAGCTGCAGCCTCACATGGGGAGACCGCGACGCTGCTGCCACCATCCAAGCACTGAGGATGGCTTCCTCTGCAATTTCCAAACCCCAGCTGGAAGCTGCTGGAAGTGGAAAAGAAACCGGTCAGGTCAGCTGCCTGCTGTTGAGTCTTCCGGGAGCTGGGGCAGCCGCATGGAGTTGGAACCATAGAGCGGGAAGTGCATTACCAGAGCAGCCACTGCCAAAAGACTCTGCATCTTTCAGCTGGCAAGGGAAGAGCTACCTCTGGTGCTGGCCACGCCCACTGTTCACTATGGCTTATTTTCGGGGTAGGATGTATATTTACGCCCACCCCAAAAATCAGACTTGGCCTTATTTTCAGGCCTTATTTTCAGGACATCCTCAGAAAAACCTTAATTTCATCCTAAAAATTTCATTGTTAAAATGCATGTGATTACCAGAATTATTTTCTGCTTTTCTTTCAGGAGGAAGAAAACAGAATAGAACAACATGGGACCTATGGTCTGGGATGTGATGGTATAATACAGCCTTGTTGAAGCTGGGTGCTTTCCAAGTTGTGCATATAATTCTGGGATTCCAAAGCATACTTAATCTAGAACGTTACCAGGTTCATGTAGCATGATATAAGGTTAAAAGTTTGAGCAAGGGTAAGGAATGATGGGTAATTTGTATCAGCAGCTGAGTAAGTACAATGGAACAGCTTCTAGTGCACTAGAGGCCATAACTAACAACTGTTGACTTCTTTTTGCTTAGCCAATATGGTGATGAGTATAGGCTTTAGATTTGATCAACTCCCTCTCAAAGCAACCACAAATAATGGATAATGATGATGAATTCCAGTTTATAAATGCTGCTGATTTTTTATTTGTACTTATAAAATATAAGTATTAGTTACCGTATTTTCCGGCATATAAGACGACTTTTGAAGACAGGAAAATCTTCTCAAAAGTCTGGGGTCGTCTTATACGCCGGGTATAAGCTGTAGTCATTGCTAGAGATTCCTAACCCGAAGCTGAGTTGCCGGCGCTGACCAATGACGCTACGGGAGCACCAACAACATTGAGGGGAAGCTGTGCCGATCTCATCAAGGCTGCATGACCCCCAGTGATGGCAAGCCCCAGCTGTCTGGGGAAGTCGAAATGTCGATAATATACCTGGATGCCTGGGACGGTGGGGGAAGCTCAGCGGCATGCAGCCTTGACGAGATCGGCACAGCTTCCCGAATCTGAGTTGCCGGCACTGACCGATGATGCTACGGGAGCGCTGACAACATTGAGGGGAAGCTGTGCCGATCTCGTCAAGGCTGCATGCCGCTGAACTTCCCCCACCATCCCAGGCATCCAGGTATATTATTGACGCTCCGACTTCCCCAGAGAGTTGGGGCTCGCCATTACTGGGGATCATGCAGCCTTGACGAGATCAGCACAGCTTCCCCTCAATGTTGTCGGTGCTCCCGTAGCGTCATCGGTCAGCGCCGGCAACTCAGATTCAGGAAGCTGTGCCGATCTCGTCAAGGCTGCATGCCGCTGAACTTCCCCCACCATCCCAGGCATCCAGCTGGATATTACCGATGCTCCGACTTCCCCAGCTGATCCCCAGTAATGGCGAGCCCCAGCTGTCTGGGGAAGTCGGAGCGTCGGTAATATCCACCTGGATGCCTGGGATGGTCCGGGAAGCTCCACACAGCAACCAGCTGGGTCAAGCATTCAGTGGCATGCAGCCTTGATGAGATCGGCACAGCTTCCCCTGAAAAGTAGGGGGTCGTCTTATACGCCCAGTCGCCTTATATGCCGGAAAATATGGTATGCCAATCAGGTCTGATTTCATCTGAACTAATTAAGAAACTCAGTTCAATTTGGACAGAATCATTGCATTGGACCCTGCTTGATTCATTACATCTTTGTTGTTATATTTGATTTGCAGTTTGATCCTAATTAATTCTTTATACATGACCAAGCCAACTCAAAATTCTTTTCTTATAGGGGTAGTCCTCACTTAATGACCAGAATAAGCAAAACTGTCACTACATGATGCAGTTGTTAAATAAGACATCATCTGCCCAGGCTTATGACCATTGCAATCATTGGTGGTTTTCAGATCCATATTTCTGATTGCATTATACAGTTAATTTAACATCCACTGCAAATCACTCAGAACTGAAGAAGCTTCTTGGATGAGAAGCAAAACATTTTCAAAGAAGAAAAACAAGAAAGTCCAGTTGCCTTTTGAAAAAAGCACCTTTGGAACAACAATAACCTGGATGATTGAGAATCTTCATAGACATTCAGGCTTTCAATTAGTGCTCTTCTAACATCACATACAGTAATGTATTGATGTACTTTTGTTCTTTTGCTATAAACACATTAAACAATCAAAGGAATGACACAAATTATTTTATTCCCTATGTAATGCTGAGCAATTCACTAAGCATTCTCTTTATTTTCATGCATGGTTTACTTCCACCATATACTGGTCTTAATAAATCAGTCAATTTTCATATTTAAGCAAAATGTTCTGTTCTTATTACATAATCCTACTTATTCTATCATAAATTTTCATTATATTAACAAACTAACTTTCTTACATTCAGATATTGTTACATGCCTGCTGAAGAGCAAATGTCAGATCTACTCACTTCCTGCCTGGCATTAAACCTCAATATTCTTCAATATGTTTCCTCATTTTACCTTTTATTTTTTTGCAATCAGAATTTTGCCAAAAACAGACTTAAAGCTACAATACATCTGATGTTAATCTTTTTCCAGTTTCACCATAGATATCTACAGATCAATTGTTTTCAATATTCTCAAGTATTTATGATTTTCTTTTCACTATAATTTTCTAGGAGAATTAAATTAAATTAAATTCATAGCATTCATTTTATTCTTTGACTTATCTCTATCATTCTCTTACAATCTCAAATACCCCTTTCATAATTTCCTCACTTTAGCCTCATCCTAAATAATTTTATTTTTTCTCTTTTTAATCCATGTTAAAATTCCATTTAAAATTTAATTCATGTTGTTGGAAACTATATGGTTAGACCTCTTTATCCACTTTCAAAACTTCAAAATTTGCACAAGATTTTCTGCCTCTTTTAATCACAACTGTTCCTTGCTTGCTTGTACACTGCATTATTGTAACTATTATGTTCTTTCTATACCTCTTATGTATTTCTCTTCATTTTTTGCAGCAATCATTCTCTTATCTGCATTTTTCTTATTCATAGCCTCTTTTATTTCATCACTCATTCCACTGAACATATTTTTTTGTATTTTTCTTTGACATAAATTTAAACTATTTGAATATAGTGCAGGCAGTCTTAAACTAGCTAGTCCAATGATCTCACATGGAATAAGTCATCATTGTATTGTGGTGCTTAATTTTCATTCATTTTATTAAATTATATTTTGGATAGGATGTTTGGGCCTTCTAGATCCTGCCAACCCCTCAATTTGAAAACATGCAAATGTGAATAGAAAAATAGGTACCACTTCTGTGGGAAGGTAACAGCACTCTATGAAGTCATGCTGGCCACATGATCACGGAAATGCCTTCAGACAGTTCTGGCTCTATGGCCTTGAAACGGAGATGAGCACCACTCCCTATACTCAGCAACAACTAGCAGAGTAAAATTTCCAGTGACCTTTACTTTTATGGGCCTTCTAGTATTTGTTTATAAAAGGAAAAGCTGAGCACACAGACCAGATGTTCAATCAACAAAAGATGAAGTAAAGAATGAAATATCTCTAAAGTTGTCATAAAGAATGAAAAAAAAATGAATTTATCTGTCTCTTGTTAGCAGCACCTGTCCTGATATGCCTTTGTAGCAATAGTTTCACCTGTTAGAAGTAAGGTATCAGACCTACCTGCTTATTCCTGCACATCTGAGAGAATGTGTGATTTCTGTTGCAGATGATTACCTTGTTTTCTGCTTTCTATCCAGATGGCTGAGGGCAGACATAGCAGAAAAAATTGAAGTTATGAGGGAGCAAATTCTTGCTGCATACAGGAAGGAAGATAACCTGCATCCATTTAGCAGAGCAGTGCAAACATCTGGAATGAATAACAGAAAGCAGACTACCAGGTATCGACTTTTTGCCACTATTTCATCATGAAAATGGCTCAAAGGGTGATAGGTTTGTGTCAGAGTGAAGTGCAATTTTTTTCAGGCAATATATTTACACCCCACTGCAGAGAGTTTTAAAAGGAATAACATGGGAATTAACTATATTTTCAAATGCTGAAGAAAAGCAATTCTGAGCAGGTGCTTCCTCCCCTCGCAATATAACATTTTGTTTTTTTCTTATTTTGTGGGGCTGGGGGTGAGGAGGGGCACATATTTTTCTTCCTTGGGAAAAGAAAAGATCAACAAAATGAAGCACTATCATAGATGGCAAACACCTGGGAACCTCTTTCACATAATGACATCTTTGCAATGAATAATAGCAATCAATAATAAGCTATTCTTATTCCTGACCATTTAGGGTATACACACAAATTCCTGTATCAGTGTCTATTTTTGCCAATGTTGAAAAGGAATAAGCATGGAAATGAAATGTCTCTGGAGCCTGCATGTACTACCGTACAAATTGAGATGAAGATCAATACACCTGGTGGCCTACATTACAACAGGCCCACCTGTTATGGCTGCAATGACTGTCTTGGCAATTCTCCTTCTCTCTTTTAAGTAATGTTATTAAAGGTTTTAGACAGAAATATAAAAATTAATACAAACTAATGTAGGGAAGAAAAAAGAAAAAGAAACCAGAGAGAAAACTAATAGTGCAAGAAGGCAAAAAGAAAAAAGAAAGAAAGAAAATAAATTTTATTTATTTGGCTTATAACAATGTTACATTGGCAGTGGTGGGTTGCCCCTGGTAGTAAAATCAGCGAGATGTTCCGCCCACTGACCCTGACATCATCAAAACGCTTCTGTGCATGTACAGAAGAGTGTGCGTGCGCAAAAGCGCGCACGCGGCTCCATCGCAAACCGGTAGTAAAGGTAAATAGAACCCACCCCTGGCACGGACATTGCAGAGTTAATACAAGTAGTTGTTGGGCTGCCAATTATTACTAGTCCATTCAGTTCACATATGCATGCTATTCAGAATGCACCACAGAGGGTGGACTAGCCTCACACTCATAAGACTTGACTGTATTCTGCAGCATCATCTGGGGCTTTTCCAGTTGTGGGATTCAAGTAATTTAACAACCGGTTCTCTGCCCTAATGATTTCTTCCAACAACCACTTTGCCAAACTGCTCAGAAAGTTAACAACCGGTTCTCCCGAAGTGGTACGAACTGGCTGAATCCCACCACTGGGCTTTTCCCCCACCAATGTCATCATGCATTTGGGCATCACATTTGGGCAGATCCCACATTGGGTGAATTCACTCTGCTGCTCAAAGTGCCCGTTTTTTCCCACCGAAGTGATACCTATTTATCTACTTGCATGTAACATGCTTTCAAATTGCTAGGTTGGCAGAAGCTGAGGCAAGTGATGAGAGATCACTCTGTTATGCAGTGCTAGGACTTGAACTGCTAGAATACAGAACTTTCCCAGCATCTTTAACCACCGCACCTCATAGTAAAAAAAATAATAATAAAATTGAAATAAGAAGAAGGAGAGGAATCCCAAAGAGCCACTTCATTTGTTGGCTTGTTATTCTGCCATGGTCTTCAGCTCCCCTCTCAGTGGAGCCATTTTCAGTTTGCCATTTCTTCTCCAAAAGTCAATATTTCTCTTCTGGATGAGGATTGGACATGGGATCAGCTACAAATGCTCCAGATATTTGATCCTCCTCACCAGGAAACCAGAGTGTTCCCTGACATGTTTAGAATTCTGGAAAATGAGAGATTCTCCAGCTCTTCCCAAATCTTTATGGTTACAGGGTCTGAATACTTTTCTTAATCACCTTTGGAAATTGTTTTTCAGATATCAGGAACCTTTATAATGGCAAATTTTACAGACTGGCTGAGTTTCCTTCAATCCTTAGCAAAGGAAGTTTTGAATACAAATTTAAAGACTTATTTTTTATAACAAACAGCAAAAGAATTATTAGAAAACTGATTATGAAAAGTTATAAACAGATTAAATATCCAGATGGTTTTGAAATAAGATAATAATCTTATTTTTCCTTTCTTTCTGATTTGTCTAGGACAGGTATGTCCAACCTACAACCCCATCAAAACCATCAATCATCAATTACTGCCAACAGGAATTTGACCTGCTAATGCACAAAATTAGTTTTCCCATTAATGTTTCAATTGCTTTTCAATTCAAATCTTCCAAATCCAACACCAAGACATTTGAAAAGCCCGTACATTATATGTTTCTTTTAAAATCTTTATGCTCACAATTTTCTCATCTTATCTTATATTTCTGTTCAGTGTTTCACGAACCAAAATAAACAAGAGAGGAGACATTGGGCATCCCTATCTTCTTCCTTTTTATATCTCACAAGGCCTTGTTAGCTCTCCATTAACAATCATTTGTGCTTTCTGTCAAGTATAAATCAATAATACCCTTTATATAAAGTTCTCTCCAAAGTTCACATCTTCCAAAACGTTGAACAGGAAATCCCAGGTCAAATAGTCAAAGGCTTCCTCATCTAAGAAAATCAATATGGCTTGTTTCTCATTATGCTGCTCCAAATATTCCAAAAGATCCAACACAATTCTATGTTTGTCTTTTAACTGTCTTTTAAATAAAAAGCCAGATTGATCCTCATGAATACATTCTTGAAAAATTATTTTCAATCTATCAGCCAGAATTCTTACAAACAACTTGTTGTCATTATTCAATTGACATCAACCAGAGAGATGTCATTTTCATTATACAAGTTAAAATAATATTGATTGAATGTTTGTTTGTTTTTTTGCAGGGCCAAGCTAACTGTTAATACCAGGGGTGAAATCTAGCAGGTTCTGACAGGTTCTGGAGAACTGGTAGCAGAAATTTTGAGCAGTTCGGAGAACCGGTAGCGGAAATTTTGAGTAGTTCGGAGAACTGGCAAATACCGTCTCTGGCTGGTCCCAGAGTGGGGTGGGAATGGAGATTTTGCAATATCCTGCCCCTGGAGTGGGGTGGGAATGGAGATTTTGCAATATCCTTCCCCCAAGAGTGGGGAGGGAATGGGGATTTTGCAGTATCCTTCTCCTGCCATGCCCACCAAACCCGCCCACCAAGCCACACCATGCCCACCAAGCCACACCCACAGAACCGTAGTAAAAAAAAATGGATTTCACCACTGGTCAATACTGTTTCTCCCTCCTTAGCTTCAATATTTTTTTTTCTTTTCTTTTCTTGTAAAATTATATGCCAACCATTTTCTTGATTTGTTTGCAAACCCAAAGCAAACCCTTTGCTTTACATACTTCATTTTTATTTTTGGTTCACTTACTGTTAACATAACTAACTATTATTGTAAAAGTTAAATTCATTAAGACATACTTGTTTCTGGAAATGTCTTTAGTTTTTCTTCTTTTCTTTATTTACTCTTCTTTCTTTTCTCTTTTTCTCATCCAAAATAGCTTGTTTCCTTTTCTTATTTTTTTGCCTCTTCTGTTTAAGTTTACTATTATGCTGTATGAAATAATATCTAATAAACATTCTATTTGTGTCCCAGGTCATTCTTAAATTGGTACCTTTCTCTATTTAATTTCAAAGAATTTTTTAAATTTTTTTACAATTTTCCACTTTTGCAATTACTCCTTTCTGTAACATTTCATTAAGTCTCTATCTAAAAGATCTGGAATTCCTTTTATAAACCACACTTATACAATTGTGATTAAGAAAAGCTGGGCTTCTGTCAGCCCTCCCAGAAAAACAATACAGGAAGCAGGATTAGATGAATTTGTTCTACTTGTTCTACAGGCTATGTTAAGAGAATCTTGCAAGTCTAAAGGCACAAACTTTCCACCACCACTTTTAACTGTTGATTCATTAGGGCAGGTCTTTCCTAAGTTTCCTTGTCTCACCTTAAGCCACTGGGGATCCCCTGCCTCTCTTGTCAGATTGTTTCCTAGGTAGCATCTCTTCCCCTCTTTCTCCAAGATCATTCACACATTCTATTACAGTTTCCAACTGCCAAACCAGGGTGGGCTTCAAAAATTTTAGCAAGGGGTTTTCTACCTGGTTGCTGGGTGGGCATGGCCATGGTGGGCGTAGCCTAGTCGGCCTCCTGCACCACGGCATGGGGTGGCGCATTTGCCCTCCCCAGGCTCCGGAGCCTTTCCTTGAGCCTCCGGGAAGGCAAAAACAGCCTCCTCAGGTTCCGGAGGCCCTCTGGAGGCTAGAAATGGCCCCATTTCGAGCCTTCCTGAACTTCCGGTAGGCCCATTTTTCGTTCTCCCCGAGCCTCCATGCACACCCATCCTCAATCCAAAATGGGCAATGTGGGGATTCCTGGGAGGGGTGGGGCAGGGTGGGCAGGGCCAGTCAGGAGTGGGATTTGGGGGTTATCCAAACTGCACAGAATCTTAGCTAGAGGTTCTTCCGAACCCCTGCGAACTCCCAGCAGCTCACCCTTGTGCAAAACCCTCAGTTCCTGAATAATGGAATGCATGTGGGTGATCTCACAATCTTTCCTTTAGCCAGAAAGGCAGTGTTAGTCAGAATTCAATGTTTGGCCACTTATCTTTACCGCAGTGCTGTCTTCCTCTTTCATGGACATCTACTCCATATAGATCCTCACCTAGGAGCTCCTCGCTGTCTTTGCAAATCTTCATGCCCACATACCAATCAGTTTCCTACAAGATTCAAAGCTAATGAAAAACAAACTAAATCCAGAAATATTGTGTAAAACATGAGGAAGGCTTCTCTCCAATGTGGTCTAAAGCTGACAGCTACTTGCAAACCAAAGTTGGCATCATAGTATGTCATGTAATTAATTGCTTTTAAGATAAGCATTGACATTCAAAATTGAGGCTTATTGCCCACATGTTATGCTATGCCCACAGCATAGAAAGGGGGGGAGAACCAATCTAAATTCATCATGGGTGATGGGAGCCTATATAGCTTATTTTCTATTTTCACCTTATGCTCGAATACTATACTGACTATATTATAGTTTTTGAATTCTAAATTTTTGCCTTTGTAAAGTGTATGTTCCATGATGGCTTAGGGATGTAATTTAAATTAAAGATTTCTAAGATGAAATGTCCATATCTCAGAATCTTAATAAAACTAGAAATTCCAAGTTTAGTTTCTGCACCTGGGAGTCATGGTTGTTTTGTTTTGTTTTTTGTAGTTGTATTCTCTTCTTAGAAACAGAAGGGCATGATGACCTCAAACAGTAGGAGCCCATTTCAGGATTTAGGAGCATCCTTTTTTAACTGTTATTGTTTTAGCTAAGATTAGATTGCATGAAGGCTCCCCACACCTTATTTTAGTTTTCCATCAGATAATAGCAAGAAATTCTGTTGCTGATTTTCAGTGCCTGGCTCTCACATTTCAGTCTTTTTTTTTTTTTTTGGTCTCTTAGGAATTCCAAGAGCTGAAGCAAGTTAACCCAATTTAGTGCTTCCAGTAGGAAGAGGAATTGCACAGAAATGAAGTATAGTTTTGTCCACTTCAAAGTATGCATGGATTGATCAAATTGGAATGGAACCATTCAGTATTGGAATGTCAAATTCCTTTCCCAGTCTTCTTCATTTAAAACACATGTCTGCATATTCATGCACATGTGTACATGTGATGGTAACATGGAATTTTAAAAAAGCAAACCAAAAAAAATCCACTCCAGACTCTAGCACTTTCTTATCAAAGGGGTTGTCGATCCTTTTTATATAGTAAGACAAATCTGGAGCAAACCACTCTATGCTTAAAAAATGAAAGGCAATATGTATTTTATATACTGTAAAAAATATTCTAAATTCTGGAAACTGGACACATCTGTTTAGATTGTTTTAGAAAACTGATACATGGGTATGTAGAAAAGAACACTATGTAGAACTGGGACTGCTTAAACTTCCTATTCAGTATGATTTCTTTGTATCTCCTCTTTAATTATGTATCGTCAATGCATTTACAGGCAGTAATGCAATAGTTTTACCATTTCCAGAGCAAATATTTAAGAAAAGCAGGAAAGGGAAGAATATATGACAGAATTGAACCTACTTTATTCCTGATACAAAGGAGATAGATATAGATGACATAGATGGAGATTAGATGATGGAGATGGAGATGGAGATGGAGATGGAGATGGAGATGGAGATGGAGATGGAGATGGAGATGGAGATGGAGGGGAGGGGAGGGGAGGGGAGGGGAGGGGAGGGGAGG
>WNWU01000005.1:35060934-35140635 GCA_012654045.1 Ptyas mucosa
GAGGGGAGGGGAGGGGAGGGGAGGGGAGGGGAGGAGAGGAGAGGAGAGGAGAGGAGAGGAGAGGAGAGGAGAGGAGAGGAGAGGAGAGGAGAGGAGAGGAGAGGAGGGGGGAGAAAATAGATGTTAAGTGAAAGAAGAATAGGTGTTAGCAAGAAACAGTATTGAGAGGGAAAGAAATAATCAAATAGCAGTGAAATCAATTTAGCTGATGGATAAGGCTTTCCTTCTGACAAGCTTAGTTAGAAATAGCACCAGGTTTGATGTAATTTGTCCCAGCATGGGAAATAAGGATTGCATGGGAAGGGAGGATTGTATTAATTATAGTTTCCACTTGGAAACTAGAAATACTGGTAGTATAAAATGCAGTAGTGTATCTTTTAACTTGCACTAGATACTGGATAAAAAATAAATATATGTGCCAAAATATATTGTGCCAATCAATAATTCTCAAATGCATTTAAAGCGAGACTTATAAAGCCCTTCAGAGCCTGGCCCTATAGTTCTTGAGAGAGATAGCTTTCTCCAGTCAGAACTGACCTATCTGGTTTGTGTGTTCCGGGAGAGCCTGATGATGACATTTTATTTCCATGAAGTTGGGGTGCATGGAGACAGAGGTCAGTTATCAAGGAATTAAGTCTGGGAACAGAAATGTACATTTCCAAAATCTTCCAGAACAAATGGACATTCCTTTGTATCTCCTGAATGGTAGTGACTTCTCCCCAAGTCAAGAGCCAGTAAAAAAAAAAAAAGGATTAAAAGGACCAAGGAGGATTCTCCTTAATGTTATCACTGACAGATAAATGCTAAAATACATACATCCAGTTTCCAAGATTGTTAACTAAATCCTGTTTCCTTGCAATAAATCTGACTGAGATTCTGTGGGAGCCTAGCTTGCAATGTTCTGAGCCGCTATTGGGAACAGCTCACAACGTTGATGAATTGTTTTTCTATTATGGTCCTTAAATTATAAAATGGGAGGGGGGACACTTTGAGCTAGTGTGACTCTTGGTGATTGGTTGGTCAAGTCCCTGCAGTTTTCTTGGAAAGCTATCAGAAGTGATTTGCCATTGCCTGCTTCCTTGGACTGAGAGTGAGTGACCGGTCCAAGCTCATGAAGCCTGTTTTATGCCTAAAGCAGGATTGAACTCAATAGTCTGTTCTTAGAGATAAGACTATCCCGAACAATGATTACCTTCTGGAAATTGGTAAAATTTGTGTTTTTCTGATTGAATGGATTTATGATTTAACGGATGGATGCTATGATTTGGAATAACTTATTTTATCAGTGACTCTGGTTATTTTAATAGTGACATATATTTTTTTCTAATTACCACGTGTACAGTGGATGTTTTAATATGTGTTATATGTTTTATGTTGTTTATGTTGTATACTATTGAGATTTTTTTTGGGTTGCACCATTATAGAAATGTGAGAAATATGTGCATAAAATTGGGCCTAAATATTTTTTGAAAAAAATAATTCATCATCTGCAACAAATATTCCCCTCTATCAGTTATAGGCAAAAGGTTACTGTTTGCCTGGAAATAAAAAAGCAAATAGAGACTTTTGATTTTGGTGCCCTGATCTTTCTCTTTCGCGATATGATCCCAATTTATCAAGGAGAAAAACTTGCACAATACCATGCTATCTCAATTCCTTAGCAGATTTACTTATGTGATAATGCAGGAACTTATTAATACATGAAGTTATTAATTGTAATTCTTTATCATGGACAACAAATGAAAAAAGCACAGTGACCCATTACTGCGTCACTATGTTTTTGTTTGGTAATTTCATTGCTCACCAGTGTGATGCAGAGAAATAAGTTCAGTGTCAAGGCATCTGAGTCATGTCCAAAAAGCCCAATGTTTGATTCCTGGTATCTTTTTTTTTTTTTAAATTTGATTTATATGCCGCCCTTCTCCGGAGACTCAGGGTGGCTTACAATGCGCTAAGCAATAGCCCTCATACTTTTGTATATTTATACAAAGTCAGCTTATTGCCCCCACAACTGGGTCCTCAATTTACCTACCTTAGAAAGGATGGAAGGCTGAGTCAACCTTGAGCCTTGGTGAGATTCAAACCTGTAATAATTGCAGGCAGCTGATGTTATTAACAGGGCTTTAGACCACTGTACTATCCAAGGTATCTCTAGATAGGACAGATGAAGCCTTGATTTCCAAACTGCAGAGAACTGTTATCAAGCAGTATAACTAAAACTGAACTAAATGTGCTTGATTCAGCATGAGGATTTTTTTTCTTTTTAAAACTAGAAGCACTGGTCTTCTTGCTTTTCTGATTGCTCAATACTTTCCACTTCAAGTACATGATGTTTCTCATTACTCCCCCCCCCCCAAAAAAGCAGATCAAAACTGATTCATCAGGTCTCTCTTTCAGTTGAGATTTAAATTCTATGGGATTTCATAGCTTTTCTGGTCATAAGAAAAAGAAAGAGTGGCTTTACTAGGCCTACCATATCAAGTTTCCAAAAGCTCTGAGGACTCCTAGTTGGCAGCAAAGAGGTACAGTTCTTACATTTTGTTGCCATCTTTCATATTTTTGCAGTCCACATATGTTAAACCTGGATATTACTTCCTCTGTGTGGAAAAAAAAGCCTCATGAAGAACAAGAGAATATAATGGTAAAAATGGCTTTTAAGATTATGCTCTGGGAATTTTTGCTAACAAAATAGAGAGAGGAATGAAGTATCAATCTTTAAGTCATACACAACCAAAGAAACAAAAAAAATGTAATATATCCTCTCTTGCAAAGCAGATGTAATGTGGGCTGATAGCAGAGAACAGATGAACGTTGACAGCTCTGGGAATTGCTGCAGTTGCTGTCTGTCAGTTTTGTAGCACAGCTGACCAGATGTGCTGGTTTACCCTGTGGCAGAAATAGCATTTACTCTGGACAGTTTCCAGAGTCAAGCACAGAATGATGGGCAGTTGTTCCTTGTCTCAGTCCATATTTTCTGTCGATACTAGCAAAGTCACTTAGAGGCCTGTGACTTAGATTGCCTTTTATGTAGCTGGGCTTTTTCTTGAAATTTAACCTATATGATCTGAACCATCCAGTGAAAAGTAACATAAAAGGGTTTTGTTGATCAACCAGTGAATTGAAGCATACATGTAAAAGATAACATTGGCCAAAGATAAGAATAGGGGCTCTTGTTCATCTCCCTGACATATGCTTGATCACTCTCCAAAATTATTTCCAGTCCCTCCATCACATAGTATAGAAATATGCTGAATAAAATGTGATTTGTTGCTGCTGTGGTGGTAATAGCTTCAGTCAGTGTAAAAATGAACTGTTTACAGTGCTTAAATACTCAGAATGAGACCTATAGACCTGGCTGACATATCACATTAAGCTAGGCTAAAGAGGGTAAAATAGTTTGATATATTACGAGAAACCAGCCATTCCCTTAGCATATTATATGAACAAGGCCATCAGGTGCCTTATTTCAGAGGTATGTAACCTCTTTCTTCTATAAAGATCCATCAGACTTGGTGTTGGAGGAGAAATTCCAGATTCCAAAAGTGGCTGAACTAGAGCCCAGTTGGGGAGGAGTTTTAACAATATAACTCATATCATTATTATTTTTAAGCTCTCCAAATCTTGGCCAGCACCAAATCTTGGTCAGCATCGATATTGTCCAAGCTAGTTGGTTGACTCCCATGATATGAATTGGTGTGTACAGAAGAATGAAACAAGGGGGTAACTTTATGTCTGTTCCAAAGGCACAGGTCCAAGAATTATCCCGAGATCAGAGGTCTTCAAACTTGGCAGCTTTAAGACTTGTGGACTTTAATTCGTAGAATTCTCCACCCAGCTTTACTGGAGTTGAAGTCCACAAGTCTTAAAGCTGCCTAGTTTGAGGACCTCTGCCTGAGATAGTAGCTGCCTCCCACTGGCCTCAAGGTTTCTTAGGATCAGTTAATTTTATGCCATTTCTCAGTTAAGGAAGCACCAGTTTTTGTTCTGAAAGGGAATCCTCCAGGGGATATGATCTGGAGTATTGAACTGTATACTTGCACAACATGATCTTTCAAGCAGGATGCTATATGCCAGTGATGGCTAACCTTTTTGCCATCGTGTGCCAAAAGCGGGGGGAGCACAGTGGGGTCACACGCATGCGTGCCCACATCCATAATTCTATGCACCCCACCCCGCCCCCTGTGCTCACCCCGCTTTTGGCACGTGATGGCACAGTGGGCTAGGTAGGCCTGTTTTTTGCTCTCCCCAGGCTCCTGAGCCTTTCTAGGAGCCTGGGGATGGCAAAAACGGCCTTCCCCACCCCCCCAAAGGCCCTCCGGAGGCCGGAAACAGTGTGTTTCCTGACTTCTGGTGGGCCCAGAAGGCCCGAAAATCAGCTGGCTAGCGCATGCATGCGTGCCGGAGCTGAGTTCGCGTGCCCACCGATATGGCTCCGCGTGCCACCTGTGGCACCCGTGCCATAGGTTCGCCATCACGGCTATATGCAATCCATCATTTTATCCAACTTATAAAGAAATAATATCACACATCTAGTGAATTGAGAAGAACTGATAAGATTTGAACTCAAAACCTAAACATAATTACTTCTGCTTGGAAAAGATATTTTGGAGAATGAAAAGAAAATGTCTACCTTTATAGTCAATCAAAAATTACATATTCAAAGACAATTGTAATTATAAGAAGGTATCTCCTTTGGGGCATAAGTTAACCAACTGGTATTAATAACTTCAAAGCTTTAAGTGAATTCAAAATAAGTTAGCTTGAGCACTTCCTCTTAACACATGACTTACAATAGGAGCTGACACTTTACTCCACATGGACCTCTGATGTTTAAACAAATACACAACACTGTAAATGACCTTCAGTAGGAATGCATCTTTAGACAAACTCACTTATTCCTATTCAGGCCTGTTTTTGGTATCCATTTCTACAACAAACCTGTCAAAGATTCATTGTTTTAATCAGCATGGAAGCCCTTCAGAATCTCATTGGGAACAAATGGTAAAAAAAGGGAAAGTGAGTAAGCAGTATTTATTGAATGGTGTGGAAAACTCCATAGAGGAGAGGAGAGGGGAGGAAGAGAAGAAGAAAGAGGAGGAGGAGGAGGAGGAGGAGGAGGAGGAGGAGGAGGAGGAAGATGAGCTAATCTCTAGGCCACCTTAGTTCTCTCTGTAAAATTAAAAGAAATAAATGGAATAAATAAAAATAAAACCAGTGCAGCATTCAGCACATATGTATCACTCTGACATGTGCCAGCTGATGTCCTGGGAACGAGTGTTTTCCCACACAAATTGTGCAACTTGGTGATGAATCTGAAGATGTGGTAAATGTCTTATAAACATGGGTATCAATGCCTTGCCTTTTCAGATGAGAGATGAGGTAAGAGACAGGGCTCAGTCCTGATTAGAATATGGTAGAGGATAATTCTTTTGCTTTGGAATTCCCTGATCTTGTGCTTGGAACAGCAAGCCTATCTTGATTTCACTGGGACAACCCATAGAGAAAGATGACTACATTCAGGTGAGGGTGATTAAAAAACCTAACAACGTGGCTTGCATAAGGAAAAGGAGTACTTCAGTGATAGCTTAATCAAAAACCCCATGAATTGCATGCAGCCATCTCTAGCTCTGCAGGTTGGATTGAAGCTGAATTAAGAATAGGGAAAGGTAGACCATTTTCTCAGTTTCCCAAATTTATGTTTGCCTGGATTAGATACTTTTTATTCCACCTTTATTATTTTTATAAATAAAAGAAGGTGGGGAACATACCTAATACTCTTTCCTCTTTCCATTTTCTCCACAAACACAACCCTGTAAAGGCTGAGAGTAGGTTGACTCAGCCAACTTCATGCCTAAGGCAGGAGTAGAATTTACAGTCTCCTGGTTTCTAGCCTGGTGCCTTTGACAAGGCACTACTAGACAAAATGGGCTCTCATCCTCTTTCTTCTCATCCCTGTCTTAATTTGCAAAGCTAATTTTCCTCCCATTCCTCTGTTAGTTTGCAGACATCTCTTTGAAATTCATAGGCATGTTGGTTTGTCAAACATGCATTTTTCTATATGCACTTTTGATGCGTTGTTATGACATATTTTTAGGCAAAACAATTTTACCCCGAGACAGTGCGTTTTGGAGTACGCTTTCTCTAGTATTTCCATTTTGCGTGCCTTGAGTTAACAAATGCATTGCGAAAATGGAGAAAAAAGTGGTGTAAAACTGCATTCTGTTTCTTGTACACCAGAGGTATACAATGCAAAATCCTAGAGCAGCAGGCATTTTCTGAAAGCCTTGGGGGCAGCCTGCAGTGCCCTCCAGAAGTTGTTATGAAGGTCATAACTTTAAATGTCACAGAAAGGAGGTGAAAACGATTGAATACATGACTGCGTATTTCTCATATTCATGACATTTCATTGTGATTTAATTATAAAGATGGCAGTCAAACAGGCATCACAGTTGAAAGATACAGAGAGTTGCATAAGCAAGCGGTATAGAAGCAACAAACCAATGGAGATGGTTTTGTGTTTGGCACTTTTACACTGTCATTCTCTTTTTTTATCATCTTGCTAGTACACATTTTATGTTTATGTAGCATAAGCCTTTATACAACTCTGAAATGACTGTGACAAATCCAGATATGTTGGCCAGTGTACTTGCACAGCCTGGTCAAAAAACTTTAGATGGATCATATGATGGCACAAGTGAAGCTTTGCTGCATATAAAAAAATGGACAATTTTGATCAAATTGGGATAGCACTATCTTGACTTTTTGAACATTTTATTTATTTATTTATTTATTTATTTATTTAATTTATATACCGCCCTTCTCCTATTGGACTCAGGCCGGTGCACAGCCAAATAAAAAAACATACCAATACAAAATTTAAAAGAAATTTAAAAGAATTATACACTTTGGCTGAAAATTTTTAAGATCTTCTAATTAAAACCCATTATACAATTAAAAGTCTAATGTCTCAGAAAAAAAAGGGGGAGGGTGTTACGCCAGCCCTACTTGTTGGAAAAGAAAAGTTTTTAGGGCACGGCGAAAAGCCCGGAGATCTGATATCCTTCGAATCTCCGGGGGCAATTTGTTCAAGAGGGCAGGTGCTGCCACAGAGAAGGCCCTCCCCCTGGGAGTCGCCAGCCGACACTGCCTGGTTGACGGCACCCTGAGGAGTCCCTCTCTGCGGGAGCGTACTGGCCGTGGGAGGCTATTGGTGGCAGAAGGCAGTCCCGCAAGTACCCAGGTCCAATGCCATGGAGCGCTTTAAAGGTAACCAACCTTTAGGTAACCAACACCTTGAAGCACACCCGGAAGTCCACCGGGAGCCAATGCAGCTTTTGCAGGAGAAGTGTTACATGGGAGCACCCATCGTTCCCATAATCCCCTGCGCGGCCGCATTCTGCACCAGTTGGAGCCTCCGGGTGCATCTCAAGGGGAGCCCCATGTAGAGAGCATTACAGTACTCCAGGTGGGAGGTGATGAGTGCCTGAGTGACTGTGCATAAGGACTCCTGATCCAGAAAGGGACGCAACTGGCGAATCAGGCAAACCTGATGAAAAGCCCCCCTGGCCACGGCCGTCATATGCTCTTCTAACATACTCTACAAGCACTCCCTTACATTGGTGTATGTTGTAGAACTGGGAATTCAGTTCAGTAGTAGAATAGTGGAGGTCTGGGTGGTTGAAATACTAGATTTCATTCCTCGAAGAGCCTTACCTAACCTGATGCATAAGTATGTATGGAAGGAATTGTTCTTTTACGCTGTAAGGTGTTGTACGAATCCAGCGCCTTTGTTTATTTTATGGCACAATGTCCTCTGCAATTAATCTACTGATTAATTCAGTAGAATATTGGGCAAACCCATCGAAAGTGTTGCAGAAGAGCCATATCCAAGGTAGGCTTTGTCACAGTCAAATGAATCCACAGCAGATCATCTGAGCAGATTACAATTGGTTTACAAAGTGTGGGACAGGAACAATTGGCAATTAACCCTTGTCAGAGAGGGAGAGGGAAGGAAGGAGAGAGAGAGGCAGAGAGGCGGAGAGAGAGAGAGAGAGAGAGAGAGAGAGGTGGGGGTGGGAGGAGTGTCGGCAACTTTAATGATTCAAGCAGAGGAATTCCAAAACTAAATAACTCTGGAGACCAGTCTCCATGTATCATGTTTGAATATTTCATACAATCGTGATAGCAGAAGCCCGTTCTTTACTAATCATGCTTGTTTACTTTTTCTCCCAAGCCTGGGAAGGAAGAAAAAAGCAAAAAAACAAAAACAAAACTTGGACTCTGAGATCGTGTACTGAATTATATCCAAAAAGATTGACGTGGAGCTGAAACAACTGCAACTTTGTTCCAAAGTCTTCTTTTTAAAATTAGTTTTGCTGACTCTAGTCTGGAATCTCAACTGTGGTAATGTACCAGTTACTTACTCATAAATTTCCTCCGCCTGACTGAGAGATGGAACTGGTAGTAGTGTGGCAGGGTGGGGAACCCCAGTAATTGGGAAAATCAATTCTGGAGTCTGCTTGGTAATTGGCAGCCACTGCTGAAGGCTCATTAAGTTTCCCCAGTTAGACTGTGCTCTTTGTTTGTCCTGAGGGTAAATAGGACAGCTCCTGTCCTTCACTTGACCTGAGTCACAATTCTCCACATCAAAAGGTCTTTCCACCGACTCACTCAGTTGATTCTCTGCAAGGACTGGAGGAATCTATTCTAAACCATGCATCTCACACTTATTTCCCTCTTCCATAGACTTTTTCATTTAGCACTCCCCCTTTAAAAAAAAAAAGATGACAAAAGGCAGGAAGAAATCACTGCATTTAGTTAGAGAGGCACCAACCTGTATCAACAAAGTTTCTAATGCATGGCTGAAAGCCAAACAATATTAAGAAAAGAACCATTACAAATTTAAATGGCTATTTTCTTCCTTCAATGAACACAGCGCTGCTTTAATTTTCAAGTTTAAATTAAAAATCCTGATTGTTTTATTTTTCTCCTTATATTTCAATCACAAAAGCTATATGGCACCTGTGCTTTTTTTTCTAGGACAATAGGAAAATGAAGGGGATCCTTTCCCGGAAGTGGATTAACAAAATCCTGTCATTGATATAAGGATCCCTTAGGGAATTACTTAAACACAATTCTATATATTCTAACTTCTTGGGGCTACAGTGATCGGTCTCATTTGAGACAATGATGAATCCGCATACAGATGGGAGGTTGAACAACTAGCCTCATGGTATGACTGGAACAACCTGGAACTGAACACACTCAAAACCGTAGAAATGGTGGTAGACTTTAGGAGAAGTCTAAAGTCTTCTTCCATACTTTCATCTCTCACAATACTAGCCAACACATTATCAAAAGTAGAGACCTTCAAATTTCTAGGTTCTACTATATCGCAAGATCTAAAATGGACACCTAACATCAAAACGTCATCAAAAAAGCACAACAAAGACTGTTCTTTCTGCGCCAACTCAGAAATCTCAAACTGCCCAAGGAGCTGCTGATACAGTTCTACAGAGGAATTATTAAGTCTGTCATCTGCACCTCTGTAGCTGTCTGGTTTGATTCTGCAACCCAACAAGACAGACACAGACTTCAGAGGATAATTAGAACTGCATAAAAAACAATTGCTACCAACCTGCCTTCCATTGAGAACCTGTATACTGCATGAGTCAAAAAGAGGGCTGTGAAAATATTTACAGACCCCTCACATCCTGGACATAAACTGTTTCAACTCCTACCCTCAAAATGACACTAGAGCACTGCACACCAGAATAACTAGAGACAAAAACAATTTTTTACTGAATGCCATCACTCTGCTAAACAAATAAATTATTTGCTAAGTCTACACTACTATTAATCTTCTCTTTGTTCCCCTCACCCATCTCCTTCCACTTATGACTGTATGACTAACTTTGTTGCTTGTATCCTTATGATTTATATTGACTGTTTCCTAATATGATTTGATTGCTTGTTTGTTCCCTATGACTATCATTAAGTGTTGTACCTTATGATTCTTAATGAACGTATCTTTTCTTTTATGTACATTGAGAGCATATGCAACAAGACAAATTCCTTGTGTATCCAATCACACTTGGCCAATAAAAAAATATATTTTATTCTAATAAAAATTTCCACCGCATGAATCTGACATTTTTGTGCCTGGGGATGAGAAAATGTTTCCAGCAGCTTCTAGAAAGTCTTTGAAAGAAGATGATAGGAGAAGGCCATTGAGTTAGTGCTAATATACAGTAGCTCTGTATATGTGTATATTTATTCCATACATCATTTAACTATCCAACAAACACATTTTTCCTGGGTACTGCACAAATGTGTTGCAACATACAATGTAAAATCAATCAATACAGTATTATTAAAACCATTATTTTTTTCCAAATAAAACCAGAAATAATAATAGCAAATAAGATCCTAAATGGAACAGCAAGATCACTACTGAGAATGAGTGTAGGGTAGTAATTAAGATGTTGGATTCGGAATGGGAAGCCTCAAGCAAATTCTGTGCTTGATGATGAGATTCATTGGGAATGGGTTGTGGCACAATGACAAGTGGGCTAATGCTGCCTAATAAGCCAGATATACACAGATAGCTCAGAATCAGCTTTGATGGATGGTCTAGGAATTTGATAAAACTTGTATCCTCCTTAGGGATAACAAGTGATGTTTTTTTCCAGCAACTGATAACCCCAAGGGAATCCATCAATTACTTCCTTTAATCTGACCCATATTAAAACTGCTGGCCTTGTTTCTAAGGGAAATAGGACTTGGCCATAGGGACAACATAATCCTGTTTGCCTAGTTTTGTGCCACTTGACGGATTGGAAGAAAGTATATTTACATGCCACATGAGAAAGAACTCAAAGATAAAAAAGATGTCTATGTATCAATATTTGGCTGCCAATCTAGATGACCACTAATTGACAGTACAGTGAGGTTTGTTTGTCACCATGTAACACTCAACTACAGTAGATTTCTGTAAACCATATGTCCAAAGGAAAGAAGAAAACATAAATATATTTCTCCAAAGTAAATTGATTTTTTTTACTTTTCTAATTTTTTAGCTTTAACTATAGATTAGAAATGTCTAACAATTCTACTACCTAAATAAATTGAAACAAGATATAATTTTCTTACAGGAGACTAATTTTATGAAGAAAAATATAAAATATTTGATTTATAAAAAAATTGAGTAAAGAATTTATTTCATCAGGTTCTAAAAACCAAAAACAGTTGTTTAGTATATTAATCCCCAATTGAAACCAGAAT
The DNA here is from genome assembly GCA_012654045.1 of Ptyas mucosa. Taxonomy (NCBI): domain Eukaryota; kingdom Metazoa; phylum Chordata; class Lepidosauria; order Squamata; family Colubridae; genus Ptyas; species Ptyas mucosa. The sequence continues at coordinate 35,072,218 of WNWU01000005.1, forward strand.
TCTATTAACTGATGAACATGGTAGATTTGTTGGGGTGGAAATTGAACTACATGATGTTAAGACTATGCTATTGGCTATTTATGCCCCAAATGAAGATAAAGCAATGTTTTACAAACAAATTACTGAGAAATTACTATTTTTTCTTAGAAAAATAGTTTGATGTGGTGAATTCTCCATAGTTGGTTAGAACATATTAGAAAATATTAGAGATAGAAATAAGAGGGGAACTATAGTATATATATACCAATATATTAAGATATATGGCAGAGTAAGAAGAAGGTTTAGAACTGAAGTAAAGGATAGGTGCAAATAATATGAAACAATGAAAATGAAATGTAATAATTGTGTGTAATAATATGATGTTTATTTTTATTGAAACGTATGAAACTCAGGTATCACACCATTCATGCATTGAGATATATAAATAATATAAAATGAAAAAAAACCTTGGATTAAAAAAAAAGAAAATATTTAAAAAATTTGAAGTAAATTTCCAAATGACATTTTAATTTGATGGACAATGGCGGATGAATGAAAAGAAAAATGGTAATTCTAAATAATATATTAATTTTTCAGAATGACAAAATAGATCTTTTTCAAGAATAGATATGATTTGGATTTTTTAAAAAAGCTAACTACTACGATTTATAAAATAGAGATTTTACCAAAGGCTTTTTCTGTTCATAATCCCATGAGTTTAGTTTATAAAAGGAAAGCTATTACTTTTAGATAAAGATTAAATGAAACATTGTTACAGAAGCAATAATGAATAATCATAAAGAAGCAAAAGTAAAGGACTGCGAAGAGAATTTAATGAAGTTTCTTAAAAATATAATTTAACTGTGGGCATGCATTTAATGGTTTGGCATGCTTTTATGGGAGGATATTGTAGGAATTGACCAGGCTGAGCCTGAGGGAGGGGTCAAAGCGGTCATTGGTGAGCCACTTTGCGCTCACAAGAGAACTAAATTCAGTCCTCCTTGAATTCTTTCCACCCATATCTACCGCCAATTTCCTTTGGCTATTAGTTGTTGAGATTCTTGCAGAGTGCTTAAGCCTTCAAGAAATCTTTATACCCATTTGAACTGCCTGGATCTCCTGATTTCCCTGATGCTTGATGGATATTTTATACAATATAATACTCAATTTATAAAGAAGAACCAAGGGAAAAGATAGACTATTTTGGATGAGATAAAGTGGGGAAAAAAGAATTAAGGCACTCTCCTGGAAAGATAAATATTTGTCATCAAATTAAACTTTTACAACAACAACTGTTAATGTTAACAGTAAAAGAAATGGAAATAAAAATGAATTATGCAAAGCAAAATATATATATATTGAATTTGCAAATAAACAGGTAAATGGTTACTGTATTAATTAAGAAAAGAAAAAGAGAAGAAAACTGTATTAAAACTTCAAGAGGGAGACACTGAATTAACAGATAATATGGCAATACAAAAAAAAGTTTAATCAATATTATTCTGATTTGTATAAAGGACATGATATTCCTGTGAAGAAAATAAATGATTTTTTTTTAATTACCAAAGGTTACAGAAAAACAAAGAGAGATTATGACTGGATTTATAATAATGAGGGTGGGTTCTAAAGCTATAAAAGAGATTAAACCAAGAAAAGTGCCTGGACCAGATAGGTTATTTGGTACTTATTTTAATGTTATGATGATGAACTACTACAACTTTTGAGAATCATTGTGAATTTTAATTCATGGGGAGGATGTCTGAGATAGGAAAGATGCAAATATAAGATTAATACCCAAAGAAGGAGAGTATTAGAGTTCAACAATAAATTATAGACTGAAATTATTACTTAATAATGATTATAAATTGTTTACAATAATCCCAATAGACTGAAAATAATTTTAGAAGAGAATAGTCAGAGAGATCAAAGGGAATGTTTGCCTAAAATAAAATTAAAAAACAGTGTCAAAACTGGGTTGAATATTCTGGAATATTATGAAGCATAATGGAAAACAAGTTGCATTAATTGTTTTAGATGCAGAGAAAACTTTTGACAATCAGAATTGGATTTTTTTTTTTGCCTATAATTTTGAAAGCTTTTAATTTTGGAGATAATTTCATAAAATGGACACAATTAATTTATATTTCACAGAAAGCACAGATAATTATTAATGGAGATTTAAGGAGCCTTGGTGGTGCAGTGGACTAAAGTGCTGTTAAATAGCACTTAGATGCCAGCTGACTGCAATTACTGTGAGTTCAAATCTCACCAGGCTCAAAGTTGACTCACTCTGCATCCTTTCAAGGTAGGTAAAATGAGGACCCGGATTGTGGGGGCAATAAGCTGACTTTGTATAAAAAAAGAACACTGCTTAGGGAGGGCTGAAAGCCCTACTAAGCAGGTATATATAAAAGTATGAAGGCTATTGCTTAACGCATTGTAAGCCACTCTGAGTCTCCGGAGAAGGGCGGCATATAAATTGAATCAATAAATACAATAAATAAATTTAACTGAAACATATGAGATATAACTGATACAAGACATGGTTGTCCATTGCCTTTTCTTTTACTTATTGAACAGAGATATAAGACAAGATGAGAGGATTAAGTGTGCAAAGTTCTTAAAAGGGACGTAAACTAAGAGTTTTTACAGATGACTGGGTGTCAGTTTTAGAAGGTCCTTTAATAGGAATTGAAACTCTAATGGGAAAATTAAGATATTTTGGTGTATTAGCAGGTTTTAAGATTAATAAACAGAAGACAAAAATATGAAGGCTCAAGATTAAAGAGAATTGATGAATAAAATAGGTTTTAAGGCCAAGCAGAGGATGAAATACTCGGGTGTTATTAAGAAAAATGTGAATTATATGTTACCTTAAAATAATTATGTTAAGATTTGGAATGGAATTAAAAAAGATACATTAAGATGGGAAAAAACACAACAGACATTTTCAAGACAATGTTTTATGATTAAGATGAATGTTTTGCCTAGAATGTTATTCTTAGTTCAAACAATACTTGGATTGACATCTGATGTATCAATGAAACAATAGCAAAATGATATATCTGAATTTGTTTTTATAATATATTTATAATATGTTGTAATTTTAAAGAGACTTTTTATAAAATGATGTTCTGTTGGATTATGTCACTCAAAAAGTATATGTAGAATTTATAAAGGTTCTTCAAGTTTATGTTGGAAATATCATCAACAAGAACGGATATTTCATCATGCTTGGGGGAACATGTAAAAAAGCTAGAAAATTTTAGTCTCAATTACATATAATGATATAGAAGATATTAAAAATCAATGTTCAATTGAAACCATAGACTTTTCTTTTGGGACTGATGGATAAAACACTTGGAATAAAACCATGGAACTTTGTTTTTGTATGTGACAACTATAGCAAGACTATTATATGCACAAAATTAGAAAAAATTGACTTTAGCCACAATGGAAGAAAGAATGGTGAGTTGACAAAACTGAACCCTTTAATTAGAGACACAACAAGAAGTTTAATGATGATTGGAAACCCCTTATTGCCTTTTTGCATGACACAGAAAAAATGAAATTGTAATGTTTCATAATTAGGAAAAATATACATTACAAAAATGTAAACAATGTTTCCATAGAATAGAAGGTTAATTTATATGTATAACTGCTGTAAAAGAAAATTGGAAATCATTTCTTTACATTCTTTTATTTCTTTTCTTTGTTTTCTGCCCTTTTGTCTTTGTTCTTTCTTTTTTTTTTATTGTCCCTCTTTATCCTGAATATTAGTTCTTGGTAGTTTCTATCTTCTGTCTTAAATTTTTAATACAGTTATATCAATGCAACTTGATGTTTTCAAGTGTCATGTAGAATGGCTGTAAACCTAATCTTATCCCCCACTTGGTTGCTCTTCATGCCTGACTTTGCACACATGGTTGTTGAGGACAATCAGCAACATTACTCATATGGGCTGGTAGAAAAGCAAAACCTATTTATCATTCAGTACACTTAGGTCCCTGATACTTATAAAGTACCTCTGTGATCTTATCAGCACTGGAAAAAATCCATCATCAAGATCCTGTGTGGATACTAGATCTGTCTCACACACACATAGACACACTTTAATTAAAAGGACTACAGGGGAGGATTTGACCAGCATGCAAACATCTTAATGAGGCAACCAGCTTCTACTTACATTTACCTTTCAAGTAATTGACAGAGTCATTTCTTATCAAATGCTAAAGAAGGTATTGATTTGAATGATGTGTTGGAGAAACAGCAGGTAAGTATATCCACATCAGAAGAAAAACTTGAGGGAGAAGTGGTTTTATATTTTGTATTAACCCTTTCTCCTAAAAACCCTAGGATCTTTCAGAGTTGCTTAAAAACAAATGTTGGTAGAAATTGACTACTCACAAAGCTGATTTATGGGGAGCAGCAGATGCAGTTAGTAAATTGGGTTCATCCAGCCTCTTTTAAAATGAGATAAGGACTCTTTATTTGATAGACTTCAATGGTCCCAATTAGAAAAGGATGATTTCTGTTCTTTTTTGCCTTTTGAGCAGGATACTAATAGATATGCTTGAGGAATTATAGTTTTCGGAAAGCAACCAGAACATAATCCACTCTGATATTTTCCATCCTCATATACTTTTAAGATATGGCTTGAAGATCATCTTCTTTTTCTTTCTTTTATTCATGTGCTGAAAATGCTCTGAAAGTACTTAGAAACCAGCATTATAGACTGACATAATGTCCTTCACATATAATTGTACACAAAGGGGAAATGACTGTCTTTTCTTTTCCCATACATAGTTTTTGTGGGACAACCAGGAAAATTTGATGTTTATGAGTAGAGTGGATGCCTATATATGCTTTCCTGTATTTTCCCCCACTGTGTATTTACCTGGAAAGGAATGGCCTATTGCACCATTGTTTTTTTCCCTGTGCATTTTTGAAAACATTTTGTGTATTTGAGATGGCACCATAAGAAGTTATCATATTTTGTAGTTGATCTAACCAGTTAGTGTAAGGAGGAAAGCAAGAGATGAGGATGGGAGACCACAGGTTATTATAGCAGTGCCATTTCTATTTTTTTTCTTGTTTCCATCACTTAAAGAAGCAACCAACATAGAAGCTCATTCTCTATTAGCAGAAGTTCCCTTTTTAATATTTTCAGAGACTGAACTGCAGATGCATATTGTTACTGAAGTATTATATCTTGTTCATTTTGCCCCATTCATCTCTTTCTTGCAAGGTTGTCTGCAGGATGAATCAAACAGTCAGGACTGTGGTCATGACTCTATGATTGAAGTGATGTTTCTTTTTATGTGTGCTGGAGCTGTAGAACTATGAAAGGCTGTCCTATCTGTTATGTTTAATGCACTGCATAGGAACAAATTAACCAAACCCAGATACCCAAAACACCAATATCTCTCACTAGACCTGTCTGCTGGAATAGCAATAGCATTTAGATTTATATACTGCTTCACAGTGCTTTACAACCCTCTCTAAGCAGTTTATAGAATCAGCATATTTTCCCCAACAATCTGGGTCCTCATTTTACTGACCTCGGATGGATGGAAGGTTGAGTCAACCTTGAGCCTGGTGAGATTCGAACTACCATATTGAAGGCAGACAGCCCTCAGCAGAAGTAACCTGAAGTACTTCATTCTAACCACTGCACCACCATGGCTCCTATAAATATATAAATAATCAAGTAACAGATGAGACACAACTAACATATCACAGTTGACGTGGACCCACAGAATTAGTATAACTAGGAACTGAGTTACTATAAGAACATTCCCATGAGTGAAAAATTAAGTCAAAGTATGGAAATTGAATATTAAATAATATTTCTGCTGATTAATTTGTTCCTCTCATCTAAGTTCCTATGAGGGTTACTGGAATCAAACATAAGGAGAGAAAAACGAACAAAGACATTTTTGAATATAAGCTGCTAATGACTTAAAACTCTTCTTGAAGAGATGAAGTCTAGCAGATACATTTTTAATCCTGATACTTGTTCCTATTTCCTTGTGAGGGATGATCTAAAAAATCTATTTCTTGATTCCCTGCTAAATACCCAGGTGATTGGAATATTCTAGTTTCCAAACTTGAAATAAAATATCTCAATGCTTTCAGAGGTTATGGGTTGTCTTTCTTGATACTTTTGTAGAAAACCATGATTTCAGCCCTCTAGTCTGAGGATGAAACTTACAAAACTCTTAAAAGTTAAATTCTGTGGCTTACAGATGTGACGATCAGACAGAAGTTGTGCTCTCTTTCTCTCCCTCCCTCCCTCCCTCCCTCCCTCCCTCCCTCCCTCCCTCCACACACTTCTTCCTGCCCATTAGAAACAGCTGCTATAAATATTGAACTTGTGCAATCTTTTGGATGAGAAAAGGGGGAAACAGAGTTGAGTACCTGTTTGCAACTCCTTAATGGAGCTGTATCTCTCCGCAAAATCATGTGACTTTCTTCTATTGCTGCCATGCAATTCCAGGAAAAGATGTAGCTGCTTTAAAGAGTAATAGACAGGTGCTAAATTTCTGTCACCAAAGAAGAGGAGTTGTGAGGAAAACCAATCAATTCCTCTTTCAAGGCCTACCTACATATTGCATTTCTCTCCATTTGGCATTGCCAAATCATTGAATATTCGGCTAAAATAACCCAATAAAAGGTATGGTGTGACCTTTTACTCTAGGAAATGGCATAAGGTCATAGTGTCAGCACTATGTGGAAAAAGGGGAGGGGATATTATTTCTATTCTCGGACCACAATGTTATTCTCTCATAACGAAATATAATTTTCAAAGTCTATTATATGTCATTGTTGGAATCAACTCCTGGTGACTGTTTGGACACATTCTCAACCATCTTGACCTGTAATTAGTAACCCCTCAGAGCTCCTCCAACCAGCCCCATTTTCAAAGGCCAGAGATGCTGTTATATATGATGTGCCAAGCTACAGCTTTAATTTTAATGGTAAAAGAGAAAAAGAAAAAGAAATCCAATAGAAAAGCCCAGGGACCACTTCATCATTTAAATGCCTCCATCAGTTTTCAGGATAGAACGATGCCTCCCTCCCTGTGGCTCAGATCAATGTAGAGAAATTCTTAAGGGTTGGGCAATTAGGGCAACCCCTAGTTTTGCCACATTGATTGGCAGGAAATCAGTAATTGTAGTCTGAATTTGTTTGAAAAATATACCTTCGGAACATGGGTTTATTAACTGACCTGAAATGTCTCTCTAGAGATACTTTCTTTGATTAAAAAAAAACAAAACCCTTCCCAGAGAAGCAGTTAGCCTAGGAATAGGCTAATGTTGACACCTGGAAAGACTGAGAGGATTAAAGGAACTACTGCAAAGCTTCAAATGATCAGAAAAACAGCCTCCTGCTGGGGTTATACAAACAAGATGCAGCTTTCTTACATGAGATGAGAAATCAATGTACCGGTATCCTGGAATTTGGAAAGACAACAGCATCATGACTAAATTAAGAGGTGAAAATCTTGAGTAGCTTTTTTTTTTTAAAGGGGGGTTGTGCGTGTATATGAACAGAGATGTATGCCTGTGCATTAGCCTTTGATTCTGCCCATTCCATTTGTTTTCCCTTCAGGAATTCAGATTCTCAGGCTGAGGGGCATCTGTGGGAGAGGGTTTTTTTTTTAAAAAAAACTCTCATCAAGACTGAAGATATGATACAACCCCTGCCCCTTTTTATGTACTTGATACATGCCAAACTTTAATAAGACTTTGATCACATGGTCAAAACCTCCATAGCAATCTCCCTCTCCACCTGGATACCTCTGCTCAGGTAGTAAGTAGACAATTTCCCTTTCTTTGTTATAAGGCATCCTTCATTCTCTGGGGTTTTAACTTAAAAGTCAGAAGAGAGGAGCTACACTTATTGGTTCTTTGGTAGACATTCAGCATAGTCTCTTTACTTGTTCTTTACAGCTGCCTTAGCCTGTTGATATTTTTTTTCAAAAAGAATGTGCAGAGACACTTTTGGGCACCTTGTTTAATTATTTCTACTGCTGGCAGATACAATTTCCCCTCAATTCCTTCAAATTATTTTCCCTCATCACACAGCATCGTTTCAGGGGCCCTTTGGGAAGAAGGAAATGGCAGCTGAAGAAGTTACACTAGGAGTGGTTTTGTCTTCAAAGCAAAATATGATTTAGAAATAGTGGGGGAAAAGAGCCATTACATCAATTGGTGACAATATGAACAGTAATTTTTGTCAGAACGCATATGGGGGTGGAAAATTTTAATTATGCATAAACTGCTTCTCTAGCAAAATTGTCTCAGATCCATTTGCTGTTTCTTTTAAAATGATTCCCAATGATGAATTTAACTACTTGACTACAAGTAGCTGCAAAATAATTATGAGAATGTCTGTGCAGCAGCAAATTCATTTGTCCTGGGTATTTTAAAATCCTGTTGCATAACATTTTTGAAGAAAAAAACCCCCAAAGTAATGTGAAAATTATATACCCACAGTCCTTGAGTTATGACAGTAATTGGGACCAGAATTTCTATTACTAAGCAATGTGGTTCTAAAGGACAATGTCACATGACCAAATTGCTTAGTGATAGGAATCCTGACAGTTCTTGCTGTTGTTAACATTCTGTTAAAACTCCTCTTGTTAACAACATTCTGTTCTTAGGGGAGGACCTATCCCTGAGGTTGACTCAGCTTTCCATCCTTCTGAGGTGGGTAAAATGAGGAGCCAAATTGTTGGGGGCAATGTGCTGACTCTGCAAACTGCTTAGAGAGGGCTGTAAAGCACTGTAAAGTAGTATATAAATCTAATATAGACTAAGTGCTAGTCTAATCCAAACAATTCCTAGCTTGCCTCTTCCAGCATCAACCCTGGTAGAGTAGTAGATTGCCTTCTCTGGTGCCTTTTCAACTTCCCTTCCCCTGCCTCTCTTCTCCCTCCATTTCTGCTCTTTGGTTGCTCTGAACTCCACCACCTCTGCTGATTGTTTTTTTGCCCAAATCATATGTGGTCTTCTCAAGAAGTTTTGAAGAAAACTGCCTATGATTTAAACAAGGCTGCTATGGCCTCAGGATGAAGACCTGGAGTGGCCAGCAACTTGCCTTGCAAACAGCCAGGCACGCCTTGTCAGCAGTGGGAAGAAAAAGATGTCATAGGTTGGCAGGCACTAGCAAGTCTAGTGTAGCCCAGCAGAGGCAAAAGAGAAAGCAGAGGGCAGTACAGCAAAAAGGGACGAGATAGATGGGTGAGAGGAGTTGAAGCACCCTGCAGTGATAATTGCTTGTGGGCTGCCAAGTGCCTGAATTTTAATTACATGACCATGGAGCACTGGAACAGCCATAACTGCAGATAACTACCATTTGTTCAACACTGCTGTATGGTCATTAAGTGAGGACCACCTTTGTGAATCCTAAATAAGAACTGGATTTAGGATACACATCAAGGTTAACTTAATGTTCTTTATACAGTTGACTCTTCGCTCCCTCAAATATAATTTAATATGCATCCTAAGTAAAGCTTGGTGCTTTAATTATATGAACCCCTCTCCCACTCTCTCTTAGCATTTCCTTCTCTAAGCTCAAAAGACTGTGTGGGATGAGGCTGGCTCTGGACATCAGGATGAAAAGACCAGGGTGTGGCACAGCGTTGTGGCCCGTATGCAGCCTGTGCGGCTGGTGTCTGATTCAGACAACAAGGAGGGTGGTGTCAGCAGCCTGTGCTCGAGTCAGACAATGAGGTTAGAGAAGATGTGATGCCAGAGGAGGGGATTCAGCCAGGGCCTTCAGAACCTCCAGAAGCTCCCTTAAGTGAAGAGGACAAAGAGGAGGAGCCTCTTCTCGATGCATGGGCACGCAGAGCTGCCAAATGGTAGGAGTGGCTCCTCAGGAGGAGGTCTCCTCGAGAGTAAGGCTTGGGGCTAATTGGCCACTCCCTTAGCCTATTTAAGGAGGAACGCCAACTGAAGCAATTTGCAGGGAACAACTGTTCACTCTCCTTTGTGCCTTGATCTTAGTTCTCTGCAAATTGCTTCTGGGCTTTCTGCCAACCATAGTAAGATTAAGATTATGTATTCTTTGGATTCTTGCAGGCTGTTAAGAAAGTTAATTAACAGCCTTTGTTTGAAAAAAACCCCGATTTTATTTTAGTAAACTAAGGTTTGTACAGACTTTGTGTGTGCTGCATTCTTTGGGGTCCGTAGCTGGGGCAGAACACACAGTTAGCCAGCTGGAACACCATACTGAATGCCTGTGAGTGCCGTTCTGAGGCAATGGATAAGTGTCAAAGGAATGGCCAGGGGAGGGGAAAAGGTTTGTTTGCACAACTACAGCTACTTTTCAAAAGAGCAGACAGCAACCACAAGTTCACTATCTCACATTATTTCTCTACTTTTGCTTTTAAAAACAAAAAACAAAGCAGTAATAACTCTGGTATTCCTGGCATGGAGGATGATTTTTGATCCATCCAAAGGAACCATTTGGAACAATTAGCACTGGAAAAGTTAGCATGAAAATATAGTTGATCGGGCTTTTCATGTTTCAAAATTCCTAGACTGGTAGGTCCTGCTCACTGTCATGACCTCATGATCTCCTGTTGGGATTACTGCAATCTACATGGAGCTATGCTTGAAGAGTATTCAGAAGCTTCAACTGGCATAGAATGTAATTGCATGTGTAGTAAATGGTGCTGGCTACTCAACACATATTACACTATTACTTGGTGGGCTGCAGGGGTGAAATCCAGCAGGTTCTGACAGGTTCTGGAGAACCGGTAGTGGAAATTTTGAGTAGTTCGGAGAACCAGCAAACACCACCTCTGGCTGGCCCCAGAATGGGATGGGAATGGAGATTTTGCAATATCCTTCCCCCAGGAGTTGGGAAGGAATGGGGATTTTGCAGTATCTTTCTCCTGGAGTGGGGTGGGGATGGAGATTTTGCAGTATCCTTCCCCTGCAACGCCCACCAAGCCACACGACTCCCTCCAAGCCATGCCCACAGAACCGGTAGTAAAAAAAATTGGATTTCACCACTGGGTGGGCTGCATCGGTTGCTGGTATGCTTCTGGCTGCAATTCATAGTTCTGGTATCACATTTAAAATCCTTCAAGGCTTTGGACCAGTGCTTGAGGAACTATTTTTCCTTAGTTGTTTTTATCCCAATTGTTTTCTGCCGCAGCACCTGCCCTATGGAAAATGTTGATGTCTTTGTTTATCCAAATTTATTGAAAAATTGTCAGATTAATACCCATTCAAACCCATTGGCAAATTATTGTGAGTATGTAATATTTTGTTTGATTTAGTTTGTTTCAATGAAAATTTATATGATCTGCACATATGTTATCAAACATTTGAGTTCTATCTCACATGTTCTTCAGTTGCTCATTTTTTAACATTAGTGAATGGGATTTTCTTTTTCTTTCCAATTTTCTCAACAACTTAATTTTATCTATGTTGGAGGAACTTCAAATTTGTGAAGTTCTATACACATGAGAAGACTTCATAAAAATACTGAAATACATTCAATTACATATTGAGATTTTACAGATCCTGACCTAGGCAGATGGCAATTCTTATATCTTAGCCAATTTCAAAGATTCAATAACTTTTTTTCACAGTTCTAGTTTAAAAGATAAAAACCCCACATTTTTTCAGATTAAAAATGCAATTACATTCAGAAGAGGTTTATCAAAATAAATATCACACCTTCTTTTTCTTCTGTTATTTTCAACCATTTTTCTTCTGAAAGAAAATATGCTATAACCAGTGGGTTTATGTATAGTAACAATAGAATTTGAATAATAATAGAAATCATTTCTCACCTTTTGGTTTACAACCAAGATAAGTCAACTGATGTTATCTGGCTGCATTGTCAAATGTCTAACCAAAGAGTCAATTCAATAGAGCCACGTAATAAAAAGGAAGAGGGAAAAAGCTAAATAATTTAAACTCATTATTCCACTAATCCTTCCATTCTTCAAGGCTCCCTGGAGGTATATTAGAAGGTAATTGAAAATACTTTAATACACCCAAAAGACATTATAGACTAATATAGTTAGACATAGTAACTTGCATTTGATTTTTCATTTTGTTATTTAACAACAAAGGGGAAAAGTTCACTTGCATGAAAAAAAAGTTCAGAGATAATTATAGGCTTACAATAGCTTATAAATAAATGAAGGGACATTATAATCTCTTTTTCAGTACACTGTAAATTAAAAAGAGCTATGGTTAACTACACAGGGGTTGGATACATTTGGTTTCAATATTAAAGTTAGAGGGGTTGTGCTTAATATTCTATGATTTTGATTTTTTTCAATGGACTTTAATCAAAGTAGCCAAAAATATAACTGAAAAACCATTCAGCATACAAACATACATGCTATTTTAATGCTGTTCAGTAAGGTAAAGGTAAAGGTAAAGGTTTTCGCTATCCAGTTGTGTTCAATTCTAGGAGTTGGTGCTCATCTCTGTTTCTTAGAAAGGGAGCCATCGTTCTCCAAAGATACTTCAGTGGTCATGTGGCCAGCATGATTACATGTAGTCACACGCTATACATACTGTTACTGACACACAGAAGCAGTTGCTTTACCTGATTGAAGCTTCCTTTCAGCTCCAGCTTTTCTACTCTATCACCTGTATACTTTCCTATCCTGATGGCGAACCATGGTTTGCTGAGAAATTCCCAAAACTCACACTATCAGATACAATATTACAAATTACTATGCTACTAAGGACTGGTATAATGGTAGACTGGATAATAACATTAACTGAATTTGCAGAAATGGTGACCAGTTTGGTCAGAGAAAAAAAAAGACAGAGACTGTCCTAATATTCCTTTTTACTTACTCTTTTCATGTATTCAAATTATGTTTATACTTTTACCTGTTATCTTATAGATGCTTGACAAATAAACTTATGATTATGATTATGACTTTTTAAAAAGACTCAAAGCTTTATATGAGCTTTTTGCTTAATGAAGAAAATGAAATGATTTGGAGATTAAAAATGAGGCAAAGAGATTGAGGAACATGACAATTATTCGATAAAAAGGATGGAAAGCACAAAATATATGTCCCCCCCTTAATTTCTTTCTTGTTTCTCTATGACTTATTTTCCATAGTTCTTTCTTGTCCATTTTGTATATTTTATTGCATTAAAATTTTATAATAATAATAAAAAAACTTTACTAGGAACTTTAAAAAAATCCAAAATGTAGCACATCTAAGAAGTAGGAAAAGTAGAGGTGTTTATGAAGATTTTCAGATGCACTATTTGTTTAAATAAGATGTTAGGAGGAAGGGAATATAATTTATTAAAATTGATAGGTCAAGTACTTAGTATGCACTCATTGTTCATTGGCATCCTTCAGTCTCAAGAGACTATGGTATTGTGCTCTGGAAAGAGGTCCTAAAACAGCGTCTAGTGTGACTAAAAAGGCCAATTCGAGAGTGGCAATCCCTTCCACACTGAGGGCAGATACATTCTGTCCCCTGCCCAGCCCCCAGATTTCGCTGGTTCTGGGACTGCCTCTTTGCTTCAGCCTGCCGAACAAGTGTCTCTTCCAATTGGAGAAGGCCATGCTGCATCTTTAGCCTCCAAGCTGAACGATCGGAGGTCAAGGTTTCCCAGTTGTTAATGTCCATTCCCAGGGCCTTTAGGTCCCTCTTGCAGATAACCTTATATCGCAGCTGTGGTCTCCCTCTGAGGCACTTTCCCTGCACTAATTCTCCATACAGGAGATCTTTTGGAATCCGACCATCAGCCATTCTGATGACATGCCCCAGCCAGCGTAAACATTGCTGTTTCAATAGTGTATACATGCTAGAAATTCCAGCACGTTCCAAGACTGCGCTATTTGGAACTTTGTCCTGCCAGGTGATGCCAAGAATATGTCGGAGAAAGCGCATATGAAAGGTGTTCAACTTTCTCTCCTGCTGGACGTAAAGGGTCCAAGACTCACTGCAGTACAAGAGTGTGTTCAGGATGTAGGCTCTATAGACCTGGATCTTTGTATGTTCCGTCAGCTTCTTATTAAGCCATACTCTCTTTGTAAGTCTGGAAAATGTGGTGGCTGCTTTATTGGTAGGTCAAGTACTTAATATGCACTGTAATTGTGCTAAATAAGTTACTTAAAAGAAACAGTTGCTGTCTGATCATAAAGTAGCTCTCAAGGTTGCACTTCAATTGCCACGCCTCCCAACAGAGGGTGACTTTTGGATTTCCTAAGTTCTTTTGTTATAGTAAAATCCAAGTCAGTAGAGCTTAGAAGTTGGCTCTAAATTAAAAGGGTACTTACCTCTAGGCTATTTCTTGAAATCTTGAGATCTGGAAAATAATAATTAAAAAGTACTATCAAAATATTGTCAACAAAGGCAGAGTGTTTGTTAAAAGAAGACAAAGGCTTTTATTTGAGACTTCAAAGGCTGACTTTTTATGTGCGTCTCATCCTACCCAAGTAGATCAGTGACTATTGCATTATCAAACATTATGGTATTAAAATGATATAATTCTGTTAAAATATGTTGGAATAAATATAGAAATAGAGCTGTGAAGTGCTTCATTCCAAAAAGGCGTTGAAGCTCCTCTGCAACTCTTTAAAAGTAGTTGTATGACTGCTGCAGAAAGCAATTGGATGCTCCTGAGGTAAGATACAGCTGCTTTCCTCTGTACCAACAGAGGAAGAAATAATTAAGAAAATTCTGGACTGTGCGGAGATGGACAAATTAACGAAAGAAAGAAAAGAAAAGGAAGATACAGAATACTATCAAGTATGGAATAAGTGGTACGATTGGCTCGAGATTAGGGAAAGTAAATGTGAACAAATGATGGAGAGGAGAATGTGACAAATGTGTAAAATATTGTAAATGAATAAAATTGGATATAAAGGGACAATAAAGATAATGATAATAAAGGATGGGAAAAATGGGGAATGTATAAAGTATAAAGCAAGAGGAACGAAAGTGATATGTAAAAAGAAACACATATTATGGTGTGTTGTGTTGTTGTAAAATCAATAAAAGACTTTAAAAAAAGAGATACAGCTGCTTTAAAAAGTTGAAAAACAGTGCTACAAAGAAGCATTTTCTTTGGGACTGAATCCAAAATGCTGCACAATCCTCATTAAAAATCATCCCAGGCAAGATAATTAGCCAAATATTTTCATCACAGTTTGGGGAGAAGAGTGTATAATTCCTTCTAATAATTTAGAAAATGCTAAATTATTTTACCAATGTGCCAAATCAGCATTGTGAGGAATTGTAGATATCTCTCCACCCAGCAAGGGCATTAGATTATGGTGTGAAAGGAGCCCATGGAATATAGGATGTAATTGTTTGGTGGAAGTGCTATTATTGGGGACACAATGGGTTACAGTATGGGGTTGCTTTGTGGAATTGTTGTTTTATCTTGTTTTGCTGAGCTTGCTGTGAACTATCCAGAATTATTGCAAATGATGGAAGATATATAATAATCAAATAAATAAATAAACAAACAAATAAATAAATAAGGAATTCTAAGAATCTGACTATTCCCAAAAAGCCATTGGTACATTTTATTTTAGAACTAGCTATAGCCATAGATCTTCAAATGATCTCCAAAGTTCCATCCTTGCTAAAGATGTCCCACTTCTAGGTAACTTGCCTCTTTTCTTCGTCCTTCATTGAGGAAAATGAATGTTAAGGATGCGATAAACTTTTTGAAGCTCTCTTTATTTCCCTTGGCATTTTTCCTGTACTCAAAGAGGAAATTGGGATCAATTTAAATGTTCAGATAGTTTTTAAAATGCATTTTAAGATGTAAGATGTATTCCAAGAGTTCAGAAAGCAAGCTATGAGGGCACGGATGATTGACTGTCTGTTCTTGGTGTTGAGTCTTTTGTTGGTATATTTTACTATTCTTTATAACAGATTGAAGCCTGGAAGGAAAATCTATTGAGAAACTGCTGAGGACTCTGGGTAAATTTAGCCTGGAGAAGATAAGATAGCAAGGAGATGTGATAGCTGTCTTCAAGTATATGAAGAGCTGTCATATAGAAGACAAGGCAGAATTGTTCAGAGATGTTCCAGAAGAAAGGACAATAAACAATGGGTATATTTCAATAAAAAGGGAAGTAAATTTCAACTGAGCATCAGAAAAAAATCTTAACAAGCTATTCAAGGGTGCAGCAGACTGCCTCAGGACATGGTAGATTGTCCTTCACTGGAAGAATTTAAATAGACAATGAATTGCCATCTATCAGATATGCTATAATAGAAGATGCCTGGAGTAGCAGAAGTTTGGATAGACAAACTCCGCATTCTCTTCCAACCCTTCCATTCTATGATTCTGTGAGTACTTGATCATATTCATAGATATGACCTTCAATTTTGGTAACAGAGGAAGATGGTATTATGCTTTGACAACTTTAATCATCCATGTCGGATCCAGCTCAATTGTTCATGATCACTGCGATAAAAACTGGGCTTATCACACTGTAACTTTTCAATATCTTTCAAGTCTTTCATTAAAGTTGATGGTTGGACAGAATGTGAACAGTCTGAACATGGAAGGCATGAGTAATGTTAAGAAAATATTATTTCTTACTGAAGATTGTGTTCCATATTAGTAGCACTTAGGTTAGCTTATTACTAGAAACTGATCTATATAGTGCATATCCAGAGACCCATGAAAAAACATATGTTGATCTCTTTGATTTCTGAGAAGCTATAGAGAAAGAAGCAACTGGGAATCAATTGTATGAGTTTATCAACTCTACCGTGTTTCTCCAAAAAGACAACCCACCTTGAAAAGAAGCCCTATCATGTTTTTGAGCACATGCAATCAAATTAAGACCCCACCCACCCAAGGGTGCCAGGGGTGGGGCAAGGCACACAGGTAAAAAATAACCTAGGGTGGGGATGGGGATGGGGTGGAGCTGCCCTACTTACCAGGCCTCGCACACCCTGACACCTGCGACGCCTTCTTCTGCGGCCGCTTCTTCTGTGGCCACTTGCTGCCACTCACACGCATTGCCCTGACCTCTGTTTTGCTTTCAGATGCCTTCCGGCAGGTATCTGAAGGTGAAATGGAGACTGGGGTAATGCATGCAAGTGGCGACAAGTGGCTGCAGAAGAAGTGGGCCAATAGTGGGCTCGTGCTGGACAGGGCTATTGATGCCACTGCCATGAGGTCAGTCAATAATTAGAATCCTCCAAAAAGAAGGCCTAGCTGGTTTTTTTTGGGGGGGGGGGGGTCAAAAGAAAATAAGACCTGGCCTTCTTTTTGGAGAAACACGGTATTTGAAATGTCAAGGCCAATACTAAAGATCCCATTTGAAAAGTCAAGGCCAGTGATTGCCAAAAGTACTACAATTCTTTACTATGATTTTATCAACATAGTGATATCAACATATCACAGTTTTTAAAATTCAGAGAACATTTGCAGTCTATTTTTAGGATGAAAAATAAGAATCATTCATAGCCTGAAAATGTATTTCTGAGTTATTTAGGTATTCTTTTTTCATGGTTTTATTTTACTTTTTTCTTTTACTAGATAATTTTGTTGTTGTTGAAGCATGAAAAAATTGAAAAAAAAACCTCTTGAACCTCTTAATTTTCTATTAGTGAACATTACTCCCAGCTCAGTTATAATCTGCTTTTTACATGGATGATAAATGAGGCAAAGATATTTCAGGGAAAGCCTCTTTTCATACGAAGCTTCTCAATACTAATTTTCTAGAAATAAAAAAATATGTGCAAATCAGCCTTGATTTGATTTGGAGATTCTAGATTTGAAGAGGACATGATTCAAACCTTGTTTGGGATTAATGATTTCTGGAGAAACCTGCTTTGAGTGATTTCAGGATTGCTCTCCATTTCTGAGATCATGCACTCCTTGGTCTTTGAAAAGTGCACCACTAGGTCCTTTTGTTGTTGCCTCTCCCAATCATTTTTAGATCTATTTAATCTATGATATAATAATCTGTGCACACAAGAAAGTAATTCTACATGACAAGCTACAGTTTTGAGTCATTTCATGGGGTAATGTTGTTAAGGAAAGAAGAATTAAATGTGTCAATGCATGTATTTATTGTGCTTATTTATTAGAGCTGTACCTTACATTTTTTTCAGGATCTCAGGAAACACATTTTGTCTTACTTTCTGTCTAATAATAAACCTGTGAGATTGGTTGGCTGAGAGAGAATGACTTGCCCAAAGTCATCCAGTGAGATTTCATAGGTGAAAGTGGACTAAAACCAGGGGTGAAATCTACTTACTGGTACTTACAACCCTACTGGTTTGGAAGTGTGCATCTGGTCTGATTTTTAACCCTCTGCACATGCGCAGAAGGTCAAAAATGGGTTACTTCCTGGTTAAAACCAGGAAGTAACGACGTCTGGGTGGGTGGGTGGGTGGAGCCTCGCGCTGCTTCCATTATCAGTTTGCCGAACCACACGCTGCTGCCGCTACCAGTTCACACGAGCTGGACAGAACCAGTAGGATTTCACCACTGACTAAAACCCTGGTTTCTCCATTTTTACTCCAGCACATTAAGCTCAGTGGTGGATTCAACCAGTTCGCACCACTTCGGGAGAACCGGTTGTTAACTTTCTGAGCAGTTTGGCAAACTGGTTGTTGGAAGAAATCATTAGGGCAGAGAACCGGTTGTTAAATTACTTGAATCCCGCCACTGATTAAGTCTGTATTCTATACTAGCCTCTGTAAATCTCTTTGTCTCCATACAACTACCTGCTTTTCTGACTCTGATTATTTAACATGAATTCACCCTATATAATTGGTATACATTGCTTTGCCATAAAATATAAACAAAAGCACATCCTTCTCTTCTTTCAAGGAGTAAGTTTGTAGGTTGCTCTAATTTCAGTCAGGTTAAATGGATAAAATCCACAGTCCCTCAATAATTTGGCCGCTTAATGACCCTGATGTTTTCTTAGAACATCTCTCATTTGTTATGCAGGCTGCTGCTCCTGTAATATATGTTATTTTATTCAGACAATGGTGATTTAGCTTTGTCCAGAAAATACATAGAAGAGACAAGGAAGGATGTAAATTTAATGTGACTCACACTGGGTGTAAAAGTTTTATAGAAGGAGTATGCCATGACAGAAAATCAATTATTGTCAATTATATTCTGTTGAATAGGAAAAAACATGTTAAGAAAGATAACACTTCGTGTTGTTATTTACTAGAAAAAACTTGCAACCATATATCAGAATGACACAATAAAATTAAAATGATCAAGTGACTAACATGAATTTGGTGTTTAAGCCATAATCAAATTCTGTGTCATTCGTGAGTAATAAATCCAGCTTTTCTATCAATGGGGAACCCTATCTTAATGCCCATTCTGGCAGCTGCCTATTTGATTAATCTTTCCGTAATGACAATAAATAATGCAGAATGAATTCTATCCCTCAAGCTTGGAATAAATGGCACTATAGCTGCCAGTCGTTTTATATAGCTGGTTTTTCAATATATTCATATACATTCCTAGAAACAGGCAATTTTGATTTAGACCAAATCAAACATTCTAACTGAACTAAACAGTGTAGCCATAATTTCCTAGCACTTTAGGAAACTGTAATTCCCATTCGCATGATTTCATGGACTTAATCTAAGACATTTTCCATGAAGGTCCAGATTTCCCCCAAAATACCTTACAGTTATTGATCTCCAATATCTCTAAGTCTTCCACTGCAGTGAGACAAAGAGAGAAAGAGAGAGTCTCTTATACTTCCATTCTCTTAGATGTGCACATCTAAAATCCACTGTGCCACAATGCAAGAGGTTGAATCAATGGGTAAGAGAAGCTATAGTGATATGATCTCTTGGTTTAGCATGAGATTGATAATCATAGGTATGTTACAGATAGGAATCTGACTACTGAGCAAAGGGCACAACAGCCAGTAGTATAGACTTTTCATGTGTAGGATCAGAATCATAATTCTAAGTTAAAGTCTAGCAAATGCCTATTTAAAGTTAAAAATCCCCTATCTGGAATCTCAAAGGTACATTTTTTAAAAGTCAAATACAATTGGGAGGCAATAGTCTTCCACAAAAGTCTCATTATTGACTTTTTCTTTATATTCTTTAAATTATAGAAGTATGCCCAACAACAACACACACCCAGAGGCAATTGCATATCTGTTTTTTAAAATATTTTTTCTTGCTTCTCAGGAAGTGGGAAGAATCTAAAAAAGGTGTGGCTAGTTAAAACTACTGTAGGTTTTGTTTCAGTTGCCTCAATGTTTTCTTACTTCATTCACAAATTTTATGTTATTCCTGAAAATAATTTGGTGAGATGCTGAAAATGAGTGTGGGGGTTCTTTAAATAATTTCTCCATTAGTGACTTATAATATTGTCTAATGTCATCCAATAATTATTGTACCAAAATAAAATGAATGAGGACAGATTTTATGACACTTCCATGATGGCTGAGGATGCTACAGACCACCAGTGAGGAGATAACCTTAATTAAAATACAAGTTGATCTTGTGGGAATGATTTATGCAATATGAGCTGTCCATGGTCCTGAAAGGCCATGCCAGGATTTTTCTTGACTGTTTTTCCTGATTTTGATTGTGATCTTAGATTACCTTTTCTAATCTTTAGCTTGTTGCTGACTCCTGTCACAGGTAATGTTTAATTCACTTCCTCTTTAATTGTGGGCTCAAAATTTATCAATACAATAATCTTGCCAATACAATAATCTTGTGCTTTGGTATTGATTGCATATCTGTTCCTGGTCCACATCCAGCAGAATTTATGATAGCAATTAAAAGAGTTTTATGCATCTTAGCTAACAAACTGCTATTGTTCCTGTGTAAAAGGCATTTGAGGTTATGATATGCTTTTCTCAAAGCTGACTGAAAAGCAAATGCTGCAGGGAAAATCCTAATCACCACAATTAACCTTGCCTGAAACCACATCTTCAATTTTAATTCCGATTCTTTCTTGGAGAGAAACACACAGAGAATGGCTTGTTATTAAGAATAAATAAAAGAACCACTTTGGATCAAACAAAAGGATTCTGCTCTCACACTGGAAAATGAGATGCCTAGGGAAAACCTTGAATACCTTTCACCCTGTTTCCCAGCAACTGATAGTCACAGGCAGAATGCAATTGACTCTGAAGGTAATATGCCACCATTACAATGTGTATCTCTTACTAATCTTATCCTCCATTAATCTGTGTGATCTTCTTTTAAGGCTATCTAAGCTGGTGGCATCACTATATGGCAGTGAGTTCTGTAATTTAAACAATGGAGTGTGTAAAGAGGTACTATCTTTTATCCAACCCTGATCTGCCACATTTATCTTTGTTGGTTACCCCAGGTTCTTATTATAAGTAAGAGTAATGGTGGTACTGGCAGTTTTATTTATTATTCATTTATAGCTGAGTAGAGCACATAGAATAAAACCACAACTGATGCAATAACACATGACAATCAAGTATGCCATCATAATATAAGTATTTTCTAAACTAAAAGTACCATGACCTCCATACATTCGAAGTAACAACTTAGAGCTATTTGTTTTAAAGGCTCATTGCAAAGAAGTAGTTTAATGCTTTTTAAGGCATTAAATGATCCAAATCCAAGTGCAATCCTGAGGGAAGTCTAATCCAAAGAAATGAAGCCAAGTGAGGAAAAAAACAACCCTCTTAGTTACTTGTAATATGGCTATTATACTATGCAATGGAGCCAAATTATTCAGGCCCATTAATCTGGTGAATCGCAGAGATACAGAAATGTGGAAACATTTTGTTCCTTACCTATTTTCTCCACACTATAAATTATATTATACTTACGACATTTTGTACGATTTTTTCCTAAGCTAAAAATGTTCTAACTCTTGCAACAACACAAGGGGTATGGTGATACTTAGCAATCACTAGCAAGCTCCTAATTGAATTGATACATTCTTTTCACAGTGTGCGAAAATGACTCAGTATGGCCCACAGAGTTTTCCACATTTGGAAAGGCCTATAATCTCTTTTCCCAAGACTTTTTCTCTTTCTCCATTGCAAAAGAAAATATTCATTTTGCTAATCTATAGTAAAGTGAAATCATGGTTACTCCTGCCCTTTCAAAATAGGGGAGTCTAAAATAGACTCCATTACAGTTAAAATCTAATACTCTAACCACTATATCATACTGTACATCCTCATTATTAGAAACATAGATTTTTTTTAAAAAGCCACAGTAAAAACCCTCACTGAATCCTCAAGGGCCTTATTAAAATGCTTTTTAAAAAAAATATATTAATAAAAATACGTGAAACATAGTTGTTACTACAGATCTAATTAAAGTCCTAGGCTAATTTCCTAGCATAGTCCTTGATGCTTGATAACAACAGAACTTGAGGCTCATTAATGTCATACCAGGTGTCCTGTTTTGCATCTAATTGCTTCCCCTGAGAATGACATGAGCCTTATTTGGAAAGTCAGCTTTTCTTTCCTAAAGAGTACATTTTAATTTAAATAATTTTTAAAACCCTTTCCTGCTGCAAAAGTTGTTACCCTGATCATTGTCTTTGGGTGTTTTTTTTTAAAAGGTTGATGGGGGGCAGGATGGAAAAGAGAAAAAGCTTTAATTTCAGAACTGGAAATTAATATTTAAAATTCACTACCTAACACCTCAACAGGCATTATTAGAAGCTTCATAGAACAGCAGTGCATTGTTGGGACAGCATCATTTTAACTGTGTGTGTATATATGAATGTGTATAGGCAGGAATGCATTATTCTCAACTGAACTTGCCTATGAATCCAGGGATCCATCCATCCCATTTTTAAAAGCATCTTTGAGACAAATTAATTGTAAATAATTTATCTATTCCACCGATCAACTGAGCCTAATAATCCAATATTTAATTTCAGGATCTAAGCCTCCAGTATTCATTTAAGTTACTTTGCCTACCTCCATTTCATTACATTTTAATATAGTCTCCCTATATAATTCTATGTTTATCATAGGATCAATTCTTATTAGCTCAATATTATTGATTCTGCTGCTTGAAAGTTTTCCCACTGAAGTTTAAGACAAACCTGTGGAACAAAGTTAAATAAGATACAACGAAAAGCATTTAAATAAAACACAAACCATCAGGAAGCATGGAAAATGAACATATGGTTGGCAGAGTAACTGAAGGTTCTGGCAAAGGGCCTTTGTTGTATAATAGATGGGATACTCTACATCAAAAAAGTTAAACTGATAGCTTTGGAGTTATCATATTTGATAAAATGAGGGGGCTTTTTCTGAATAGTTGCCTATTGAGCTCTCTCTCTCTCTCTCTCTCTCTGTGTGTGTGTGTGTGTGTGTGTGTGTGAATAGAGCTGTGTGTGTTATTTTGCCTTTACTATAAGCAGGAGAACCTCTGAAAATGATGAGAAGCAGACATGTCCTTGAGGATTACAGTGTTTGGGAAGAGCTGGTTGCTTAGATAATTTGAAACCTTTTGGTATTGCCAAAACAAAATTCTTCTCTGTTTGGATTTCTTCACCTTTGTCGCTTTCCCCACGATATCCCTTCCCTTCATAGTGTGCTGTCTTCTTTTCCCATCTTCATTTTATCTTTTTTTTTGGGGGGGGGGGAGTATTTTTCACTTTCTGGTGGGATTGTCTTAATATTTGGATCAACTTCCTTTCATGGCAATATGTTGATTAGTAATGAATTTGACTTAAAAGTTCATTTGAATGAAAAATTCAAACTGAATATGAAGGGGGTTTGTGCTGCAGATGAAGCACCTTTAAGCATTTCAAGGGAAATGTGATGGGCATCAGACCTCTGAGGAATAGAAACTTGTCCCTACATCTCAATTATGCCTAAAGCAACATTCAAAGTGACATTGCAATGATTTGCTCAGATTAAACAGCAGGCACAATTTCAGAGGTAATTGAAGAGAACTTTGATAAACAACCATGAAACTTTCTTAAAACTTTTGGGAGTATACACTTCCAGTATTTCAGAGAACTCAAGGTATACATATAACCTCAGTTTCTGCCACCTCCACTTTCTCTGACCATTCTCAGGACCCAGAAACTTACTAGTAGTGTGATAAAAAAGATAGGATGGATGGATGGAGAGAGAGAGAAAGGAAGAGAGAGGGAGAGAGAGAGGGAGAGAGGGGGGAGAGGGAGGGAGGGAGGGAGAGAGAGGGGGAGGAAGGAAGAGGGAGGGAGAGAGAGGGGGGAGAGAGGGAGACAGGGAGAGGGAGAGGAAGGAAGAGGGAGGGAGAGAGAGATGGAGGAGAGGGAGAGGGAGAGGGAGAGGGAGAGGGAGAGGGAGTGGGAGAGGGAGAGGGAGAGAGAGAGGGGGGGAGAGAGAGAGTTCTGGTGGATTCTCAATTTCCAAACAGTCTCCTATTTTAATTATTTCCACCGGAATCAAGCACTCACAATATTTCTAGTTTTAATATAATTAGCTGTCTAAAGCATTAGGTCAGTCTTGCTGATCTCATTACACATTTTCATGCTCAAATCTGCCTAGGCAAAAATTGCAGTTGTTACATCAGCTTCTTCACCTTTCAAGTCCTATGCTCTCCTTTCTGTGGGCAATATCTGCCTCACATCTTTTTCAACAGGAAAGCAAGCAGAAAATAGATTATTTTGGTTTGGTTGTCAATGCCTAAATGTACTGAGTGTTCAGCACAGTGGTGAAATCCAAATTATTTTACTACTGGTTCTGTGGCTGTGGCTTGGTGGGAGTGGCTTGGTGGGCATGGCAGGGGAAGGAAACTGTAAAATCTCCATTCCCACCCCACTCAGGGGCCAGCCAGAGGTGGTATTTGCCAGTTCTCTGAACTACTCAAAATTTCTGCTACTGGTTCTCCAGAACCTGTCAGAACCTGCTGGATTTCACCCCTGGTTCAGCAGCATTCTTGCTTACCAAGAGAAGATGACCATTTGAAATTGGCTCCAGGATAGGGGTTCCTCTTCAAACAGCTGCATTTGTACTTATTACTGGTAATTTACCTAGAAAGAAGTAGAGGATGGGTTGGTGGTTTGGCCCTGCATCAAAATACTGTTCATCCATCCTGATTATGGAGTCGCTAAATATTTTCCAGTCTTTCTCCTAGTAGTGGAATAGCAAGTGTCAGGGTTCCAAGTAACACCCCCAATGAAAGAAGACTCCGAGGCTAGAAGTTCCTCAAAGTTCCATTTTATTAGAGATGTTATATTGGCACATCTGGGAAAACCCGAATCTGAAAGCTTCCAGGTTTTTCCCACCCAAAGGAAAGTCAAAGTCCCTTCCTCTGCACCCATATGTCCACCACATGGTCCAATCAATCCACCATCCCAACTGGAGATGCTTCCTAGTCACACCACTCCAGGTATAGACTGAACATCCTTAACTCTCAGAGAAAAGAATGTTGTTATGGCTAGATATCTCTACAACTCCATGCAATCCCCCTTCCTAGTTTCCCACAGCATTAAATGTGGCAGTCCTGAAGATTCAAAGAAAAAGATGGCCTCCAGGACTGACAGCAAGATTATGAGGATTTTTCTGT
Organism: Ptyas mucosa; assembly: GCA_012654045.1. Lineage (NCBI taxonomy): Eukaryota > Metazoa > Chordata > Lepidosauria > Squamata > Colubridae > Ptyas > Ptyas mucosa. Next base: position 35,097,704 of record WNWU01000005.1, read on the forward strand.
AATTCCTGAAATTGTTCTTACTCATCTCTACAACTTCAGAGTTCAGAAGAAGTTGTGTGTGTGTGTGTGTGTGTGTGTGTGTGTGTGTGTCTGGAATGCTCTCCTTTAATTTTCTTTTCACTATTCCTTATACTTTTATGCAGGGGTTACAACTTATGGCTCCATTTCTTTTGATGCAGTGGGCTCTTTGTGCTGAAATAAATAAACCTGTCCTTTTGTTAATATGCCCTGAAGTTGTGTTGCTAGCTAATGGGCTTCCTAGAGACTTAAAAGAGCTTCTTCAAAAGATCTGAAAGGAGCAGATGTCCTATGATCCAAGTCATCTTACAAAGCTGCTTTACAAGGAGACGAACAATTTGCAACAATAAATACTCTCCTTGTAGATGTAGTACCAGTCAGAAATAGAAAGAGCTTCTTAGAAAGGTACTGCAACTTAGTAGGGATGTACCAAAAGACAAAAATAAGCAAGGCATGAAATATAGTTGCAGGAACATGTGGAACACAAAAGTGTTAAGATCTTTCTGCTTTGCATCCAGCATCAGTCTGAATTTGTAAATTCATTTTCTTTCTTTATTACCATTCTTATGGAATCCAAATCAGAAGCCAAGGAGAGACAGAAAAGTCATAATGAGTAGTCAAAACATATATCTGACCTTCCAGAACCAAAGGTTGCATAACTTATGGTCAAAGACTTCAAGATAAAATATGAATGCTGTGGTTTTCTGGGAAAGGTTATCTAATTATGGAAAATATGGAAAAAAACTAGAGAAGGATATTTATCCCAAGTTCATAGTTATGGAATCTAGAGGGAGTAGAGGTACGGTATGAGGTTCCAGACAGATAAAATACAGCATAAATTCAAACAGTTAATAACTAGGATTTCAGCATAAGATATATAGAAGGCTGCCAAATTTGAATAGAACCATTAAAATGGTTCTAGGCCAGGTATGTCAAACTCACAGCCCGCAAACTGGATGTGTCACGTGCTAGCCACGCTCACCCCCATTTTAGCAAAGGGGGGGAAAGTCATGATATGTCACATGATGACAACATGATGCCACGAGTTTGACACCCCTGTTTTAGGCCAATGTATGAAGCTATCAGTACTTACTATCCATAGTATCAGCATTAGTGGCAAGTCAGAGATACTATAGCAATCCTTTCCCATTATTCAATGGATATTTGGCTATTTTTATGCTGTTAGAAGAAAATCTGGTCTATTCTGACTAGGACAAGAAAAAGAATGTAGAACATAGGCAGTTGCTTGAAACAGTGGTGAAGTTTATTTCGAAGGGCACATAAGGCAGAGCACCAAGTTAGCTATCGAGGAGGCCACCAGTAGTGGGTTCCACTTACCTTCGCTACCAGTTTGGAACCAGGAGCTCGCGCATGGAGCTTCTGCACATATGTAGAACCTTCTGCGCATGCATAGAGCGTCCGTGATGATGTCTGGGCAGGTGGGTTACTTTTTTGTTGCTTTTTTGAGTGTAATTTCTGATTTTTTGCCCTGGAAGTGGCTATGAGGATAGGAAGAACAAGGTAAGACTGAATTGGAAAGAAAGGTTTGATTTCCTTCCCACAGTGCAAAGAGGCTGGAGGGCTAGAAAATCCTTTAGTTTCATCCAGCACAATTTTTACATTTACCCTTTTGTTCTTCAACATCACCAGTGCCTTAGAATAGGAATTCTATGTAACCTGGAATACATTTTATAAATGGCTAGAGAAAAGGAGGAATGTAGGGATAGAGAATTAGAAACAGAGTGAAGGAAAGGGGAAAAAAATAAAATAAAATAAAATAAAGAAATATTAGGTAGGAATAAATTGAATTTGAATGAGTACGAAGGGAATATGTATGCAACTGAAGTGTGATTGAATGTACAAAAAATATATATGGAATATGCATGATATTATATTGTAATATACACGAAAGAAAAAGTGCTAGAAAAGTATGTACCAGACAAGTCGCACCAAGTCTAATGTTTTTAAATTGTATATTTAATAAAATTAATTTTTTAAAAAAAACGTCACCAGTGCCTTTTGCGTTTTTCTCTTATGTCACCACACAATATTAAAAAAATCTATATTGAATAAATGATGAATTTTTTTTTTCTTCTTGACCTGGTTTCTTATTACAGTTGAAATGATCAAATGTCACAAATAAAAGGGCTTTGATGAATATTTGGTTTGTTATTCATTCTGCTTTCTGTATGATTCAGAATGGCTTTAAACTGCCTCATTTCATTCCATTGTCACTGCAGTTCATTATGCTTTATGCATTTAATTTTATTTGGTTTATTTGTCCCCCACCTATTTTTGTTGTTGTTGTAGTTGTGATGGTTTTATTGCTGCAAATGTGCAAAAGAAACTGAAAACAAAAGGAATAAAGTTTCTTAAAAAGCATTGCGTGTTCTATTATGTCTTGATGCATGCGTGAAATATACATCTTGGCTACACACTGCACACCACCAAATTACCAAATTGAAAAGTTTGTTTAATGTACATTTGTGATATATGACTGCAACCCTTCCTTTACTCACCTGAAAGTAAGTCTCAAGAGTATGGAGAACATTGCAGCCATCTGTTATGTGTATTCACAGATCACATGTTTGAATTGGATTATTTGGTGATCTATAAAGTGCAGCTGGTTGTAAATCTGTCAACCATGCTCCATCATGAAACAAGCACTAATGCATTTAAGGACTCATCTACCATATTTGTTCATGAATAAGCTGACTCTTTTTGAGCCCTGGGGTTTCTATTACAATGACAAACAGCCTCGCTAGGGAATAGCTTGGGAAATGCGATGTGCTTTCCATGGCTTTATTATTATGCTTTTAATTAGTTTTAATTGCATTTTAATTACATCATTAATTTTGGTTATTTTTGAATGCCAGAAATAAATAAACAAATAGACTTTATGATTTGGGGTTTAGGACATTTGATGCAATTTCCTTGGTGAATCTAGGCTGGGTTCATCTGGATTTTTAAAAAATAGGATTAGATTAAATATAGCATGGGTAGTGAGAACTATTGCACAGAAAAGGCAGAGGTGAAATGCTCCCGGTTCGGACCAGATTGCCCGATCCGGTAGCAATGGTGGCAGGTGGTTCGGAGAACCGGTAGCAAAAATCCCTGCACCCCCCCACCATGCTCAGCTGAATCGCACGATCATCAGAAGCTTTTTTTTTTTTTACTTTTAAAAGCATTTTTTCTACAACCTTCCTACAACAAAGAATCTTGAATGCTTAAATCTTAAAAAGCTGACCTTGAGATGATGTATATTCAGCCCTGTTTATAGGCTTAATTGAGAGATGCATCATCTTTCTGGTGGATTGCTCACCTTTAAAAGATACTTAGCAAGCAATGTAATTTATTCATTTTCCTTGCTGTAAAAGTCTACATTTATGACATTTGACAGAAATAGACTGAATTAGGCTGATATACAGTAGATGGTTAAAACGTAATGTGACATTACCGACGAATTTGGATCTTCTCATCTAACGGCTTTCTTTCTTTCTTGGGATCTGGTGGTTAGCTGTGTGACCTACATAGTCAAAGGGGCAGTCCTTGCAAGAGATCCAGTAGATTACATTGGAAGTATCTCCTACCTCCAAGCAATCTTTATAATGCATGATTTGGACAATGTAATTATCGAATGTATCTACCGGATCCCCTGCAAGGATTGCCCCTGCAACTATGTAGGGCAGACGGAGAGGAAGCTAGATTACAAGAACACAAGCGAGTGGTCAGGCAAGGAGATCCAAACTCATCAGTAGTCTCACATAGCAATGAACAAGGACAAAGTATACATTCAATTTTGCAGCTACTAAGATTGTTGACTGAGCAGGGACAAAAGTAGCCAGGGGAATGATCGAAGCCTGGGAAGTTGGCCCTTCATCAGTCAACAGGAGTGTTGGTTTATCATCAGTTTTTTAAGTATTTAGGGGCTGGGGGCTTGGCAGCACAAGGAAACAACAACTAACAACTTCATAGCTGGCCATCAACACCCCAAACGAGAACTAAAAAAACCACACACAGCCAGGTATAATATAAATACTACACATAGAATAGCCCAAAGCACATATTCTATTAGAGAGAAGTTTCCCAACGATGGGCTCCAGCATGAGTCCAAAAACTCAGTAGACTAAACCTCTGATCCTGGTGACTGATCCAGATTAGATTCTGCAACATATGCCTTCATTTGTAATAAATAGTATTAAAATAATGCTTATTCAAGACAAATGATAAACTTGCCTAAGGAATCAAGTCAGAACAAGAATATCTTACAATGTTCATCAAACTCTTCCTTTTGGAGGTTTATTCCTAGAGAATAAATTCCTGTTGCCCTGGCAGTAAGATTATCTTTCGTACTGCCAGGTTTCCTGAGAATGGCTGGCAGAAACATCTTCCAAATTACATGATTTTATACTCATTTACGTGGCTCATAGGACTCCAAGGCTTAAAATCATGCAGCAAGAACTGAGAATGGAAACATTTTTATGACTTGTGAAGATCATAAGCCTGGCCTCATCTCAATTCTAGATAGGTGGGGATAATTTAAACTTGCACAGAAAAAAAGAAATGTTACTATTTGTTGCAATTGTATGCATTTTACTCCTGATTCATTCATCATAGGAATTCTGTGCCAATCCTTGCAGCAAAAAATAAGGAAGGTTTGAGGGTAGGAATAATGATGTCCTAGTTTACCATTATTAGCATTTGTAGGAAAATTAATATATGAATGTAAACTAGTTGCAGTTCTAGGCTATAAATAGGCTTTTGTCATAGTCAGAGCCCAGCTGTGTTTCAACACAATATCAACTACACACTCTGAGAATTACAGTCCTATAAATCTGAAGAGTATCAGCCTAGAAAAAGGCTAGACCAACATTTCCCCCTTCAAATAATAGATGGGATAGCATACGTTAATAGTAAAATATTTTATTTGGAAAGAATCAGGAAAAGTTTTTCACAACACCCATGCATACACAAATACCAATCAACCTATTTTAACTTGAGATAAGTAAAATTAGGCAGAGTGCCAAACAGAATAAGACAGAGTAAGCCACAGAAATTAATGATGTGAGCCAGGGGTGAAATCTACTTACCTTCCCTACCGGTTCGGAAATGCACACGTGCCATCGTCACATATGATTTTGGACCCTCTGCGCAAGTGCAAAGCCTTCTGCGCATGTGCAGAGGGTCAAAAACAGGTTACTTCCTGGAAGCAATGACATCAGTGCGGGTGGGTGGAGCTTTGTACTGCCGCTGTTACCAGTTCACCAAACCACGTGCCGCTACCAGTTCCCCTGAACAGGTGCGAAATGGTAGCATTTCACCTCTGGTGTGAGCTAAGAAAAAGAAAAGAAAATATAGATGAAACTAATTTGTACCAACACCATTCACTATGCTTCTCTTTTGTCTTTGTAGCCTTACAAATAATCCTTGCTTCCTTGATGTCCATTCACTTCTTATTTTGTCTTCTATTTTCTAAAACTTCTCAGTTCTCTTTTCCCCTCAGAATCTTACCAATTCTATCCAGCAGTGACTTTCTCTTTCTCTTGATATATTTATGAAAGAAACAGACCACATATTGCTTTTTACTCTTCAGCTAGCATTTATGTATCTTAAAATTCATCCATTCCTTTCACCATTTTTCAGAGTGAATATTTAGACTAGGCACAAAAATTTATCTACTGCTCTACATTTTTGCCATTTATACATACCGGTAATTTGGAATGGTTCATTCTAGTTTCCCTGTTAAAGACAGCTACATTAATCCTTGATACATTTAATTTTTAATCCTCATTGTATAATACAGCCAACAGACCATTTGCGGCAAGTAATTTGGGTTCTCAATCAAAGAAACAGCAATGCCTGAAAATGTACATTCATATTGTCAGCCAGAAAAATATCTATAATCATCACAAGAATTCATTATGCATTTGTCCATAAATACATTAAATACCCAAGGGATTATCACTTAATTTTGTCTTATTCTCTGATCAACATTGAACTATCCCTAAGCATTTCAACTATTCCCAAGTGTGATTAGCTTGAAAATAGGCAGCTTGGGGAAATAAAGGGAATAAGAGAAAAGCTTTGTGGGAGAAAGATTATTTGTGAGGAAACTAGAAAACAGGTAGTCCTTGACTTACAACAATTCATTTACTGATCATTCAAAGCTACAACAGCACTGAAAAAAGTGACTTATGACCGTTTTTCAGAGTTACTACCTTTGCCCATGCCCATGATCAGGTAACCAAAATTCAGATGCTTGGCAACTGGCCCATATTTATTTATTTTTATTTTTATTATTATTTTTATAAATTTAAACATACATGAATCATAATATATAATATATAACAATATACACAATACAAACAATCAATGAGTGCTCCCCACCCCTCGGGATCATTCATACTTCCAAAATCTTAAAGCTTCTTCTGGTGGTGGTATCCCCCTTCCTCCAGAAAACACATATATTAGGAACTGTTTCCAGATTCCATTGAATTCATTTACTTTCATTATGCCCCTCCTTACTTTAATATTACAAGTCAATTTATCATTTATGGCAATATCCATACTTCCTTGTACCATTCTTCCAAACAATAATCACCTCGTATCTTCCAGTTTCTAGAAATCATTAACCTTGCTGCGGTCAACAAATTTGTTATCAACTCTTTAGTCTCTTTTTTACACTTTATATCTTCCAATAGTGAGAGTAATGCTACCTTTGGTGCCTCTTCTACCATTATTGCTACAATTTCTTCAATCTCCCTAAACACTATCTTCCACCTGGCTCATATTTATGATGATTGTAGTATCCCAGGGTCATGTTATTCCCTTTTGTGACCTTCAGACAAGCAAAGTCAATGGGGAAACTTCTCAACTGCAGTGGTTTATTTAACCGATGAGGCAAGAAATTTCATAAAATGGGGCAAAATTCACTTAACATATGTCTCACTTAACAACATAAATTTTGGGCTCAATTGTCGTCCTATGTTGAGGACTACCTGCATGGTATACTGCTTTCTTCCTGCAGCAATTTGCTAGGATTTCATTTCTGCAGCCATCAGGAAAGAGAGGAAGCTTGGGGGTAGGAAGGGGAGAGGGGGTTTGCAAAGGATTCAGAAGTATTTGCAGCTTGGCCAACAGGAAGAGAACAAGGTTGAGAGTATCATCTGCAAGGAAATCATGTCCCAGAGGACATACTGAGGGAGAATCAGGGCTTGAGAATCTGGGGGAGTGGGGGAAGGGGGAGAAGACTAGATTCAGATAAGGAAAGTTAAATGAGAACTGGTCCAAGAGTGGGCTCAAAACATTCAGGAAGGGAATAAGAGAAGTTGCTATGTGAGACTTTTGTGGTGACAACTGTTGCTGTGGACATTTAGCAAGGGAGAAGGGAGAATTTTCTCCTCTCCTCTCCTCTCTTCTCCCCTCCTCTCCTCTCCTCTCCTCTCCTCTCCTCTCCTCTCCTCTCCTCTTCCAAATGATATATTCTCTCACCACAAAAGTCTCACATAGCAGCTTCTCTTATTCCCTTCCTGAATGTTTTGAGCCCACTCACCTACACCCACACCCACACCCACACACACTGTGCCTTTGAAATGTGCTGTGCTTTTAGTAGGACTGCTCAGACTGTTGTATATAAACTACTAGCTCTGAGCCAGCCTCTCTGCATGGTGCAGGGAGATTCACCCCACTGAGTTCAATAGCTTGAGTGCTGTTTAAACTTATTGTATCTGTCTATATAGCTGTGGGGTTATGGTTCTTCTAATGCAAATGGTAAAGTTGTTCTTTAAGTTCATCATTAGAGATTGGATATTTTTCCTGTTGAATGCTCAGGAGTGGGAGAGTCACCCCTCAGAGGCCCCTTTGCTGGTTGCACACTTCTCTTTTTAAAGAGAATTGCAAAAAAGCTGGATGGGATTCTGCTAGAAGATCCCATGGGGAGTCTACTTTCAAACATCCACTATTTGATTTCAACCTTTAGCATTCCAGTTGACTATCTTGTCTTTTTTATGCTGTTTCAACAACGCAAGTCATCACAGAACTGTTCAACTTTTGCTTCCTTCACTTTTGTGCATCCTCTGTTGTTTTGTATGTATACCGAGAGCTTCTGCACCTAAGACAAATTCTTTGTGTGTCTAATCACACTTTGCCAAATAAAGTATTGTATTTCTGTATTTCTGTATTTCTGTATTTCTGTATTTCTGTATTTCTGTATTTCTGTGTTTTTATTGTATTGTATTGTATTGTATTGTATTGTATTGTATTGTATTGTATTGTATTGTATTGTATTGTATTGTATTCCATTCCATTCCATTCCATTCCATTCCATTCCATTCCATTCCATTCCATTCCATTCCATTCCCTGTGATATTAATTGGTTTGCCTCAGTCTTAATTGTAAGATGAAATTTCTACATTGATTCTTTATTCACTCACACATCTATTATTACCTTACCTATTTGGATGTTTACAAATTTATTTCTGAGATTTGATGTCAGAATTTTGCCTAGAGAACAAGAGGATATAACTATCTGATAGATCACAAGAATTTAAGCAATCTCTCACTGGATCAAATCCCTGGCCTATCTATCTGTTCTCATAGTTGTCAACCAATTGCACAAGAAAGCCAAGTAGTTTCCTAGTGAGTAGCCAACCAAGTTTCCTAATTAATGTATTAAGATCATTTGAGACCCTTGGATAACGACCTGTGTAGAGAGGTTTCTGGATCAAACATTTATGGAACAGCAGCACACACGTTTGAAGAGGCTTGGCAATGTCTGTCATAAATGTCTCTACTTTTCAACTCTTGACTGTATCCCAGGACATGTCTACTCCCAGCTGTTTCTATCCAGAATTTTAAAAGAAATTTGATTATTTATATATTGAAGAATAAGAATAGATCTGGAAAACAATGAAATACACTTGGCTGAGGCTGAAGCCAGTTGGGATAGATTTTTCCACAGGAAAGAAGGGTTGATTCATATTTATCAGAAGGACTGTAACCAGGATAGCTTTGTGTTACAATATATTATTATGAACTTGGTAATAGAATGTTAGGCATATGTGATTTCCCTGATTGCAAAGAACTTTGCTATAAAGGACATTGCTTTGAGAATAAATGACATGCAAATTGCTGACAAGCATTTGACAGAGCCTGCTGTGCTAATAAATGCAGTAGGCAGCATAATTGGGAGAGTTGTTGAATTATCTTAATCAAAAATGTTAAAGAAGCAGAGATAACCCCCCCTCTCCATTACGAATGGTGTAATTAAGTAAGCATTATTAATTACAAGCTACAGGAGAGGGATAATGTAATTATTCCTGTCTTCTATTTAAGTGGGCGGGTGAGTGTATTCACAGCTTGAGCCAAAGAGCGTCATTTACGTAAATTTACAATGAACGCAAGAACCTGCTATCTTAATACAAAGCTTGCTATAGGGTAGAGACCGTAGTCTTGGCATCTGAATACTTTCTAACTCTTCCGTGAATGAAAAGCAACTTTGGGAATCAAATGTAGGCGGTGTTCTGCTTGAGTTTGTGTCTCACTAAGCAGAACTTGTTTTTTTTAATGAAATTTTAAGTCACAAGAAATCTTCCTGAGGAAATCTATTTTTTTTTTTGTCTCTTCCTCAATATGCATCACTACCAATCTGATTTAAGTTGAAAATGGTGACCCAGAATTAAATTCAGAAGCTCATTTTAAACTCTTTGAAGACTGAATCTTTGCTAGTGTTTCATGTCTTCGGGGGTCAAGCTCTGGACTCAATGGGGCACTGGAAAAAAGGTAGCAGGTACAATGAAAGAAATCTATCTTTCTCTCGGAGATGAACTGGAAAATCAAATGTTACTCAGCAAGCAGTTGTTCAATAGCATGCTCTCCTGCAGTCTCCCAGCTGGCAGCCCTATCAATTCCGAGCATTTCTCTTTCACCTCAGTCAGATTTTACAACCCCAACTGGAATTCAACTTGACTCTGATTTCCTCTTTGACTATTTCTGAGTTCAGATCAAGGGTCCTTAAATGCCTCATAACACAAATGAAAACATCTCACTTCAGTGATTGGTGTATCATAACTTCTCCAAAAATATATATAGATTGTTCAATTGACACTCGAGGCTGTAACTACAAAAAAATAAAATAAAAAAAAATAGTCATGGTTCACTCCGCTTATTTTTTATTTCTCAAAGTTGTCTAGTCTTTAAAAAATGGTAGCTTTTGTTATGTATCTTCTAAGATCTAAGTTTTTAAAAGGTTCCATTTAAGACACAAGAGGCAGTTTGGTGTGGTAGTTGAGGCAATAGGCTAGAAACTGAGCAACCATGAGTTCTAGTTCTGTTTTATGCACAAAGCCAGCTGGGTGACCCTGGGCCAGCCATTTTTTCCTTCAGTGCTAAGAACTGGACACCGGCAAGCCATTTCTGAAAAATTTTGCCAAGAAAACTACAGGAACTTATTCATGAATGGAAAAAAAAATTAAGGTGTATATGGACAATATGCTGCCTGCCTATAGTCACTGGGGACCTTCAAGATTCCCACCATTAAGTCTGACCTGATCGCCTTGTGATTAAATTTTGCCTGATTTGCTGTGATTTTCCTGGTGCAAAACAGAGCATGGGGAGTTATGCTCACATCCAGACCTCTCTTGATTATCACATGCAGTGGTGAAATCCAATTTTTTTTACTACCAGTTCTGTGGGCGTGGCTTGGTGGGTGAAGTGTGGCTTGGTGGGCGTGGCAGGGGAAGGATACTGAAAAATCTCCATTCCCTCCCTACTCCTGGGAGAAGAATACTGCAAAATCTCCATTCCCATCCCACTCTGGGGCCAGCCAGAGGTGGTATTTGCCGGTTCTTTGAACTACTCAAAATTTCTTCTATCAGTTCTCCAGAACCTGTCAGAACCTGCTGGATATCACATGATATTTTTACAGGTACAACTGAGTTGTCATCCATTCACCATTCTGGTATGCTAGCCAGAGAAGCAGGGGTGAAATCTAAAATTTGTTACTACCAGTTCTGTGGGTGTGGCTTGGTGGTGGGAGGTAATGTGACTGGGTGGGCATGGCCAACTTTTTTCTTTTAACTTTTAAAAGCATTTTTCCTACAAACTTAAGAGGTTGCAGAAAAAAATGCTTTTAGAAGCCTCTGATGATCAGGCAAGTCAGCTGGGATTGCCAGAGGCTTTTAAAAGCATTTTTTTTACCACCTCTTCGGCTGAAGAGGTGGTAGAAAAAATGTGTTAAAAAGCCTCTGACGTTCCCAGCTGAACCGCAGGATCATCAGAGGCTTTTTTTTTCTTTTAAAAGCATTTTTTCGGCCGAAGAGATTGTAGAAAAAATGCTTTTAAAAGTAAAAAAAAACAGCCTCTGATGATCGTGCAACTCAACTGGGCATGGGGTGGGTGGGGGTGGCACAGGGATTTTTGCTACCAGTTCTCCGAACCACCTACCACCATTGCTACCAGATCAGGTGATCCGGTCTGAACCGGGAGCATTTCACCCCTGCAGAGAAGTATATAAATAGGAATAAGATAGATGGAGAGAATCATGCCATATAAACCTCCATTCCTGTGCACCAACATATGTACAGTATCAATAGCTTAACTAAGCTTCATCATGTTTGGATTCTACAGGCAAGCAAGTTGTTTACTGCTGATTTAAGGAGCGTATTAAACCCATTGTAAATTTACCTTTGCACTAAAAAGGTTCAAAATTGGTAAGAAAGCTTGAAAATCTGTGCTGTGTACCAGCACATAGTTGCAAATAGGATGTTTATCTAAAATTGAGCTGCCATATACTCACATAATCCCTTGGTTTTCCAAAATGTCTTCTTCTGCATTGTTAGGAAAGGGGGCAGGAAAGAATTGAAAGTCCAATAAACCAGGAACCATTTATTTTTTCTGTGCAAGAGGAAGATACCATTTTGTATTTTCTCACAAAAAGAAGCAGGAAATTTTGTGGCTGGCATTTGCTCAAAACTTTAATATGGTGCTCTGATAATTTTCATGACATAGTTTTGTTGCCCATTCAGTGACTCTCTAGCTTGCATCCCAAGAAGAGAATCAATATTGTAAGTTAAAAATGAACCTTGTCTTTAATATAAATCTTGGTGATTAATTTCATAGTCCTATACACTAGAAGTTGTCTGTAAGTAGTATGGCTGTAAGTAGTATGGCTTCCACTAGTGCCCCCCCCCAAAAAAGGACAAAGGGGCTAATTCTGGCTGCACAAGACCAAGTCTTAAGAACAAATGCATATAAAGCCAGAATTGAGAAGATACAGATGAGCATCTGGCACAAAACAGCCCCAACTTAAAAATTGTCAATTAAAAAAAATAAATAAAAATGTTTAAGAGAAAATCACAAAATATAAAGACTTGCATCTAGAAGTAAAATGATTATGGCAAAAGACAGTAAAAAATAATATCAATAGTAAATAATAGTAAATAGTAAATAGTAAATAATTAGATAGAATTGTTAAATTGTCCTGCAGCAATTTGTCCCGTGGCGAATTGACTGTGGCAGGTTGTCCAGCAGCGAATTGGCCATGGCAAGTTGGCCATGGTGAGTTGGCTGTGGTGAGTTGGCCATGGTGAGTTGGCTGTGGTGGGTTGGCCATGGTGAGTTAGCTGTGGCAAGTTGTCCATTGGCAAGTTGTCCATGGCAAGTTGGCTGTGGCAAGTTGTCCTATTCTGCTGCAAATGATACCTTTGCTATCATTAAACAACAACACCTGTCTATCCCAGATCCTTGGAGAGCACTTTATGGATAGACAAAAATGGCAAATCCAGATCTAAAAATCTGGCTGATTATGCGACCAACCATAATAATTTAACTGAATCTATTCTAGGATGCAGTAAGAATCTAAGGGAACAAAAAAGTGCATATATATCAAAGTGAATAATTTAAACTCTTACCCATAATTAATGGAATTTAGAAGGCATCCTTCGGTGCTCTAATCATAGCTCCAAATGTGCTAATTAGAGCCCCTTGGTGCACATCAGATAGTGCAGGTGTTGATCAGGAGATCCTCATCTTAACAAGAGATACTGCTGTCACTGGATTCCCCCTCCCCATTTCGCTTCAGTTAGCAAACATTCTTCCAGCTAAACTAGATTTGACAGTCAAACACAGTTTATTGTCATTCCTTTAATTATATTTCTTATAATTATTACCTTATTAAGAAAGCTTTTATTATGAATTTAAGGAAGTCAATGGATACAGAGACTGAGGAGGGATTGCTTGATTATATGCAGAAAACATCGCAATTATAAAGGCTAAAAGGAGTATATTTATTAAACAATAAATAGGAAATGCTTTTCCTTGATAAAGGGAATAATGAAAAGGAGATAACCAGAGTACTATAATCAAATATCTTTCTTCAGAACTAAACTAGAAGTGTTTTCCTTTCTGAAAGGGCCATTAATTTTCATGTGTTAAAAAGACTAGGCTCTTTTGTTTGTTTGACTCCCTGGTCCCAGGGATCTTCCATCTTTAATCCTTAATGGGACTGTACTTTTCCATGCCAGACTAATATGCAATTTGGAGGACTCACAGCTTGTATACAAATTATTACCCACAACTGCATCACATCTCCCCTCACCCCAAAAAAGAAGTATTAAGCAGGATGGAGCTGGTTTGCAATTTTTGTACATCTAGTTAGCCAACATAATTACATACAAGAGTGACTATAAGACTTTTTGATTTGGAAAAATCACCAAGGGTTGCAAAAAGAGCAAAATACTGGCCTTTAGGTCTCACTGAAATCAATGTGCAGAATGTGTGTGTGTGTGTGTGTGTGTGTGTGTGTGTGTGTGTGTGTGTTGATAGACCCACTATAGAGGAAGGTTAGGAACTACATCTCAGATTAGACTGCAGATGCAGAGCTGAATATATTGAATATGTTGAAAAATAGGACTTTGGCAACGGTCTTTCCTAGAGAGAGCTGGCTGGTTTATTCTACCACCTGTTTAGAATTCTGGGTTTATGATCAGGGTCATTCAGAAGAGCCTGGATGAATGAACCTCTTTTTAAGTGTTCCTGCCTATTACTCATCTTGCCAAACATTCCTGTTTTGTAGCAATGCTTTCACAGTTCTAGGAATGAAGAATCACAGGGAAAATAAAAAAGATAACTTGGCTAATATCATGATTTCTACATCAGTTAATACAATTTTGTGTTTAATTTTTTTTAAAAAAAAACAACTTAGAGCATTGGACAGGAAATACTGTTTCACACACATCTTTTTATCAATTCCTTTTTTTTTTCCATAGAAATTTTACTTAAGCTATTCTATTGGTATTTTAGGTTTAAGTTTTTATTTTAGATTTCACAGATCCGACAGCCTTCTCTTATTAAGATCACACACTGCCTTAGCACAAGCTCCAAATCCAGAGTGGATTTGCACATAACTATGGAGGAAAAGCAGGATATAAATATACATAGTTTATAGGAGAAGAAAATTTCACACATATTGGAACATCAGTGAAGAGCATATGGACAGGACAGAAAGGATGGATGTTTTGCATTTTTGATACCAATACTTACAAATAAAATGACTATAGACTCTAAAAAATAAATAGCAATTAAACTTACCTATTACGAAAAAAAATACACCTACTGTGTATGCCTGAATCCTAGTCTGCTAGCCATTGATATTTGTATCCTATTTAAAAATGCAGAAGTCTCATTGGCATCAAATATTAGTTCCAGTCTTTGACTAAAGTGAGTTAATGGTCCACAATTCAATTTGAAATGAAAGTATCCCCCAAATGACTCTTTATAAAGTCTTTTGGAGACCAAAGTCAATATCTATGGTCCTTCCAAGAAGCAACTATTGATTACCTGCCAGAGCCAATGAGCATTAAAATCCAAGGAGATTCCGGAGTACATCTCGCTATGACAAAACCTCCTACTAATAAAATTGGAATGCACTGACCAGCCGTGGAAAAGCTCAAAGAATTAATAAAATGTGTTGCATCCTCTGGTGGAGACTGAATGGAAGTTTCTTCAGTTTGCAGAAACAATCGCATGTTGCATGCTCTTCTGCCCTGATCTGCTTTTTTGTAAGTGAGGGTGGTTGCCCCTGTAAATGTCAGTCATTGCAAAGTCATTGGCCCTGCTGTTCAGTAACTTTGTTCTAATCCTCATACGGATTTTCTACTTCTTCCTAAATCTCTTGGGGCTTAGGCAAACTAAACATAGCAGTCTCTGCACACAAAAATAACTCTTTTGATGGACCCTCTCAAGTACAGTCACCTCAGGTGATAGTTTTATTTCACTCACAGAAGAATTAGCACAAACCACTTGCCTTTGGAAACCAAGAAAGACCGAAATAGCAAAAGAATATAAAATGCAGGTTTTTGTTTTTAAAAAAGGACTCTGGTAGACGAAAGGAGGGAAATCCTGATAACTCCCACCTGCCACTGATTTTGAACATCTACCTTTGATTGGTGACCTTATCATCTTGGGCTGCCTCATAGATTAAAAAGAAAAGGTTAATTTGGACTGAAATGAAATGGCAGCAGAGGATATACGAATATCTTTTTTTTTTTTTTGGTCAGTTTAACCTCATCTCCAGGCTGGGATTCTTATACCCATTTACATAAAACAGGGATGTCAAACTCACATTGTCATGTCGTCACGTGACATAACACAACTTTCCCCCCCCCTTCGCTAAACCGGAGGTGGAGATGGCCAGCACATGATGCATCTGGCTGGAGGGCTGCGAGTTTAACACCTCAGCATAAAAAGACATAAATAAAAAATAAAAGGAAATAAAAGAGCTGTAGTGGTGCAGTGGTTAGAATGAAGTACTGCAGGCTTTTTTTGCTGCCTGCTGGCTGCCTGCAGTTTGAAAGTTCAAATCTCACCAGGCTCAAGGTTGACTCAGCCTTTCATCCTTCCGAGGTCGGTAAAATGAGGACCCAGATTGTTGGGGGCAATATGCTGACTCTGTAAACCTCTTAGAGGTATATAAGCAGTATATAAGTCTAAGTGCTATTGCTATTGCTAAATATGGCACCCCAGTGATGGAATCATGGCAAGCCTTTTTCATCCCAGTTCAGTCAAATTTACTTTACTAATTAGGACAGAATGCAGATAAGAACAAATGCTATGCTAAAATCTCTCCTACAACTTGTTTTTCTACCTTATTAGGCTGCTTGAGGAATTATTTCAATATACTCAGTGGTGGGATTCAACCAGTTTGCACCACTTTGGGAGAACCGGCTGTTAACTTTCTGAGCAGTTTGGCAGTTTGATTGTTTGAACAAATCATTAGGGTAGAGAACCTGTTGTTAAATTACTTGAATCCCACCACTGAATATACTTCAGTATAATTTGTCTTACTGATGGTTTGCTGGTGCAGCAAACACTGATTGCTGGTGTTATTCTGTTCTGTCACACATCTTTCCATCACTCTGAGGCTTCTCTGGTTGTCCATTTTTTCAAGTCTAAAAATAGACGTGACCTCAAGTCTTCCCGTCAAGTTTTTATTTGAAGCCTGGAAGATTGAACAAATGGTTGTGCAGTGAAGGACAGGATATTCTCAATCCTGCTGCTTTACCACTTTTCAGGTAAGTGCATCCTAATCAGTGATAACTTCTCAAAATGTTTCTGCTATTTTGAAAGAAATTTCATAACCTGCAAGCATCTACGAGACTATCTCACCCAGGCACTTGGACCAGGAGAAGTCGAAGTGAAAAGAGAATGTGATCTGCATCAGGAGGTTTTTCTGTTTTTAGCTTTATCGTGGTTGGTTTTAATGTTTGTAGGCTGCCCAGAATTGGTTTTAAGATGAATGGCTATACTGTCCAAAAGTTTTAAATAAATAATCACAATAACTTCCTTTATACCGAATGAGAAATGACAAGAAAAAAACCTGCAATCTAATTTGTCCTTATGACACTAAATCGGACCTTCTGTTAACATGAATGACCTTCCTCATCCACATCTGGCTGTGATTAATCAGAATTAATTATGTCCCAGTAGAAATAGATTGGGATGTAGAAGTGATGGGCAATGAAGCCATCAGCCTGGTATGGCAATATGGGAGAAGGATGGTTGCCCAGGCAAAGAGGCAGAATTCTCTCTCTTCTATTTCCATAAAATATGTGTATAATACTTGGATGGGTTAAAAGAGGGTTATGGAAGAGGCAGAATAATGAAAGCTATTATCAATGAGCATTATAAAAGAAGTGGGTTACTAGAGTACAATTATTTTATTTACAGCACACTCATACCATCTCTCCTATTGTAAGTCCAAATGGTTTCAATGGTGCTTTCTTCCAAGCACATGGATACAAGAATGTATCATCACATTTACTAATTAGGTTTATTAAGCAGGGTCAGTATTGCTTGAATGTGTATCCAGGCATTAGGATCCAATGTATTTATAATTCCACAAATGTTTTTGTAAAAGCAAAGCTGTTGGAGGATTATGAAAATTACTTCATATTTGGAAGGCATGGGATAGGCAAAGGCTGACTGAAAACTGAAAAATTGAAAACAACTTTTATGTATTCTTTTTATGTGTTCTTTCAATATTTCATGCAAGCTCATCTACAAGGAAAGTATTTTTTTTAAAGCCAACCCAGAAGAAATGTCCATTTCTCAATGTCATTTTGCCTATTTGCTTAGGAAATATAGATGTTTCTAAGTGATTAAAATTTCAGGGCTTGCCATATATATCACACACTATCCTGATTTGCTTGGAGATGGGCAATTTTTAAAACAAAAACTTTTCAAAAGAAATATTTAAAGACACCACCCAAACGGTTTATATTACAATTCTTTTAAAACTCACCATTGCTGAAAACCAATGAGAAATATTGAAACGATCATTCTGTTTCCTATCCTTAACATAGACAAGATTATTGTGCTATTTCCTGTATTTTTCTGATATGATTTCTTCATTTTTCTTTGAGAGTCCATTGGGGGAAAATATTTTGTGATTATGCCTGGGTGCATCAACACTTTGCTGTACTACCAGAGATATGTACATAAGCTGCTGGATATGGATGCCATTAATAGGAACTGATGTTTACCAGTTGTGCATCAATCAAAATTGTCCACTTTGTGATGCAAACCTCAGCTGAACTGAATTGATCAGATGCATCCCTGGCTATCAAGGGAGGATGACATCTGCACCTGGAACTACTAGTCATTCCCAGCAACTATTTCAGTTATTAGCATTGGATTGAAGCCCAAAGATAACAGCAGTAGGGGCTTTTTTTTATCACTTTCACAGAAACATTAGCTACGTTGGCAACCAAAAGAGTTTATAGAAAATGTGCCAACCTCTATTCATGTTTTATGCAGCTGATAGTTTTCTAATGATAGAGACATTCAGCAATTAGCAAATAGATTTGGATACATTACTTTTTTAAAAAAAATTGCTTTTCAAGTGATCCTGAGAATAATAGAACTTATTTTGGGAAATAGGGGAGACACTTTAGTTTCATACCATATTTTCCCAAAAATAAGACAGGGTCTTATTTTCTTTTGACTCCCCCTTCGCCTTATTATTGGGGAGTCTTATTATTTTGGAGGTGCAGGAGGCAGCGAGCGTGGGACTGGATGTCCTGTTGCTGCCGTCGCCTCCCCTCCCTGTTCTTCGCATTGGCCAGCGGCCTAACATGTCCCACCCCACTCCAATGGCAACAGCTGCTTCCCTTCCCCGCCATCTCTTTATTGAGAAGGGTGGCAGGTGGGGTGGGGGAGAAGCGAGACGCATGGAGCAAGACATGGCTCCCCTTGCCATCTCTTCTCCCCCTCCTCGCTGAGCATGACAGGGTTCCTGCCACTCACTTAGCCACCCACCCCCTTTAGGGATGCAATTTAGGGGTCGCAGGTAGGGCAGGTGAGAAGCAGGATGCGCGTCTTATCTTTCCAGCTCCATTGCATTCCTTGACGTTGTGTCCAGGGAAACACGCTGTAAAAGAAAACCTTCTCGCGAGTTCAATCAAACTTCTCAAACTCGCGAGAAGTTTTTCTTTTATAACGTGTTTTCCTGGACACAATGGCGAGGAAAGTGACGGAGCTTGAAAGGTAAGACCTGCGTCCCACTTCTCGCCCGCCCCACCTGCCACTCCCAAATTGCATCCCTAAAGTAGATGGTTGGCTAAGCAAGGGACAGGAGCCCTGTCATGCCCGGTGAGGGTTGGGGAGAAGAGACGGCAAGGGGAGCCACATCTCACTCCATGCGTCTTCCTTCTTCCCCGCTCCACCTGCCATCTGTCTCGATAAAAAGATGGCAGGGAAGGGAAGTAGCCAGGCTGCTGTTGCCATTGGGGTGGGGTGGGATGTGTTGGGCCATTCAGACAGGTCAAAGAACAGGGAGGGAAGGGCATGTCCCCCCCTTTACCCCTGGCCTCACCTCAACTTTTTTTGGTTCCAACAAGCAACCAGGGGAAATGGCGGGACCGGCTGCGCATGCCTGTAAGTAGGTTTTTTTACTTACTTACTTACTTACTTACTTACTTACTTACTTACTTATTTATTTATTTATTTATTTGGCTTATATGCCGCCCTATCTCACAATGGACTCAGGGCGGCGCACAACAATAAAACAAAGCCACACTATAAAATAAAGTCTAAAATTTAAAAAAATTACAATTAACCCTTAAAACCCCATCATCAGTAGTTGGTGGGGGGGCTTAATTTGCAGGGGTGGCTTATATTATCGCATGCATTGAAAAGCCCGTTTGGGCTTATTATCCAGTCATGTCTTATTTTCGGAGGGAAATGGTACTCATAACAAAGTTATGAACAAAAACATTCATATTCACTTTGTGTGAGTGGAGTCTTGACACAGAGCAAGTCCAATCCTTCAAGGAAGCTGAGGAAGAACCACATCACAACTGTCCTGAATAAAAATATTGTGGTACCTATTAGTTCAGAAAGCTGATAGGTCTTCCAAATTCACTTGTCAGTTTCTGCCAACTTCCACAATTTCATCACTATTTCATTTTGGGCTTAATTACTAATCTCAACTCAGCTAGAATGTATGCAAAATGATTTTGAATCTTAAGCAAATATTTATGTACTGCCAATAAAACTCTCCACATGACCATAGTCCTACATTATAGGAGATTGTCACTTTAACTGAAAAGCTGTCAGTCTGAGTTCAGTTTAAAGCTAAGCAATCACCAGATAAGATAGCAGCCCACTAAAGAGTGCTAGCTGAACAGCAGGCTAAGCAGGCCTGCAGATCATTTAGGTTTCCTTTCTAGAATGAAAAGCATAACAGTTAACTCTAAACCACAGGAAATGATTTCTAAATTTCCACCAATGAATCTTATGCAAATCTGTTTCATTTTCTGTTATGATGCATAAATGGCCATCTTCCTCAGAGCCCCGCTGTCCTTAAATGGTAAACAATTTGCAATTGCAATAGTGGTACTATTAGCAGTAGTTAGGAGCAATACATTCAACTCCTAGAGGAGGATTTGCATGCAAATGTCTTCCTATTTTTTTTTTCAGAATCCATCTGAAAGTTAGACAGGGCCATGAAGATCCTTTGATGTCATTCTTTATTCAGTATAGGAAATCAGAGAAATGTCAGTTCAAGCTTCACTTAAACTTTCTACTTCTGTCATTTTCCTTGCAACACCAGTGCTTAAGTACAAAAATCTAGAAATTATATAACTGTCAGGGCTTTTCTTTCTTCCCTCCCTTTTTAAGGCAGTATTTTCAACCACCATACTAGCTAGAGTAGAGAATATTTCTTAGAACTAGAAAGCTATGCAGCCCCCTAGTGTAGTGAGAAGAGCTCTTCATCTCTTAAGTATTATTTTTTTTAAAAAAAATCACCATTGATATTTTACCCAGGTTTTGCTTGCAAGATCCATGCCTGGCCTGTGACTTTACAAGGGATAATGTAAGATTAGAGTGAAGGTAGAAAGGGAAAGCTCATCATTCAAAACATAACATGGTGCAAACTATAACAGTAGCACCGCCAGTACAATTTCTCTAAAACAGTAAAAGCATTGTTGTTTGAGAGAAGTCACCCTTTCCTCCATTTAATTCTCTGGACAAATATCACATTCTTTGCAAAATCTCAGCCTAGCTCTCAGATAAGCTCCTATTCTGTTTTCTAAGCAGCTGTGTTTTCCACCTATCTTACTGTTAAAAATCCATTTCCTAATGGATCAGAACAGACAAAAAAAAAAGCATAAAGGGAAAAAACCTCACTTTTTTCTAAGAGCACTTTCCTTTTTTTAGTATATTTGTTTCTTGACCTTTTTTAGTTTTGGCTTCATTTCCAAAAGCATGAAGCGAAGGTAACATTTCTGATAATGAAAAACAAACACTTTACACATTTCTTTCCTGAATAAGTTTAAAGTTGTTTTCAAATGAAAAGTGTAAGGAGAACTGTTATTGGTTAGGATCATGGGCACCTGCAGGGGAGAGCAAAGGGAGAAAATGACTTCACAAAGGAGAAAAGAAGGTATACAAAAAGGACTCATCCGATACGTCATAATTTACATGAATAAAAATGGGGAGAGGAAAGTAAAGCACATACAGATTTTCAAGACTGCTGTCAGTCCTATTATGTACACCAATACTTTTCAAATTTGGCAATGTTAAGATATGTAGACTCAGCTCCCAGAATTCCCCAGCCAGCATTGATGTAAATCAAATCAAGAAATCAATTTTATTCTGCATGAATCCTTCATGCATGCCTTCTACTTAAGCTATGCCTCCCGCTCCCCAGTTCCTTCGGTAACAGAGATCTGACCAATTTCTGTCAAGTCATCTGTTTTATTCTCTACAACAGGGGTGTCAAACCCAATTTCATTGAGGGCTGCTTCAAGGTTGTGCTTGACCTAAGGGGAGCTGGGGTGGGTGTGGCCAGGATGGGCATGGCCAGCTCAACATCACTCATGTCAGAGGCGCCTGTGGCGGCCCGAATGCTCTACCAGTGAAAATGGAATTGGGAGTGCTGCCCGCTGGCAGAGACACTGCGGACTGGTCCTTTGCTGTTTCAAGGGTGGTCCTGCAGGACGTTGAATTTGATACCCCTGCTCTACAAGCTACATTTATCTCAGTGGTACCGAAATTGTACAAAACTAGGACCTAGGTAAGCAGGGCTATTGTCAGGACTGAATAAGATGGAATTGTTTCCTGATTGCTTATTTGTAACCTATGACTGTCATTAAGTGTTGTACCTTATGATTCTTGATGAACATATCTTTTATTTTATGTACACTGAGAGCATATGCACCAAGACAAATTCCTTGTGTATCCGATCACACTTGACCAATAAAAAATCTATTCTATTCTGTTCTGTTCTGTTCTGTTCTGTTCTGTTCTGTTCTATTCTATTCTATTCTATTCTATTCTATTCTATTCTATTCTATTCTATTCTATTCTATTCTATTCTATTCTGTATGGTTAAAATCCCCTTAGAGCAGGGGTGGGCAACTGTGGCCCTTTTACAACCTGAGGACTTCAACTCGCAGAATTCCCAATACAGCCAAGCTGGCTTGGGAATTCTGGGAGTTGAAGTCCACAGGTTGTAAAAGGGCCACAGTTGCCCACCCCTGTCTTAGAGGAAGAGTAATATCCACGGCTGGAGGGGGGAGGGGGACAGAGGCATTCCATCTCTTGCAGGAAATCAAATGTGGTTCAGTTTCAATTTCAGAATTCTTTGAACCTGATGGACATCATTTCCCCAAGGTAGTCTCTCAGTAACTGCTTCTTTGGGTTACTTGTAACTTATAGCTACCTTGTCTGTGTTGTAAAGTTTTTTTTATTGCTTTGTATTTATCCCAGCATTAGAATCTTAGATTTAGATTTAGATTTTATTTGATTTTTATACCGCCCTTCTCCAGCAGGACTCAGGGCGGTGAACAGCTGAGATAAAACAAAGCATACAAAATTTAAAAGACAATTTAAAAAATAATTAAATAATTTCGGACCACAATTTAAAACAACCCAGTTAAAATCAATTTCCAATTAAAACTGAAACGAATGGGATCAAGCCAACCCGGCTAGATGAAATAAATGTGTTTTCAGGGCTTGACGAAAAGTCCGGAGGTCTGGTATCGTGCGTATCTCTGGGGGTAGGTCATTCTAGAGGGCAGGTGCCGCCAGCCGACATTGTCTGGCGGACGGCACCCTGAGGAGGCCTCTCTGTGCGAGTGTACTGGCCGGTGGGAGGCTATTGGTGGCAGAAGGCAGTCTCGTAGATACCCCAGCCCTAAGCCATGGAGCGCTTTCAAGGTGGTCACCAACACCTTGAAATGCACCTGGAAGACCACCGGGAGCCAGTGCAGCTCATGCAGGAGAGGTGTCACAGGGAGTGCCCCATTGCTCCCATAATCCCCTGCGCGGCTGCATTCTAGACCAGCTGGAGCCTCCGGATGCACCCCAAGGGGAGCCCCATGTAGAGAGCATTGCAGTAGTCCAGGCGGGAAGTGACAAGTGCCTGAGGGACTGTGCGTAGGGAACCCCAATCCAGAAAGGGATGCAACTGGCGTATCAGGTGGACCTGATAAAAAGCCCCCCTGGCCACGGCCGTCATATGCTCTTTTAAAGACAGCCATGCATCCAGGTGGACGCCCAAGTTGTGAACCCTCTCCGTGGGGGCCAGTGATTCGCCCTCAATAACCAGCGATGGCACCAGCTGGCCTTCTACAGTGACTGGCCTTCTACAGTGACTTTTGTTTTTGCATAACGTATCCAAACCATTTAAAGTCTAGCTTCATTTTTTGTGCCTCCATTGCTTTTACTTCATCAATACTGAATGATACATAATTGTAATCCAAGATATTCTCAATAGCTTTTTTTTCAGTATCACAATTCAAAAGGATCAATACTTCTTTGTTAAACCTTTCTGATGGCCCAGATTTCACAGCTGTATGTTACAACTGTGAAAATAATGGATTTGACAATATATACCTTTGTTGTCAGTGTGATGTCTCTGCTCTTTAATGTTTTGTTTGGGCTTGTCATAGATTTTCTCCCAAATAGCAGATGTCTCTTTATTTCATGGCTACAGTCTCCATCCCTATGAATTTTTTATCCTAGAAAGATAAAATGATCTTGTTTTTCAAAAATGAAGAGCAGAACAACCTTTGCACTTTGTTCTTTCAGGTTCCACAAGACATGCCTTGAATCTTCCAGTAAGATTGTATCATGTGTATTTTTGAGGCTATTAATATTTCTCCCAACAACTTTAATTCTGATTTCCATTTCTTTTATTCCAGATTTCTCATGCTATATTCTGCATAAAGATAAACGTGGTAACTTTCAGTGGTGGGTTGCTACCGGTTCTCCCTGATTCGGGAGAGCCGGTAGCGGAAATGTTGATGTGAGAGCAAACCAGTTCGCTCCGACCGTCAGCTGGGTCCTCCCGCTTGCCCCTGCGCTATTCCTACCTTTATTCCTTTGTTTTTAGCCCAGCTGAAAGGTGCGGCACAGAGGATTGCCATGCCTCACCTGTTTTGAAATCCAATGCACTTGTACAAAACGATTGCGCACAAAGTGCATGCGTGAAGCAAACTGGTAATAACACCGGTTAGAACCCACCACTGGTGACTTTCCTTGGCATGCTCCTTTCCCAAATTAGAATGATTTATTACTCCATATTCCAGGCAAAACTGTTGTTTCCTGGTCCTTGTATACATTCTTCAGCAGCTAAATAATCCTTGATACTAGTACCTTCTGACATAAACAATGTCCTTTATTGTCTCCATATAGCAATAGCACTTAGACTTATATATCACCCCATAGTGTTTTACAGGACTCTGTGGTCTTAAATGCTATCTCGAGTTTGTTGTAGTATATATACCACAAGGTTTAATATAACAATAAAGCAAAAATAAGTATCATTTTGGACCTCTCTGACCTTTTCCATTACCCATCAGATGATACACATAATGTGATTTTGGGTTCCCCTTCCAGATCCATATTGTGGATCTGAAAGTTCTTATTCCAGTTGTCACTGAAGTCTCTATTGTAAAATATTGACCTTTAACTTGTGAAATACAGGTAATCCTCAATTTACAACCACAACTGAGACTGCAATTTTGGTCAAAAGTCATTAGCCAAGCCACCACATGACCAGATTCCACTTTATAAAACAAGAAACTGATGTTAAGTCAGAATCGAGTTTATCCATAAAACAGCAAAGACATCACAAAATGCTGCAACTTGTTACAAATGAAAGCTGGTTGCCGAGCTCCACAAATGTGATCACTTTACTGAGGGGGTGGTGCAATAGTCATAACTTTGAGGACCGCTTGATAAATAACTTTGTCTGAGGCCGTTGTCACTTTATACAGTCATTAAGCGACTGGTTGGAGTTGAGTCTATCTGTAAATATATTTTTTCATAGTCTTGAGCATTTTTAGCATTGCCTTTTTTTTTTGGTAGTTGTAGATAGATCAATATTTTCCAGTTCTTTAGCCACTGTTATGTTTTCCATGCCTGCTAACATACCACACAGTACTTTGCTTTATTTAACATCTTGAAATATTTAATAGAATTCTGATGTTATTTCATCAACTCATCAACAGCATCAAGTTAACATTTTCTAGGAACTTTAATTCTAAGTCAGTGTTCTGTCTGGGGATTTCTTTTAAACATTTCATGTAGCATCATCATCTCGTCTTTATATTTCATTTCTTCTCCAGATTTTTACCTTTCTTCATTTCATAAATATTGCATTTTTTTCTTTATTTAAGAAATTTTATGGCATCCAACTCAAACATGACCTTTACAGCAGAAATATACAATTTGATAGCTATTATAGGACACCTTAGTGTGGGCTGATCTGGTACTTCTATATTTTGCTCTGCCAAATAGTCTCCAAACCTGTCCTTTTTACTGATGCTAGCACCTTCGGACATAAACAATGTCCTTTATTGTCTCCATATATAGCAATAGCAACAACACTTAGACTTATATACCACTTCATAGTGCTTTACAGTGCTGTCTAGATGGCTTACAATGTCAGCATGTTGCCTCCAACAGCCTGGGTGTCATTTTACTGACCTCGGAAGGATAGAAGGCTGGGTCAACCTTAAGCCGGTCAGGATCGAATTCCTGGCAGTGGGCAGAGTTTGCCTGCAATACTGCATTCTAACCACTGCTCTCACTTCACACCAAGGGAAAGATAACAATCTTGTTTTTGTTATTTGTTTCTTTTTTTCAGACTCATCAGGCAGCCTGAGCTTGCCTGCACTACCTAATAAACAGTTCAGCATCATTTTACATAAATAGAACATATAGAACAAGTATATTTTTATTTATTTATTACATTTATATTCCACTTTTTTGCCTGTACCAACACTCAAGGCAGCCTTTAGCTATAGAAATCATGCAGTGTATAAAAAAGACTGGTATGCAGGAAAAATTCCAAAGTCTAAGTTCATGACTTTATAGTATTTTGATTGGCCTTAATAAAAGAGATGATTTGGAAAGTTATAACAAGCCTTAAAAAGATGGAAAGTTCATAGATCAGATTTAACATATGCTTTACTTGCAAAGGATCTGATTGTCTGGAGATTGGTATCTTATTCTGAATCTGTTCTGGTGTTTAGGTTCACGGGAGGCACCTTCTAGAATTGTGAATAATCTCTGCTCTTTCTACTTTCAGATATGCTGCCAAGATAGGTCATGTAGAAGAAAATTATTCCAAATTTATTTGGAAATAGATGGCTAGGGAGATACCTTCTAGAGGACTCTACCGCTAGTCCAAGGTTAATGACCACTACTTCAAGACTCTTCAAAATTATGATGGTACTGAATGAGTGGTAGTAATGATTGGTCCTCAAAGTTCTCATCATCCCATTTGATTGTGATCTGGGTGCTTGACACCTGGCTCGCAGTGACCACAGTCACATTATTGTGATTGGCAACCTTCTCTGCCAGCATCACACAAACACAATGAATAGGGAAGCTGGCAGTGAAGACCACAACTTGCTCAAGTAAGTCTCCCATATCTGTGAACTCTCCTCAAGCCTCACTGCATGTGCAGTGCACCCAGGGGTGGGTTCTAAATTTTTTTACTACCGGTTCTGTGAGCGTGGCTTATTTTGTGGGCATGGCTTGATAGTCATGTGACAATTATTTAGGATTTAGCTGAGGTACTGGTCTACCAGGCTTTTAACTGCTTGCAGAGCTGCGATCTACCCATTTATTTTTTGCAGGCACTGATCTACCCATTTATTTTTGCAGACACTGGTCTACTCATGTATTTTTGCAGGCACTGGTCTACTCATGTATTTTTGCAGGCACTGATCTACTCATGTATTTTTGCAGGCATTGGTCTACTCATTTGTTTTCTTTTAACACTGATCAGCTGTAGGGCAGCCCTTTGAAGCCCCAAGGCAAGAGTTTAAACAGTTTTTTTCCCTCTAGCCATCAGCTGGGACTCAGGAGGCAGCAATAGATTGGGGGTGGGGACAAATAAAAGGTAAGAATAATGCGGGGGTGGGGGGCTGGGGGGCGCGCGGGGGGCAGAACCGGTTCGGTGACGTCATATCCTCACCACTATTGGCTCGGGAGAACTGGGCCAAACCGGGAGGAACCCACCACTGAGTGCACCTCCCCACTCACATATCCTCCCACACTATCTCCCACTGGATAGCAACCCTTCAAGCACCACTATGCTCACACTGCATCACCCCCATTGCTCATGCCCACTTACATAGACTCTTACCCATCACAATAGCTACTTACCTGGCTGCTGGCCTGCTTGCAAGATGCCTGGGATTTCTTACTGCCTGCTGGCTTCTTCTTTGATTTTGGTTGTGACAGCTGTGCAGAGATTTATGGTGGAAGAAATGAAAGTTTCCTGCTGTTTATATTTCATACAATAACCTCAATGTAGTGGTGTTCTGAAGTCCTAATAAAGGGAATGCTATTTTAACTTCCCACCATGTGCTGCTCATTGATGGCTTTGCACACAGAAAATACAGTTTTCACTGCCTCCCCCCCAAAAAAGCTATTTTCCTCTAGGAAAGAAGCTTATGCTGTACCATCTTATTTTTAAAGTGCTTTAGGATTCCTTATGGTATATTTCAGCTTACCCGTTACTGGAATAGACAGAAGGCTAGGGCTGTTTTCTAATTCCCATCCTTCACTCACTCTGAACCCTTCCTCATTGTCCATTGTTTCCATTCTGAAAAAAGCTCTGGGAAGAGTGCCTCCCTCATGGTCTCTTCCCACAGGATTTAATTGAAATATGATTGATTTTAATTGACAGGGAGTCTGCAGATCATGGAGAAGAAATTACACTATGAAAGATAGGCTATTTCCATACATCTCTTGCAGTGGTGAAATGTAAAATTTGTTACTACCGGTTCTGTGGGCGCGGCTTGGGGGGGGGGGGTAATGTGACTGGGTGGGCATGGCCAACTTTTTTTTTTAACTTTTAAAAGCATTTTTTCTACAACCTCTTTGGCCAAAGAGGTTAAAAATGTTTTTAAAAGACTCTGATGATCCCAGCTGAGTTGCCTGATCGTCAGAGGCTTTTTTTCTTACTTTTAAAAGCATTTTTTCGGCCAAAGAGGTTGTAGAAAAAATGCTTTTAAAAGTAAAAAAAGCCTCTGATGATCGCATGGCTCAGCTGGATATGGGGTGGGGGGGAGCAGGGATTTTTGCTACCAGTTCTCCGAACCACCTGCCGCCATCGCTACCGGATCAGATGTTCCAGTCCGAACCGGGAGCATTTCACCCCTGATCTCTTGCCATTTCATAACCAAGTGTAAAAATACCACACTACTTCCATGAAAACAAACTCAATTTGTTTTCAAATCCAACTTCCAATTGCAGAAAATACGACTTCAGCAACAGAGTAGTCAATGCTTGGAATGTACTACCTGACTCTGTGGTTTCATCCCCAAACCCCCATAATTTTAATTTTTTAACTAGACTGTCTACTGTGGACCTCACCCCATTCCTAAGAGGTCTGTAAGGGGCGTGCATAAGCGCACTAGCGTGCCTACCATCCCTGTCCTACTGTGCCCATTTATTCGTACTCATTTCTTATGTCTATACTTATACCTGTTTATACTGATATGTTTACTGTATATGTTTATACTTATACATGTTTTCTCATACATGCTTGATAAACTAAATAAATAAAATAAATAAATAAATAAAACTTCATCAATAGTCTCTTATCCTTTGCTGATGTGGGTAGGTGGGTTGGAGAAAGAAAAACAAGGTTTAAGCCTGTGGAAATTAGGCACACTTCAGTTTGTTATGGTGCTGCCATTAGAATTGTTGAAGTGGTACCCGTCTGCCTTAATTGTCTGCCTTGTTTCTATAACAATAGATTCTGCACAGTCTCTTCCCAAAGCTCAAGAATCAGACTTGCAAATGCTTCTTTGAGGGCCTCATCAAAAGGAAGAGTTTTGCCCAGACCCAGCTAACTCTCCTTTCTCCAATTAACTGAAATCTCCATTTTCCAAGTATGATAGCACTGCATGTTCATTAGACTTAATGGGAATTGCAAGTTTGAGAAGGAAGTTTATTCAATCCTTGGATTTGTTCCTATTCTGTTACATTATGTACACTTTCATGCCACACAGAATTGTAATGTGACAATTAAATCCTTGATTTTAGCATAGCTCTGCTCCTCAGACAAACAGAACAGTCACTAAGGAGATAGACAAAGTAAAAGGATGAAAGCTCTAAGGGGAAAATTTCACCAAAGCCAAAGAGAGAATGCTTCAAATTGTAAAGCATTTGTATCAGAGTCTCTTTTACCAACAGACAGTTCTGTTGGTAAGAGACTCTTCCATACCTGTTTCTCTGCATGTTTAAAATTGTTATTACAGTGACCTTTACAACATAAACAGGATTTTCTGTGCTATATTTCATCTAGTCCTTTCTGCTGCTTCAGAACTTCCCTGCAGTTATAACACAAATGCTGTAGGACAAACAGTTCTCATAGCCCTGAAATATTTACCTTCCCAAAGAATATTCCCTAATCTGTAGCCAAACGACATATAAGTATTTAATCCACTCTATATACTGGAGTTTAAAGAAAATTTATCTCAGGGTTTAAGTATCAAGAACTGGGAGACAAATTAATTCAATTTGCACAATATGGACATGCAAAAACACTTGGATGCAGGTATACATGGAAATCTGTGGTGGATTTGTGACATGGTTTCTAATAAGGCATAAATGTACCATTTAGGAGAAAGAATAGACAACATGACATGGGCCACAAAAGCCACATTATATTAGATTGAATTGTTTATACAAAAATAATGATGTTCCATGCACACTCTCTCCTAAGCTATATATTTGGGTAGATGGGGTTGGGTAAAAAATATGTGTATTTGGAAAAATGCAGTGAAAAATATGAATTTTTAAAATGAATTTAGAAGACCTTAATATTGGAATAAACTTAATATTTAGAACATGAGAAAGAGCATCAGTCTTGCCCGATTTATTGATTCCTATCATTCACTGTTGTGGTGACATCAAACTCACTACATCTGCATGTTATAGTAACTAAAGGGTTTTAGTAGAAGCTTTCTGAAGTTTTTACTTTCACATCCAAACTCCATAGATTAAGGGGGGAAATGGGGATCAATTTCTACCCCCTAATTAATTTTCACTTTGGAAATCATTTATGTGAAAACCGCAACAATAAAATGCCAATATGGGCTTAATTTTTGCAGTAAGTTAGGTAGCTTGTTCTGAGATAGTCAACTTAGCCTCTTCACTCTTGCAAGTTGTTTATTTGCCTGAATTTTTCAATCCCTTTTGATTTCTAGAGAAATTGAAAGAGACTTATAGGTTAAAACTACTTGTACACATAAAATATTGCAATATACGTGACATTTTAAAAATGTCAATTAAATGATGAATAATACAACCATTGACCATGTCTTAGACAGTTATTTGTCAGGAAAACTCTGCATTGACCTCATAATTGGACAGCTTCTTCCAACTCAAGAATTCCAAGAAAAAGCTAGGAAAAGAGGCGTGTCTTTCCTGAATTCCTAAAAAAAGACAGTTTGTGGCCCAAATTGATTTCTCGAGGGTGTGCATTTTATACTCTAAAGACAACTCTGGTTCTTTCTGCACAGGACATATTTAATATGTAAGGACCCAAAGTTAAAGCATTTGGCTTTCCATTAGGAATGTAGAGTAGGACAATTTAGCAATGGCCCTCTTACTGTAGGTACTTTGTTGTTGTTTTTTGATGAGGCACCTTCAGTCATAATGGCATAATTTGTCAAGGTTAGGAGACAAGTGTAGAGCCTCCTGAATCTTGTTTGGCACTGACAGTAGCTAGAAATGGCTTCCATGCATAGATCTTCCTTTGGTAGTTACAAACTAGGGTGCTGGTTAGGCCAATCTGAAACACACACTCCAATTCTGCTTCTGTGTAGTGGGAGGAAGTACTGATAATGCTTGTTTCCTTAATTCATCCATTGTTTCCTTATTTTCATCCATGCTGATTAAGAAATACAGGACTGAAATCCATCACATCTGGAGGGCACTAGGCTTGTGAAAGCTGGCTTATTTCTTTTACCATAGTCATGATCATGGATACTGAAGGGTTGCAGCAAAAAAGGCAGGAATCTGGCACAAAAAAGCAGGATGAAGAGTCACTGCTTGACCACAAGCTTTAGAGAACAACCAAAGCATTTAGCTAACACATAGACAATTCTGGATTTTGTTCCCTATCTTTTTTAGAGGGAGGTAGGGAAGAAAACTGCCTAATCACCTGAAGAATTTCTGCTAACAAGTCCTTGATATAATGCATGAATTGCATCCTCATGTTTAATATCAAATTAAGCTAGTTAATATCATAAACTACATCTGTACATTTCTTTATATATTTGGAAAATATTTTTAAATAATCATGGTGGCATAATTTTAAGGACAGTGGATCAGTCTAGTAATTTTCTGTCAAGGAAAAGCACATGTGATTCAAATGTGCCTGAATAGTTCATGTGTCCTAGTACAGATCATCCATGTAATATTACTGAGCTCCATGAAGGAGTAGGCTTTTAATTTTGGCAGGCATACATTAAAATAATGGCCTGTGTGATATTAGTATTCTCCTGAGTCTATTCCCTTCAGAGAAGAAGGAATCCCTTTGTAATTTCCATCTTCGAAGTAGATAGTATCCACTTTGGAAATTTCAGCTCAGTTTACCAGAACAAACCAGACCCTTGAAGTCATACAATTTATAGATCAAAGAGATTATTCTAGTTCTTGGAAATCACCTTTTGAAAGGTTCAGTTCAATAACTGAAGAACAATTTGTCAGATCTGCAGCATTAGTCCATTGCTGTATGTGCTGTAGGTCTCTGATGTGGTGTGCAAATATTTAAATAAAGCTGACTAGCTGAATGGGATTACTGATTTAATTCAGCTCACATTGTCAAACTGGATGCATCTGCTGATTTAATTTGAATCAATTAACCAAAATTTTGTTTGCATATGTTTTTATAATTTGCATTAATGCAGAACCAGGTCGATTCAGATATACCCTAATATTTAATGTCTATACTTGACATTTGGTGACTGGTATACGGTTTCACTAGAATTCATTTTAGAACTATGCAAAAATAATTGTTTGCATAAATTGGATTATTAAAAGGAAGATCATGGTAAAAAAAAAAGACAACTTTTGCTCAGAATGCTTTAAAAAATTTTGTAGAATTTTTCTTTAAAATTTAAACCTTATTTCATTGTGAGAAGGAACTGATGGAGGGCACTGGTATCATTTTATTTTTCTCTGTTCCACATCTCTCCAGCATGCTATAGTTTTTCTCTTGCTGACCCTGCTTTCAAAGTCCATTAAAAAAAACAGGAGATGCCTATGACTATGAAAATCTCCTTATGGTGTTATTCTTTGGAAACCTTAGGAAGCCAGGAAGGCTACAGGGCATTCAAGAAAAGAAAAAGGACATAAATCTCTGATCTCTTGATAAATGCAAGCATCCTGCATTGCTTCCATGAGAATTTAATCAATCCCTCTCCCTCCTCCTGCATATTTGTTTATTTGCTTGCTTAACATATTTATACGATCATCTACCACGTTTCCCCGAAAATAATACCCTGTTTTATATTTTTTTGAACCCTGAAATAAGTGCTTGGCCTTATTTTCGGGGATGTCTTATTACTTTGGGGCGCGTGGAGCAAGATGGAACTCCTCTTGCCGTCTTACCTGATTTCCAGCTCTGTCTCCCTAACCCTAATCAGAGGAAATGGTGGGGACCGGCTGCACATGTGTTTAAATATTTATCCCCTTAAAAATCCTCTTAAATATCCCCTTAAAAATAAGGGGAGGGCTTATTTTTTTGGGGGGGAGGCTTATTTTAGCACAAGCTCTCAAAAGCCCGATTGGGCTTATTATCAGGGGATATCTTATTTTAGGAGAAACAGGGTACTTGCCATGACTGCTCTGGACAACTAATAAGACACTACAAACAATTATAAAAGTATAACAATAAAAATAGAAGCAGACACACAATGTGGCTGTCAAACCACATCACACCATCTTCCAAAATGGGCACATCTGAATACCTAGCCTCCTTTTATACATAAATGAGTATGAATAAATGGGAACAGTAGGACAGGGATGGTAGGCACACTGGTACGCTTATGCATGAAAAGCTAACAGAATCTTGAAGGTGAGAGATCATTCCAGAAGGTGATCACTGCAACATCAAAGGCATGCATGCTAGGTTCAGCGACATGACATTACAGTGGAGAAGAAAACTAGAGCATGCGCATCATGGAAGAGGGAATGAGATGGGATGGGATAATATAACCAGAACTAAACAATCCCACAAACAACTCAATTCTGTGCCACGTAGAGCTTTGTCTGTAATAACCGTCACCTTGAATTGCACAGTAATTGCCCAATCCAAAATAATTGCATTGTGTGGGTGTATCACAGTATATCTACAGCTATCAGCATTGCACTATTCTGAACCAATTGCACTTCCAGATAATCTTTGAGGGCAGCCTCCATTTTACCACATTTGTATTTTCTATCAAAGTAAAGGAAAATAATAATGAAATGATTTGATGCTGACATTTTCACAGAGCTCAAAATACTCCTGCCTTTAAGGTCCCCACATGTTTTTTTGGAAGCATTCAAAAAATAAATATTAAAATGTTCCTAATTGTCTCCATCCAGTCAGAGGAAGTTCTCCTTGGTTTTAGGAAGATGGCTTGAAATTATGCATCCTCACATCAAAGCACAGTCCTTTCTCTCCATTTTAAAATGCACTTAAAATGGCCACTGAATAGAAACAGGCAAAGAAGCATAACCTGAAAGTTGGCTACGGTACACTATCTCTACATTAAACATGAGATTATTGTTGATTCAGCTGCCTTGTTTGGGGCTGATCCAGTCAAGCTCTGGCTGTATAAATGTATCTTTTCTCTCTGATTTTTCTAGCTCTACAATGGAAATCTCTGTGTGACCAAAGTAAATATCTGTAATAATTTGGGACTTTCTGAATATTTGCCATTTGCTTTCCTGCAGCTACTTCCCTCCCATTGAATCATGTTTAATGTATTCATCGGCACATTTCACACATGGTATCCTCTCCCTCCCCTTCTGCAGATATGACTTTTAGTATATGCAGCCGGGAATTGATTTCCCTTTGATGTACTGAATGTGAGATGCTTTGCCCTCTTAATGCTATCACTTTTCACATGAGACTTTGACACGTTTCATTGATTTTTGCACCATGTATGCTGCCCATTTCTTCCTAATTTAATTTAGGGGCTTGTTTTTCTTGCTCCAATTACCTTTAATAACTCTATTTTTAGGATTGCGCTTCATTTGTTCATTTTATGGAGGTGCTTTATGGCTTTCAACATACTGTTTGGTCTCCCATGTACAATTTTACAGCTGTGCACAGTTAGTTTGTACACAGATAATATAAGGATTATGGAAGCCGTTCCAACAAAGGAGCAAAAGCCTTAATGCATGTACAATGTGTGAAATCAGCAGACTTGAAAAAATGAAAGCTGCTCAGATGGAAGGAAAAAAAATGTCTGTGGATAGAAATGAAAGGTTGTTTTGTGCATGAAAATTTTTGTTAGCTTTAGCTTTCTGAAGTCACAGTAATCTTTAGGGTCCAGACAGATTTATAGTTAATTAGTTTAAGTTCCTGATAGACTAAAATATTATTTTGATTTTAAAATTATTATGCAGTATTTTATGTATTCCATACATGTAGCATGGCTGTTGCTACAGAATTCAGCGTTTCTGAGAATGTAAACATTTATTTCCTATTTTTATTTTTCTTATAATTCTTGGGATGCAGAGAGAAGCTTGAACAATTGTCAATGTATGGCAAAGCTTGTTCAGATTGCCAGTACTTGGGCATTGGGTCTCAAGTATATCTCCTGATTACCACCCAAAGCAAAATGAATAATGTAAAATAAAAGAAATCTAAAACCACAGGAGTTTTCTCAGTGTGAGATTTTGACCACTGAATATTAAGAGATGTAAATGATATAGCCAAAAATTCTTAAAATGGGATTCAATCAAATTATTTGATCTCTGTGTCTCTTTCACACACAAAGATAGGAGCTCTCAACAACTCCCACGATTCTGATACTGTAGTCCACCAGCAATCAATCAGAATAGAGCTGGAAGGGACTTTGGAGATCTTCTAGTCCAACCACCTGCTCAAGCAGGAGAGCCTATACAATTTCAGACAAGTGACTCTCTAGTCTTTTCTTTAAAACCTCCAGTGATGAAGTACTCACAACTTCTGAAGGTAAGCTGTTCCACTGGTTAATTGTCCTCAATGTTAGGAAGTTTCTCCTTAATTCCATAAATCCATTTTTTCTTGTTCTGCGCTCTGGTGCTTTGGAAAATAAGTTGACCCCTTTTTGTGGCAACCTCTCAAATACTGGAATACTGCTATCTTGTCGTCCCTAGTCCTTATTTTCTCTAGACTAGCCAAACCCAAATCCTGCAACCATTCTTCATATGTTTTAGTCTCTAGGCCTTTAATCATCTTAGTTACTCTTCTTTGCACTTTTTCCAAAGTCTCAACTTTTTTGTAATGTGGTGACCAAAACTGGATGCAAATTTCTGTTGTTGATAGTTCTAGAACTAGATGTTCTAGATCAGGGGTGAAATCTAAAATTTCTTACTACTGGTTCTGTGGGCGTGGCTTGGTGGTGGTGGGGGTAATGTGACTGGGTGGGTGTGGCCAATTTTTTTTTAACCATTTTTTCTACAACCTCTTCGGCTAAGAGGTTGTAAAAAAATGTTTTCAAAAGGCTCTGACGATCCCAGCTGAGTTCCCTGATCGGCAGAGGCTTTTTAAAAACTCAGCTGGGATCGTCAGAGCATTTAAAAGAAAAAAAGGGTTTTTTTCTTTTAAATGCCTTTGACGAGCCACGCGATCATCAGAGGCTTTTTTTTAACTTTTAAAAGCATTTTTTCGGTTGTAGTTGTAGAAAAAAATGCATTTAAAAGTAAAAAAAGGCTTCTGATGATTGTGCGGCTCAGCTGGGCATGGGGGGGGGCAGTGATTTTTGCTACTGGTTCTCCGAACCACCCACCTCCATCGCTACCAGATCGGGGGATCCAGTCCGACCCAGGAGCATTTCACCTCTGTTCTAGATGACTCAAATAAATGCCATTATCTCCTCCTGAAAAGAAAGAAAGTAACCCTCCTATGTTGAGTTATGGGAAAACACAGAAAAATGAAAGTGTTTCTGAACAAGAGAAGCTATTATTGCAGCCTGAAGAAAATAACCATGTCATTTGTGAGTCTGAACTCCCTTCTCTAAAATAAATAATAAATATTCTGAAAACATAAAATCCAACTGTAGAACTAGTACATAAAATCAAATTGAATTTAAAACTATAAACCAGATAAGAATGCTTCACCAATCCTTTTTGGGGAAACTGTTGAGATTCTAAGCAGTCCAAGATTCCATGGTGTTTTTCAAGTTCTGAATAACTTAGAAAGTGTTAATAAAATCTGAAAATAGATAAGCAAGTGATATAGCCAGGTAATGGTTTGCTGCCCAGGTTTGCAATTGGAAGAAGTTTGATATAGAGGAAATATGGTAATTGGAAATGCTAAAGTAGTGAGGAGAAAATAGATGTAGGCATTCATGGAACAAGCATTACTTAAGGGCCTTCTTGCAAGATATCATGGTTTTATGCAAAAAAATTAAATAAATCAGAATTACAATCCTGCTGAGAGATCCCCTGGGGAATTAGTTTCTCAGATCTAGTTCTATATTCAATTGTGTTACAAATGGAATAACCCAAATGGGTACCAACATCATTTGCATCTATAATTTAATATGCCAAAATGGATTAATAACAACAATAACAAAGATTAGCCAAGCAGTGGTAAGGAGTAGGCAAAAACACAAATTATATGATTATATGACAGGGCAAATTATATGACAGGGCAACATATAATGCTCCTTACAATTCAAATAGCCCAAAAAGATGACTGGATGCAATTTTAAAGGTGGCCAGTTGTTTGTTAGAGAGGCAGTTAGATTTAATGGTTAAGACCAGGCTAGAAATTAGAAGACTGTGAGTTCCAGTCTTGCCTTAGACATAAACTGAGTTGAGTAATTTGGGCCCATCAATCTCTCTCAGCCCTAGGAGGCAGGTAATTGCAAACCACTTCTGAAAAACTTTGCCAAGAAAACTGCAGGGACTTGTCCTGGCAGTAACCAGGAATCAAAATCAAAGCCCCCTCTCCCTTCCCAATTGTCCCCTTTCCCATCAAGCAATATGTCAGAGACAATAGTCTCCATGGTTTGCATGCATAAAAAAACAAGTGCAAAAATCCCCCTTATGGAACTGGAAATAGAGATGACTATGCACTGTCCATGATATATGTGCAAGTGTGAAGATGATGAGATTCTCAGAAATAAAAACTGGCACTCCTAATTTAACATTTAGAATTAGATTGAATCTCTTTATATTCAGTCTAGACTTATAGGGCCTAATCTACTGCCTAGAGTAATGAATTCATCAGTCTTACTTTCTCCTCTTTTGAGCTAAAGCTCTTTGGATCAACGTGGAAGAAATTTATGTTGGTAACTTCATATTAAAGAAAAAAAAACAAATGAAATTCTTATCTGACCTTATATCCTAGAATATTGTACAGGTATTACATTTGTGGTTTTTTCAGACAGAGAGAGAATAACAGCTTCCGGTGGTCTTCTGGGTGCGCTTCAAGGTGTTGGTGACCACCTTTAAAGCGCTCCATGGCTTAGGGCCAGGGTATCTACGAGACCGCCTTCTGCTGCCAATAGCCTCCCACAGGCCAGTTCGCTCACACAGAGAGGGCCTTGTCAGGGTGCCGTCGTCCAGAAAATGTTGGCAGGCGACCCCCAGGGGGAGAGCCTTTTCTGTGGCGGCACCTGCCCTCTGGAACGACCTACCCCCAGAGATACGCACGATACCAGACCTCCAGACTTTTCATCGGGCCCTGAAAACGCATTTATTCCATCTAGCCGGGCTGGCTTGATCCCATACTTTCGGTTTTAATTTGAAATTGGTTTTAACTGGGTTGTTTTAAATTGTTGGGCCGAAATTATTTAATGTCTTTTAAACTGTTTTTTAAATTTTATATGTTATGTTTTATCTCGGCTGTTCAATGCCCTGAGTCCTGCTGGAGAAGGGCAGTATAAAAATCAAAATAAATAAATAAATAAATAAATACACAAATTACTGGGACTAGACAATCATCAATTAAGTTGTGACTTTATTAAGCTTAAAAACTACAATCAAAATGTGTTCAGGTGGTGTGAATCTGTTTCATAGTATGATCCTTTCTGCATTGCTGTAAAACTTTTAAATGAAAAATTTGCATTCAATAGTTTCACTTCTGACATTCGTTTTAAAGAAATATTGTCCAGAGATACAGATGGTCTTTTTCCTCCTTTTTTCCTTTTCTTTTGCTTATGTAGCATCCATACAATGTTGGTGCTATCTTAATTAATTACAATGGAAAGTGTGGAACATTTGATATTTTCTGTACTGCATAGCTATTTTTTCCCTGCAGAAATATATATTGCCAAGTCATTTGGTAGACATATAGTATATCATATTGTAACATCTTCAGTAAGGCTTTTGGACTTATTTTAGCAGGTATCTTTTTGGCAAAAAATGCTACAGTTTCCTTTAAAGTGTCACTATCTTGTGAAGCATAATAAATGCTCCTTGTTTGAGTACTAGTTCAGCTGTATCTCTTATTACTGCAATGTGTTGACTTGAAAGACTGATTTCCAATATTCCAGAAGGATTGAATTTGAAACCAGCACAGGAACATGAATCTCAGAAAGACATGCAACTATGTTACACATCATTTCATTTTTATTTTATTTTAAAAGAACCTTTTGCTCTTCTGTTTAAACTGAATGGGTTGAGGGAAAGAGAATGCAGTAGAAGGAGCAATAAAATTGAAACAAATTATTGATTGTTCTTGGCTTTATGATTCCTTAAGTATTTTGGATGTGGTTGAAAGGCAAAAATAGTTATCGACAAATCAATGGCCGATGGGAAAGTTCTGTTTTGACTTTTCTCTTATTAGGATTTTAGCCAGATTGGTGGGGGATGTGTTGCCTCTATATGCATCTTTGGTATTTCAAGAGCTGTGACCACAATGAAAGCTGAGAAAAATTGGGAGGGATTCTTCTTGCAACAGAGAATAAAAGAATATACCCCATAAACTTTTCTTTCAAATGTTGGCTGTTTACAATTTTTCAATCTATTATTCCATTATTTCAGTCTCTCACATCAGAGCATCTTTCTCAAGAAAAGAAGGAACTCTGGAGTAATAACAGAAGGTGTATTCAAATGGACTTGGAAACTATAACTAAACCCACATATACACAGTATGAGGTAGTAAGATTTTCATTTTGCCTAAAAGAAAAAGAGTCATTTCTTCATTGGAAAATAAGAATAGAGCAGCTGTGACAGCTGCTCAAGGAAATAGTATTTATTTATAGAACCTTTCCTCCACGGAGTTCAAGGCAGCGAACCTACACCTCTCATTTTATATTTGCAAAAATTCTGTAAAGTAGTTAGACTGAGCGGATATGTCTGGCTCAAGGTATCTCCAATGAGATTATAGGATTTGAAACCTGGGCCTCTCAAGCTTTAATAAAACTGCTTTGTGGTCAGATCCCCTCTGATAATGGGAACATGGAAATCTGAGGGACCTGTGATAAAAGGTGTAGAACCCAACGATAAAACCTGTGCAATATATCTGTGTTATATATTGTTGAAAGAAATATGTATAATTTCCCATGATTATTGCATCAACCTTGCCTTATTCCACTGGATGATTTTAAATATATATAAAAGATTGTGAATATGTAATGGAGATTTTAAAGCAGCTACATATTTTGCCCAGATCCAATAAAAATATCTGTATAAATAAAAACAAGTGCCTAAAGATACTGCTCATCTGAACTGATATTGTACAAGCATAACTGATGCTCATGGTTTTACTTGGCTCACAGCTAGCTATACATCTACCAATTCTGGAGGAATGTTGTGCTGCTGTTTAACTCCATCTCTTTTTTGAATCAAATCCCCAACAATTTAGAGAGGACTCTAAAATTGTGCTCTAATTGCCAGTGATCACCAATTACTGCAGCTGCTAGTTCCATATTACATGCTGCTATTGCAGATTCCTGTACCTTCAGCATAAAACTGGGCAGCCAGGGAGAAAATGTTGGCTTCACTATGGAAAGCTTAGAAAGGAATATGGACTTCACGTCTTCATGGAACAGATAAAATAAAATATTTACCTCTTCATAGCATATTAGTGGGAGCTGTGTTAACAATGTTGGGTTTTTATAGGTTAGGTGTGCATGAATTGTTCTTTATGCCACACTGATAGTCCTATAAAAGCATATTAAGTAGATACTGACTAGACCCATCTGTGAAAGAGCAAGAAAGATAATTAGGAAACTGCAGGCTAAAACAGATAAAGAACGGTTGCTAGAATATGTCTAGTTTAATGAAAAGAAGGACTAGGGGTGATATAATAGCAGTGTTCCTAAGGGGTTGTCATAAAGAGGGAGTCAACCTGTTCTTCAAAGCACCTGAAGGCAGGACAAGAATCAATGGATGGAACCTAATCAAGGCGAGAAGCAACCTAGAACTAAGAAAAAAATTCCTGACAGTGAGAACAATTAATCAGTGGAACAACTTTCCTCCAGAAGATGTGAATGCTCCCAACACTGGAAGTTTTTAAGAAAAGGTTGGATAACCATTTGTCTGAAATGGTATAAGAAGACCTCTGAGGTCCCTTCTAACCAGTGGTGGGTTTCAACCGATGTTATCGCCGTTCGCATCATGCACATGTTTCACGCAAGCGCAGTGTATTACAGAACAGCTGAGATGCGGCAATCCGCTCTGCAGCGCCTTTCAGCTAGCCTAAAAACAACCAAATAAAAGGTATCTGTATCGCAGGGGCGGGGGGGAGAGCGAATCTAACCGTCGGAGAGAACCAGTTCGCTCTCAGCTCACCATCATCGCTATTGGCTCGCCCGAATCGAGCTGAACTGGTAGAAACCCACCACTGCTTCTAACTCTGTGATTCTGTGGCTAAGTGAAAGAAAACAACCTATGGAAAGCATTGGAGAAGCATCATTTGTAAAATTCAGTTGCATCACTGACAAATTCTGTCTTATTGGTAGGAGGGTCTACCTGTTCAAAACTCAAGGGCCATCAACTATTAGAGGAAAAGAGGGCAGAATTGGAGTTGCCATAATAATGGATGGTTCAGGATGGGAGAATAAATGGAATTTGACATTGGTAATGATGAAATATATACAGAATAAGAATGAACTACGTACAAAACATGAATGTTCTATTACTGTCTAGAAAAGCAGTTTACAACCCAAAGTCTGCATATACAACATATTGAATTAATTGTTGAACTATTGTTTTATCACCACTTTGCCTACTCCAATGTTGCACATAGTCTTTTCTTTCATACATAAGCTTATTTTTGCAAATAAAGAATGCACCTTACTTTCTATGATTAAATCGCCAAATTTCAATGGCATAGTTGCTGATGTGCTTTTCTAACATTCCAATGAATTTATTCTTGAAAACTAATGCCTACTTTAAAAAAGAAAAAACAGATTCCCCAACTAATAGAAGATCCCCCCCCCAAAAAATCTCAGCCTCATCCTTCTGCATGTTCTCATTTTGCATCACCATTCATAGTGCTCATTATCCTCTCTTAGGGCTCAACAAAATATGATATGTGGTCAACAGTAATTAGATCACCCAGTAGCATAATTAAAAGTCTTTCCATAGTTGAAATTAGTAAGGTCTATTATCAATGGCAAACCATCAGGCCTAGTTGGAGGTGATTACTTCTTAAAAAAATTAGAATAACAAGAAACAAGGTCAATCTTTTTTGTTTCAGCTGTTGATTAAAGAAGACATGTCAATATTCAAGGTTCCTAGAGCTAATCAGATGTAGTAGCCTTGATTGATTATGTGCCATCAAGTTGTTTTCAATTCCCAGAGGTCACATACATTTTTTTCTATGACAGTCTGTCCCCAACCTGGTCTTTCCATTTTTCACCAATGCCTCTTCTCCAAGCCTGATTTCTAGTGAACAGTATCACCATCCTCCAAGTTCTAGATTCAATTTAAAAATTATATTAAGTTTAAATTGTGTGTGTGGGGGGGGATGTCTTCTGAGTCAATGTTGACTCCTGGTGGCTGCCTAGATAAGTTTGTAGTTTTCTTGGCAATATTTCAGAAGTGGACTTCCATTGCCTGTTTCCTAGGGTTGAGAGGAAGTGACTGATCCAAAGCTACTAAACTGATTTCATGCCTAAGGCAGGAATAGAAGTCACCTGGTCTCCTGATTTCTAGCCTGGTGCCTTAACCATTACACTAAACTGGCTTTCCAAGTACAGATCTCTCTCTCTCTCTCTCTC
>WNWU01000005.1:35140645-35152059 GCA_012654045.1 Ptyas mucosa
GTGTATTCCATAGAATCTGGTTTCTAACAACACACCATTACTTTTTTTTCTTTCAGAACTAAAGACAGAGAACAGCTCTATTTAATTCCTTGCACTAAAGACTAACTGTTTACATCTACAACTACAGTTACCCAGATAAAAGAGCAACTTCACACAACAGTATATACCGAACTCAGTGGGAATGGATCCCTCTCCCCAATCCTGAGATATTTGCTTGGAGAAAATGCTCTTGATCTCAATCCAACAGCAATCTCATTTTATAACTCAGATCTTTTAAGCAACATCATATTCACACAAGTCAACAATCTCAGTTCTCTTGCAGAAGTCTCTTAAGAGCAGTTTTTACTCTCCTCCCCTTGTTGCTGGATTCCTCTTGTACCTTCTCCTTCTCACCAGCTTTGATCCAAAATTCAGGTGGCTTCTCCATTATTCTTTCTGGGATGATCCAATCTTATAGCTGTCACACACTGGGCAAGATCCACTCTTTTGGCCTTAGACAGTCCAACTGGCACATTGAATTGATTCCCTTCAAATGTAAAATTTGTCTGCAGATTCATTTGCCTTGAACTAAGTCAAGGGTCTCCAACCTTGGCAACGTTAAGACTTGTGGACTTCAACTCCCAGAACTTCGCTTGCCTTGAACTAAGTCAGGGGTCTCCAACCGTGGTAACTTTAAGACTTGTGGACTTCAACTCCCAGAATTAGACTATAAAACATCAACATGGTTGATGAAGTAGATCTGAAAATACCTACATCTAACAAGATAGATCTGAACATCATGGTGAACAGAGAAGCTTTGGATGTTCTTCTGAAGACCAGTCATTCTCATTTTTTTTTTTTTTTGGAAATTTCAAAAGTTTAAGTTTTACTCAAACATTTTCTAAATATTAATTCCACCCCCCCCCCCCATTAAAACCTTTAAAGCACTTAAAGGACCAAGATCTGCAAAAGCATTTTTAGAACTTTTTCTCTCTCCAGGTACTAACATTCTAATCAGTGGCAGCTTCTTGACAACTGTGCTTGAGAAAAAAAAAAACAAAGTCAAATATGCATCCAGTCATTTAAAGGCAAATTTTATACAGTGAGAGTTATTGTAGCACCTCCTGGATATTTAATTTAGCCACGAAGTGAGTGAAATCAGTTGCATAAAGAATTGGATCAAAGGATAAAATTGCCAGCATTCTGTCATCTCCTATTATCTGCCTTGTTCTTCTCAGTATAATACCAGCTACTTGCTGTGCCTAGCTCCATCTTTTATGCTGTAAAGTTGTGTTTGTGTGTTCTTCAAACAATTTATTCTTGTCTAAGTTTTAAATGAGATTCCCATACTGCAAAACTTTAGGAATTGTGAGAGCTATGACAGAAATCTTTGTTGACTGGTTCCCATTTTTTTTAAAAAAAATATATTGTTATTAAGGGTACATTAGCTGTCCAAAAAAATTCAGTTATCCACTTAGATGGCAGCCAACAGTTTTCTACCTCTCCTTGCTGCCTTCAAGTGGCTACCTGGATTACTGCAGCCCAGGTATAAGAGCCCCATGTCTCATTCTCAGGTTACAGTATGGCATGAAGGTACCTCACTAATAATTTTTAAATGGCATATCCTCATTCTATCATCTTCCTGTCATCCTCAGCTAACTTTGTAGGCAGAGTGACTTCAAATCTAGCTTTAAGTTTTCCTGTTCTTCTGCTATAAATCTTACCATGTAAACAATCTATGATGCTTCATGGTGATGCAGACACTGAGGCTATTGGGATCCAGCATCTCCTAGCATTCATTAGCTATTATCAGCTTCTACAGGTATCTTCTCTCTCCTCCGCTTGCTGAGCTCTGACCTCCATAACCATCTTACCCATGCTGCTAAAGGG
This sequence comes from Ptyas mucosa, assembly GCA_012654045.1. Taxonomy (NCBI): domain Eukaryota; kingdom Metazoa; phylum Chordata; class Lepidosauria; order Squamata; family Colubridae; genus Ptyas; species Ptyas mucosa. The sequence goes on from WNWU01000005.1 coordinate 35,142,515, forward strand.
ACCAGACAACTATCTTATGTGACAGCCTCGGCCCATAATGCATGAGTGCTTCTGTTTTCTCCCCCTTTCTCTCTAGGTATACTGTCAATCCCTTTGACCACTCTACCTGAAGGCTGTCTAATTTTTTATCTTCTTTTCCAATTAGGCTGCGACAAGTTGGAGAATGGCCTCTCTCTTCCTCATATTCAAACATGTATAGCAGATTAATACAGCCATCCATTTTAGCCAAATATAAATATAATCTGGGTGATTAACATAACATGTGGATAAAATAATATAATATCAAAGTAATAAGGCATCATATTTTAAAAAATAGACTCCTTTCAATGTCATTTTACAACACAGAATAGTCACCTTACGAAAACATCCCTTCCCCCTCCTCTGTACACATATAATCTTCATTCACTACCTACAAGATTCCCACCTCCCCTCAAAAAATGAAACAAAGACAACCCACCCCCCAAAGAAGCATATGAAGTGCTTAAAGTGTTCTTGTAAGAAAACATTTACAGCAAGCTGAATTGACTTTGAGTAGTGAGGGTAAGAAAACTCAGTCAAGAATTGGTGGCCTAGAAAACCAAATTGTATTTGGTTTGTATTTACTACAAGTAATACTGTATAGCTAGCATACTCACCTAATAGGTAGGAATAAATAACTGTCGTGGTTATAGATTTATCTAAAATAGTCCAATGTCAAATAATAATTTCCACTCTTTCTGCCTTTTTCTTTGTTTAGCCCTTATCTTTCTTTGCCATGGGCTAAAGGTATATAAGCCTTAGTTATGCTTATGCATATGGCCTCACAACAAAGTATCAAAGTTTTGCTGGAGTACAGGATATACTATATTATTATCTGTATGCATGCAAATAAAATGATGTATCTTCAAAGTGTTTTGGTTATTTTAGATGAGGCAGGTTTTGGTTATACTAGCACTAGCTAAAAAGTTGACAAGAGATTCTGAATTAAGGGGGTTTTCTTTTTATGATAGGATCCAACTTACCTTTTTTTGCTTATAGTTGGTGGAAACCTTTGATTCATTTGCTGTTTGGCAGCAGGGTTTTTAGAAAATCTGTAAGGTCACAGAAATATGTCATCATCTGCATGCTTGCCTGGCGATTCTAGAGCCCTGGTCATGAATTTCACCTGACAGAATAGCAATAGCACTTAGATTTATATACTGCTTCACAGTGCTTTACAGCCCTCTCAAAGAGGTTTACAGAGTCAGCAACCTCAACAATCTGGGTCCTCATTTTACCAACCTCAGAAGGATGGAAGGCTGAATCAACCTTGAGCCGAACAGCTGAACTGCTGACAGCTGGCAGAAGTACCCTACAGTACTTCATTAAGTACTCAATACAGTACTTAACCACTGCGCCATGGAGTGGAGTGGGATGGGGTGGGGTAAAATAGAGTAGAGTAGAGTAGAGTAGAGTAGAGTAGAGTAGAGTAGAGTAGAGTAGAGTACAGTACAGTACAGTACAGTACAGTACAGTACAGTAGAGTAATATTGTAAAACCAAAAGTCCAAATTCTTGAACTATCTATAAATATTTCTATCTATTATATTTAAATTTTGCCTTTTCTCCCAGAGCCTAAGGCAGCTTACATGGGAATCAACCTTCATTTTATCCTCAATGAAATAAGTTTTTTTTGGGGGGGGACAACAAAGCTTGTCTATGGTTGAAGGTTTATTTTAACCTGGTCTTCCTATTCCCTAGTCTAAATATGCCTTAACACTGTGCCAGACTGCCTCTTAATAAAAGTATAAATGAAAGAACCTTAATGGATTCCCTTTCCTTTCTCCTCCTCTCCCCCAAAACAGAGATGTTAATATTACTCACTAAAGAAGACAATAAAACAGAGTGAATTTCTACTGATTCATACACCCGTAAGGATCTCCACTGCATTAACTTTAATAGTTTATTCTGGGGACTGAGCAGCCGGTCTCTCCTTTATTCCGCTTTACAATTAAGCCCAAGAAACCAGGTTTAAATCTACAGAAAGATGCAGCTCAAATATGTAAACAGCAAATTGGCAGCATCTTTGTCTATGGTCTGTATATATGCATGTGTTCATGTATCTGTGTATATGAAAGGAAAGGCAGTCACTATAAAAATAAAATAAATAAATAAAACTGCATATAAGACATAAATACAATCGAGAGTCCAGAGATATTTTACGAGAAAAGTCCCCCATTCCTCTAACCACAATAAAATACCTTATGCCACCAGACTCCAAATTTTGGGCTTAGACAATTTAGGACTACGCCGACTTCAGTCTGACCTAAGCACAGGGGTGAAATGCTTCCAGTTCAGACTGGATCACCTGATCCAGTAGTGATGGTGGCGGGTGGTTTGGAGAACCGGTAGCAAAAATCCCTGCCCCCCCCCCCATGCCCAGCTGAGCTGCACGATCATCAGAGGCTTTTTTTTTAACTTTTAAAAGCATTTTTTCTACAACCTCTTCTGATGAAAAAATGCTTTTAAAACTAAAAAAAAAAGCCTCTGATGATCGCACGGCTCAGCTGGGATCATCAGAGGCTTTACAACCTCTTGGTTGTTAAAAAAAAAATGCTTTGAAAAGTCTCTGACGATCCCAGCTGAGTTGCCTGATGGCAGAGAGATATTTTTTAAAAAATACCTCTCTACCAATCAGTTAACTCAGCTCGGATCGTCAGAGAGGCTTTTTAAAAAATACCTCTCTGCCAATCAGGCAACTCAGCTGGGATCGTCAGAGAGGTATTTTTTAAAAAGCCTCTCTGACAATCCCAGCTGAGTTGCCTGATCGGCAGAGGCTTTTCAAAGCATTAGAAAAAATGCTTTGAAAAGTTTTTTTTTAAAAAAGTTGGCCATGCCCAACCAGTCACGTTACCCCCACCCCCACCAAGCCACACTCACAGAACCAGTAGTAACAAATTTTACATTTCACCCCTGCCTAAGCATAGTACATAAAATTATCTGCCACAAGGTCTGTCCTGTCAGCTTCAACCACAACAATACACGAGCAAATAATAGATACAAACTCAAGGTAAACTGTTCCAAACTCGATTTCAGAAAATATGACTTCAGTAACAGAGTGGTCAATGCCTGGAATGCACTACCTGACTCTATAATTTCTTCCCCAAACCCCCAAAACTTTAACCTTAGACTGTCTACCATGGATCTCACCCCATTCCTAAGAGGTCTGTAAGGGGCATGCATAAGGGCACTGTCCCTGTCCTAATATTCCTTTTTACTTACTCTTTTCATGTATTCAAATTATGCTTATACTTTTACCTGTTATCTTATATATGCTTGACAAATAAACTTATGATTATGATTATGAAAAGCCACCTTTAGCTGAATGCTTAATTTCTGGCGTACTTCAGGGTCAGCAAGGGGTAAGTCCTGGAAAGACCACCATCTCTTAACCTCTGTAATTTATGTTTAAAATGAATAAGTATATTCATCAGCCGTCTTCAGACATGTGCCTTAAATCACATTTAGACAGCTGCATGGTAAAATTAGTAGCTCTATTAACAACTCAGAAATACCTGTGGCAGGAAAGTCTTCTGTAGTATCTCACCAGGGCTCAGCTCTATCTGGTTGAGTGATTGCTGCAAATGTTCAGAGGAAAGTGTGGTTTGATTTATTTTTGTTGTTGTTGTTGTTGTTGAATGGTTTGGTTTCTCTTAATGGCTTCATATTGGGAAAGTGAATTGAGTGGAAAAACATGATTCACTGTCTTTCACTTGTCATATTAAAGGTGAGAGTTGTATGCATTTTTTTCTTAGATGATTCCAATCAACACTTTCAAAATTGCACATTACTATTATTTTTGTTCTTTCCCTCCATTTAGAAAACTGCATTTTTTTCATTCTTTGGAATTTTCCAATTTGCTTTGTATTTGTTTTCATGGAGACCTAGGTGTTATGTAAGTTTTTGTATGAAAAATATTTAATTCTTCAAAATGTATAGCAAAAACATGAAAGATAAGTGGACTTGAAAGGCAATTCATGGCCTATAGATTAGGGAATTTGAAGTCCTCTCTAGCAGAGAAAAAGAAATCTTATCTGATATCAGGGAAATCCTATTTTTGAAGGAATTTGCTTTTCTGTAAATTGCCTGTTTATCATTCTAGTTGCTTAATGATGCACATTAGCTGAGCATAAATCTGATTTATTTCTGCAGGAGCAATTTCAGAAAACAATAGTGTGGAACTCTCTGCATTTATAAATATTTAGAAAAGAAATAAAATTATCCTTTTCTTTTACCTTGATATACTTTATTATGTAAATTTAAGTTCGGTATTATGGATAAATGGCCTAGGCTTTGACTCAGGTGGGCATCTAATCTAAGTTAAAAGAGTGAACTAAGTTCAAGAGTTCAACTCTTGAATTAAATTAAAAGGGTACCTTGGAAGAAGGCAGTGGCATGTCAATTTAAGATGATTAAGAAAAGTGTGTAGACATGTCCAGGAAGTAATTTAGGGTCAAGTTAGATTCAAAGGAGGCCTTACCTTTGCAATTTGTGGTGGCCAAACTATGGAAAATAGTTTAATCTTTTCACCTTTATGGATGGTTACTGTACAAATTACAACAATGAACTTTACCCTTTTTCCTATTTATATTCCAATTTCTGACATATTATTTCTTCTGAATTAAAAATCTGCTTTGCATTGAGATGGCATAATCAAGCAGTATAAAATCCTTTCAACTCTAAATCCCCCATTAAAAAAACATTTTAAAACATTATAAGATATTGGAGGTTATTATCAGAACTGGGTAATATATCTTTGGTTTCCAGATATGTATTCTTATCACAACACATGAAATTCCCTTCTTTCTACCATCTCTTGCCTTACTCTGTAGCTCTTGGAGTATTTAAGTGATGGATGGGAGACATCCAGTGCTTTACCCACCCCCATCCTGTAAAACATACAATGATAGATGTAAAAGAAGAAACAATCTTGTCATTGATTCAATCCATTGCAACAGCAGCCCAGGGTCATTTCTCAATGAGAACTATTCACCAGAAATGACACTATATCAAGACATCACATGATGTCCTTGGCTATTTTTGATGAACAACAACAACAAAAATGCTACCATAAATGGACAAAGCCAAATAAATGTGAAAACATCAATGTTATACTTTGGCTAAAGGATGCCCTAGAACTGTCAGTGCTGGGAAGTAGAAATAGAGTTTAGTAATGATTGGTAAGAAGAGCATCATTTTTACCCAAAAGCCCCCTTATTTGAAGTGTCTGGAGATACACTGATAGAAATGACTTTGACAAAATTGCATAAGGTCAAGGAATATTTCCTTCATATTTCATTCATAAGCTTTCTGCTTAGTTTGTACACATTAGACCTGGGCAATGTATGGTCCTTCAGGTGTTCACAAAATAATTTTTGGCAACAATTGTGGCTAGCATCTTCACAGGCAATTTATTCTTTGTGCTGAGTTCTGGCAGGTTGGATTGAACAAATGAGTCTTGACTGTGTCCTTGTCTGAGCAAATTTCAGATTTGCCCATTTTTGAGCAGGACCAACCTTGTTCCTGGTCGGTCCTGCTTTGGGACAGGGTCTTGGTGTGGTGCATATTGTACTGAAGGAAAAACTGGTGTGATATAGTACCATATGTAAGATGTTGGGCTAAGTTTAGGAGATTTAGATTCATGTCCATCCTTAGCTGTTGAAGCTCACTTGGCTGGATTTGGGTAATGCATTCCTAACAGTGCACAGAAATGTCCTGTCTTCGTTAACCTGATGAAGTTAGCATCACACTGCAATCTTTCCCCTCATCAGTTCATACACGGGACATCACAATACAAGTACAAAAAGAGCAGGGCATGTATTGCAATGCTGCTTCTATTAGTCTGCCTCCCTGGACAATTCCAAAATACTTCTGGTCACTCTTCTCAGCCAGCTTGATAGGGATGCTTTTGTGAAAAAAATGGATAGGGACTATTGTGAATGCCAAAGAAGACAGGGTATAAATCTGAGAAATGTTTACATATTTTAATAAACTCTAATACAAATATGTGTGATTTTTTTTTGTTTTTTTACTCAGATAAGGATTGGCAACTGGGAATACACAAGCATTATAATATCCCCAGATGGTTATTTAATGCTTAGATCCAACATTTATGTAACAACACCTTTAATTTTCTTCTTAAATACTACTCTAAATCACCTCTGAAATCTCATGAGAGTTCCATTAAATATACCAAAATGTTGCAAGATTTGGCCATCTGGTGATACTTTGATTATTTTTTTTAATGTAACAGCTTTATATTATTTAATGTACCACCACTGAATGAAATTTCCCTGTAGCATTCAAAAAGCTATGGGTCTCTATAAGAACTCAAAATTCAAAACTTTTCAACTCCAAATCAAATTAATATAGAATTGTGGCAAAGCCGTAAAATGTACTCTTGGTTTCTGTTTTTACCCATCCCTTCCTCACAATTCAGATAGGAGCAGGTACTGCTTGACAAAAATATGCTGAGCTGCTATTATTCAGGACATTTCAGGAGGAAGCTGACTTCACTTCCTCTGTTGCTCAGCAATCAAAGATGTCATTGTTGATTGGTGGGAGGAAGGGTCACTATCCATCTGGCTTCTTTTGGGAAGAAGTCTGGGTCCCAGAGCATGAGACTGGATTCAGAGAAGTAATTTGAAAATGTTGTTAATGGTGATAAAATTATCCTGATTATTTAAGACCTGGCAGTACAGTTGGGTCACTTATCAGCAGCAGGCAGAGCTACACATTGTATGAAGACGTATTTCCATTTAGTATTCTAACTCTATAGACCATTAATTGCTATAGATTCTTTTTTCTCATTAAGTTATAGCGCTGAGGGGAAAAAAAACAGAGACAAATCTAAGTAACAATTAGTCTACACAGTATTGTTTTACAGTCTCCATTGCTAAATAAGACCTTTTTAAAAACTTGGTACATGAGAGGCCATTAAGAGCCTCTCCACCAAAGTGTCTGTGCATTTTCAATGTTTTGTTAAACTGCGATTGACTGAAAAAGAGTGAACCTCTCTTTATCTCTCTCTCACCCCCTCCATTTCCTCCCATGTGGCTGCACAATTTGCTTCCACTTTAGTTAATAGTGTTGTAGAAAGATGACAGAATTGTGGTTAACGTTAATGATGCACTTGTACAAAATGTGGGCTATACTTTTAGCTTGAGCCAATAAGTCATAGTTAAATTATTCATAGTTTGAAGTTGGGGTACAATGCTAGACTAAAGTGAATATAACTGGAAATATCTGCAATCTCTTCTTCATAGCCACACAGCAAGAGCTTAAGTTTATCTAAGCTCATTTTCTAGCACCACAACTGCTTTGTTTGGTAGGGTGTTTATTATTCTTATTTACAAATAAACCCCTTTAGGGTGTTTATTATTTTTCTAATAATGCCTATAAAACAAGAAAAATTAACAAGTCTTTTACCCACCCCTCCTCCTCCAACCACCCAAAGTTAAAGATGCCTTAAAAAACAAAAGTTTGTATGTTTCTTAAAATGAATTGAACAAGCTTGTCCCTGGGCGACTAATGCCATCTAATTCTGTTAAATCAAATAGGCAATCAGATTATAACTTGATTCAAACCAAACTGTACCATTTTGAAATTCACAACATAGAACAAAGCCATTGCAGTGGGTATAACCTTATATTCTTCACATATTGGAAATGACTTTTTAAGTCATAGGAAAAGGATGGGATAAAAAAACTAATATATGAATGACTTTGGAATGTGTTCTGTACGGCTTCTCTAAATGAAGGGCACACATTGACTCTGTTTCTGAAGAAATAGATATGGCCAATGTAGAATGTATGGTTATTTGTTATCAAACAAAAAATTCACCTCAACCCTGAAGGATTCTGGGAAGTGGACAAGCAAATGAAAGCAAGCAAACAAAACAAAACAAAAATGTCCAACACAACTGATCAAACAGTTGGGGCACAAACCCTGCTGAAATAGCACAGATTTAACTTCCAAAATAGCAACAAATGGGAGCCAGAGTTACCAGTGAGAAGAGAATATTCCACAGTGTCAGAGGTATGATAGAAAAGACCTGTTGTCTTATTCACACCTTAGGCACCTTGAGAGGAAAGTCTCAACAGGCCTTCTCTAGTTGATTAAGCTGGCTGGGTGGATTCAGTTCTGACCTCAGCTCCAAAACAAACTGTTTGAACTAAAAGTACGAAACCAATTTTAGTCCAGGGACCATACTTGGCCTTGAATTACTTGCTGAAGCTTATATTCAAAAACCTGTGGGATCTAGATAAGTAGTGGGTGGGTGAAAGCAGAATTTTAATTTATTGGATTAAAAAATTCTGTTGCGTTTTTCCTCCCTCTGCCACTGCCCAAGGACAGACACAAGGTGTACAAAGTCTGTTATGCTTTGTCAGCTATTCAGTTGGAAGGAAGCCAGGTGATTACAGAGACTTGAAACAAAGCCCATAAAGAGAGAAATGGAGGCAAAAAAGTCCACATTAGTAAAGTTTTCTTCTATTTGACGCCAACAGTGGGGAAAGTCTCTTTACCATGCATAATCCCCATACTATGGATCCAATAAAATATTGATGAATATATCTTTAACAAGCTAACTGAACATCCAAAAAAAGTGCATCAGAAACATATCTGTTATTTGGGGGGGGGGGGGGGGAGAGAGTGGGAGAGAGAGAAGGCTGCCACTAAATTTGAGCACATCAAAGTGTATAGAAACAAATAACCTTGCTTTGGAATTTGCAGTGCCGTATCCAGATTTGCTCTAAAATTAAAAATGTGCATAAAGCAGGAAACAAGGCCTGCTATTCTTGAAGATTCAGTCAAGGTAAAAGAGAAAGTCATTCATCTATTCCAAATCTCTCCCTGGATCTTTCTTTTGTTTGTTTGAGACAGGTAAAGAAATAAAGCGAAAAGAATGGAAGACAAACAGAAGTAAAAGAGAAGTCTTTCCAGGTATCTGTTTTTCTCAGTGTTGTCTTGTGCTTTATTAATAGATTTTACTACGAGGTAAGAATCAAACTAGATGTTTTTTTTAATACATACATAGTATAAATCATTTCTGTTTTTTTTTTTAAAAAACCCCAACAACCCTGCAAACCAACAAAAAAAATTGTTTCCAATATGATCTTTAACCTCAGTCATGCATCGATGCTCCTTTATAATTATTTTTCATTCTATTCCAAAATGACTGGCAGAACACTTTACAAATACTGTAGATTATTGCTATTAGTGGCTTTTAATCAGGCCTCCACAAACCTCTTAATACAAACTGCAGTTATCTGTGCTATTTTCAGCTGCTGTGGTTCTAAAGTTACGGTGCTCTTTGTTTTACTGTAGGCTGTAATTTTTAATCTTTCTGTAATATGGGTTTATGTTTGATTTTGATGGGAGCCCTTTTCAGCACCTTCATATTCTTGAAAGTGATGCAAAAACTTTGAAATGAATCAGTGAGCAGAGCTGGGATCATACTTTCTCTTGGAAATCCTACAGTAGTGTTTCTCAACCTCAGCAACTTTAAGATGTGTGGACTTGATTGAC
>WNWU01000005.1:35152069-35223821 GCA_012654045.1 Ptyas mucosa
GATGTTTGCTGTTTGCTGCAAGGAGGTAATTGCTGGGAGGCAGAGGCAGATTTTTTTCCCCTTGTTTTCCTCCCCAAAAGCCTTATAGTCCGAAAAATACAGTACATGAGAAGTGGTCTTTGATAACCATGTTCTTCCTAAATGTCTCTTTTAAATTTCTCTGTTAATGGCAATCACTATGTCTCGCAGCAATAATATCATTATTTATCTAGTTGCTCAGTTTCTTTCTGATTGAGTTGAAGCCACTACCATTCAGCACCGTGTTTTCTGAATGAGAGTAGCATCTGATTCTTTTAACTGGAAATGTTATGGAATGGGTGACCTTCAGTCTGCAGACAGCTCTTTACCGATAAACAACAAGCCAACCATACTTATCTCTTCTAAGTAACACTAGGTAATATGCTGTTTTAAATAAAATCCAAATTATTTATACCTGATTGGGCCACATTTCCTAGAACTGTCTACCACTGTGCTTAAATATTTGTCTCAAAGCCCACTGCACATGGATTTAATGGTTGGATTCATACATTTATTTATTTAAGTTTTATTTTATTAGTTTTAATGGCTCCCTGAGTCCAAATAAACTTTTAAAGGCCTCCTGGTTCTGAAGCAACTCTGGGCAGCTTACATTTTAAAAGGGGGGGGGGAACCAATTAAAAGAGCGTAAGAGCTCACCACAACATCTTAAAGCTATGGTTGCATTAAGTAAGCCACCGAGGCTTGAAGCATACATGACAATTAAAAAAAACAGCAGAGTTTTCCTACTCTCCTAGCCCAAATGCTCAGGGGAAAAAAAGGCTTGTTTTAGCTTTTTGTGAAAGGCCAATAGGCTTAGGGTCATCTGGAACTCTGGGAGATGCTGTTCATAAGGCAAATGCTGCCAAAGAGAAAGCACATAACCTACGGTATGGAAACCACCATATCTAAGCTTGCATATATGATCGCAAAATAGTTTATTCTACATAAACAATAGTGTTCATGTTTCCTGCCCTTCATAGATAACTTTCACACAAATGAATCCATGGAGTAAATATTTGACTAGGTTGAATTCATGTGTGAACTCATCCCTTATGGTTTGTGATACATTATGGTCATATAAACCACAGTTTATGCCTATGTAGTAAGACTGTAGCTTAGTATGATATATGGACTCAGCAAAACAATGTATATCACCCAGATCCTGACTTAAAGACAACCGGTTGGTTTGTGACTGTTTTTAGCGACTCTTGTTTTATGATGTGTCTAGCAACCCACCAGGACGGTAATAATATCTAGGCACCTGCTTTCCTATTGCTTGTCCTTAGAGGCTTGGATTGGATTTGCATCAGTGACTCTGACACGAAAGACTTCATACTTCATTACCAATGTCTTTGGTTGCCCCGTCCAGCAAAATAGGCTATTATCTAAATGCATCATTTTATTTCTTTATACCTGTCTGGCTGAAGGCACATATAACTATAACAAACTGCATCAAGCAGCACCAGGAGATAGTAATACATGGCAATTTAGTGGTAATGGACCTCTGAGTTTTCCAATGCACAGAGATGACATGTTTCTGAATGATAAGAAATAAGGAGTAGTACAAATATTGGTGTTGTTCCAAGCAGCAGTCACCAGCTATAAATGCATTTTCCAGGTTCATATTTATTGTAGATATAGGAATCATTTGAAAATCTCTATGTTTTATATTAAGCAAAATTCATACAAAGGAAAGCTCTGGACTCTAAAAAAACATTCTCCTATATCTTGTAATTTTGTTTCCTAAGTCTCGGATTTGGAAAAGATAATCAAATACTGTGGTGTGTCTATATCTACAAAACTCAGAGTCATGCATATCATGATTAATTGTATTACTCTATGGAGTATGAAGAGAAGTTGGAGTTTGAAGAAAGCAGAATAAAAAGAGTATTGACATTATTGAAATGCGATGTTGCTGAAGGCTCCTGAAAAATACCATGGACAGCCAAGAAAACCAACCAATGGATTATCAAATCAATCCAAAGTTCTTATGCAAGGAACAAATAGCCAAGTTCAAAATATTTTACTCTGGACACATTATGGTAAAGACCTAGCTCTCTAGAAAAATTTCTAATGCTTGAAAGATGGAAGGACAGAGAAGAACAGCAATAAGATGGATGGACTCAGCTACAGGGCCAATAGATGTACCATTGGAAGAAAAATTAGGGGGGGGAAATCTACATGATTAAAATAAAGATAAAGGTTTCCCCTCATTCCCCTCGTTCCCAACTCTAGGGGGCAGAGCTCATCATTTCTTAGCTGAGGGAGCCAGCATTGTCCAAAGACACTTCTGTGGTCATGTGGCCACATGACTATACACTGAGGCACATGGAACATTGTTACATTCTCCCCAAAGTGGTACCTATTTATCTACTTGCATTTGCATCAGGGGTGAAATCCAGCAGGTACTGACAGGTTCTAGAGAACCGGTAGTGGAAATTTTGAGTAGTTCGGAGAACTGGCAAATACCACCTCTGGCTGGTCCCAAAGTGGGGTGGGAATGGAGATTTTGCAGTAACCTTCCCCTGGAATGGGGTGGGAATGGAGATTTTGCAGTATCCTTCCCCTGCCACGCCCACCAAGCCACGCCCACAGAACTGGTAGTAAAAAAATTTGGATTTCACCACTGATTTGCATACTTTCAAACTGCTAGGTGGCCAGGAGATAAGGCAAGAACAAGAACTCATGATGCATTCCTTGGGTCTCAAACCCAGGCTGTCAAGCTCAGTGTCTTTAACCACTGAACCATCGTGCCCCCATCTATGTGGTTACTAGCTGTCAAAGCCAATTGGATGGCTCATAATCAATTTTTAAAAAGTCAAAAATCCTCAGTGGCTTGAAGACAGCATTGGGCAATATAAGATGGTTCATCTTCACTTTTCATATCAACTAAAAATAAACAAGTCCAATATTCTATAAGGAAAGGATGTTATCCCTCTGCCAGGAACAAAGAGCACAGCACCCATTCCTTGCATGCTGCTTTACCATTTATTTTTCATAGCTCAAATCTGAATAATTGGAGAGGAATCAATACTGTTCCTGCAATGACAGCATTCAAAGTAGAATTTCCCCCAAAGCCAACTTGCACTACTTGATTACTTTCTTTGCCAAAAGTAAAGTCACATCTGAAAATTGAAGCTCAAACATATATATCCCAACACCAAATCAGCTTTGGGAGTTTCTTAACAGCATTGCAGAAGAACTAGTTTGTCCCCAGTTGCAATTTCTTGCCAGGTTTTCTTGACTGTTAGAATAAAGGTGTTGGTTATCACCTTTAAAGCGCTCCATGGCATACGACCTAGTTATCTTCAAGACCGCCTGATGCTACCGACGGCCTCCCATCGACCCGTGTGCTCCCACAGAGAGGGCCTTCTTGGGGTGCCATCAGCCAAACAATGTAGGCTGGTGACCCCCAGGGGGAGGGCCTTCTCTGTGGGGGCACCTACCCTCTGGAATCAGCTGCCCCCAGAGGTAAGGAGAATTCAAGACCTCGGTGCCTTCCGCCGTGCCCTTAAAACCTTCTTTTTCAAGCAAGCCGGGCTGGCTTAACAATTTTTTAAATGTTTTTTAATTGGTTTGTCATTCTTTTAATTGGGGCCAAATAGATATATATCCTTTTAATTGTATTTTAACGTTTGTACTTGATGTTTTTATTTTGGCTGTACACTGACCTGAGTCCCTCAGGAGAAGGGCGGTATATAAATTCGATATAAAATAAAATAAAAATAAATAAATAATAATTAAGGATCACGTGAAATTCGCTAATTCATCTAAAAATAATACATCCAGTTTGGACCTGCCAAAATATTATGATACTTAGAAAGAGCTTTTCCTTGTAATCAGGTTGATCAATAGGCCTTCTTTATCATTTTAAAAAATTCTTTTCCAAAGATAACATAAAGAATTGATTGCTATCATAAAGCAGAGAGAATTGAAATGTATGTGTTTATGTCTCTCTCTACCCATCTTCCCTTCCCTTCTGTCTGAAGTTTCATTCTCATTTCCTTAGAAGTGTGGGTGGGTGAATGTGTATCTACAGTATAACAATATATAAGCAAATATGGCAACATCTCTGGCCAATCCAGAGATTCCAGGCAGCTAAAACCCGAATAAAACTCATAAGATAATAATTATAAAATAAACATCACAATGATAATATGAAAAAAAAACCCCATGAGACACCAATTTGATGGATTAACTGCCCCTTCCAGTAAAAAGCATTTCAGAGTTAGTTGCCCAAAAGGACAGAACAGAATGTTTTAAGTGCTAGCATCTCACTTCTCCAATGTCACTTTGGTAAAGTTACACTCAATGTATGTGGAGAACAGTCAAGAGGTGATAATCCAGAAGTGAGGAGAGAAAAGAGGGTCCCCCCAGCATCTCACCCAAATATGAGATTTATTTATGAATGAATAGTGAACAACTGTTTGGAAGCTTCATTCTCATCCTCGTCATGAACAAGCCTGGGAACTGGAACTTCATTTTTATATCAGGGAGATATGCCCCAAATTTGGAATATGACGGCAAAAATGTGAGAGTGATGAGAAAATCTAGTTCCATCTGGGCTAGTTAAAAAAGTTCCGGGAAGGCACAAAAGAGAGAAAAAAAGGGGAAAAAAGCAAGGATAGGGAAATTACTGGAGGAGAGGAGGAACAAAGACAAGAAGCGGAATGATGAAGGAGGGCAGGAATAAAGGCATGCTTTGAATTTTATGATTAAAGATACCAAAGGTGAAAAGTTTGGGACTTACGTGCTTTTGCTGGATCTAACTAACAACCTCCATATATTCAGCTAATGGCAAGAATGGATTCAGCTACTTGAGCTAGGGGGGGAAAGGGGGTAAATGATGAAAGTGGCATTGCGCTGGAATAATATAAGCTTGGGCTTGAATTGTAACAATTTAATGAAACTGGTGGATCCTGCAAATGTTTATGAAAGGACTCTCTATGAATAAATCTGCTTGATGCATGGCTGTCTGACTTACTGTGGCCATTCTCCAGTGGTAAGGGAGAATACTGTAGGATCTACTGCAGGGGTGAAATGCTACTGGTTCGTACCAGTTTGTGCGAACCGGTAGCGATAAAAGCTACCGGTTTGGGCGAACCGGTAGTAAAAAAATGCTACTGGTTCATCTGAACCAGTATTTCTGACAATCAGCTGTGCCGCGTGATTTATATTCGTTAGAAAGCAGGAAATCCTACTTTCTAGCGAATATAAATCGCGTGGCACAGCTGTTCCCCCCTTGCTGTTCTATTTACCTTGTTAAGCCTTCTTTTTCCATGCAAAACACATATTTGGTGTGTATTGTGCATGCATGTGCAGTGTGTGTTTGATGCAGATTGCACATGTGTGCGCAGCATGCTTTTGGCGTGCACTGCGCATGCGTGGGCAGCAAAACGGTGGCAATCCGCAGAGGATTTCACCACTGATCGACTGTATATATGTGATCCTATACATGTACATTGCTGAGAGTGCGTTTTTACTTTTGATCATAGATGTAGTGGTCCGGCTTGGGATTAGCCATCATAACTCCATTCTTCTTTCAGAAAAACAAAAATAGGTATTAGGTGGAAGAAGAGAATTCCTATCAGAGGCAGCACATACAAGCTAGCAGAAGGGTTTAAAAACAGCGCAGATTCTACCCCCAATCCATCCACAAGTCATAAGTGTTGAAAAATTCTTCATTGCTGAGATATTCCTCTATTTTATGTTAAAAATAACATTACCTATACACTGATGGACAATCTAAGGGCAGGGGTGGAAAAAGGAAACAGCCTAGTGAACATCAGTATAGGTAGTCCTCTATTTATGAACACAATTGAGCCTAGAATTTATGTTGTTAAGTGAGAAATTTGTTTTCTCCCATTTTACAACTTTTCTCGCTACATTTTTAAGTAAATCACTGCACTTGTTAAATTAGTAACATGGTTGTTAAGTGAATCTGGATTTCCCATTGACTTTGCTTGTAAGAATGTCGCAAAAGATGATCACATGACCCTGGGATATTGCAATTGTCATAAATAAGAACCAGTTGTCATCCTAATGTAAATCATGTGACTATGGGGATGTTGCAAGGTCGTAAGTGTGAAAAATTATCATAAGTCATTTTTTTTCAGTGCCGCTGTAACTTTGAATTGCAGTTATGCTGTAACTGTACGTTGAATTTAGTTATGCTGTAACTAAACTAACTGTTGTAAATCTTGGACTACTGTATTTTCATTTAAGGGGAATAAAAACCCCTTTCTGAAGCTGACAGTATTTTAATTGTTTGACTAGAAATCTCAAAAGGTAGGGGATAAACAATAGAATACAATACCCCAAGAGAATACGTTTTTGCTTTTTCAAACCAAAAGATATTTCTATTATTAATTGTTTTCCTTTATTTCCTCCTGGGTTTGAAATGCTCCCAAATGAATCCTGCTATTAGTTGACTGAGTAAGACTACAACATATTTTATGTTGATTGAAGGACTGTACACTTTGAGGGTAATAAGGATTTGCTGCCCTTAGGCCCAGTTCCTGCAATATATTATGAATCTCAGGATTGTAGTCATTACTTTGTCTTAGCTGCAAAATTACTTTTATTGACTTGCAGTTAAAATATCCTTAAAGCAGGACTTTACATATGTCTTCACTGTCTGGAGAAAGAATACAGTAAGGAATTAGATTTCCAGGTGAGATTCCTGAAAGCAAAGAATTACTAGATGGAGAATCATTCTTAAATATTTTTAGAAGAATTTAGAAATCAAAGGTAGTCCCAGACTCTATTATATTTTAAAAGTGGCCTTATCTGCTTCTTGATCCAGGCCAGTGGTGGGTTGCCCCCGGTTCGGACCGGTTCTATAGAACCAATAGTAAAACCAGCGGGAGACTCCGCCCACTGACCCTGACGTCATCAGAAGTGATCTGCACATGTGCAGAAGCTTCTGCAGTTTTCAGTCTGGAAAATGATCATCATTGTACTAAAAATAACTTCCTGATGGACTTCCAATTCCCAACTGAAATGTGTTGGCTGGATCAAGGACAATGGACAATGTGAAGATCATGTAATTAACTGTTTATTAACAACAGCTGGGCTAACTGCCACAGCTATAACTGAAACTGCTTGGAACTCTGCCTGACAGCTCTTTTAAAGCCAGCTGTCAGGCGGCTTAACCAATCAACGAACAGAACGTTACTTTAATCAATCAATGAACAGAATGTTACTTCCTACTTCAGCAGACTTAATACATTGCACCAACATTGGCCGATAATGGTCAGTTCTAACAACCTCAAGGAACTCTATTCATAACATGTGAAAGCTACAGATGACAACTGCTTTCCCTTTGAAAAGGAGTCCCCACCACTGCATTATTACCACCACCTTTGTCAAAGCTGCAGTTGAGACTGCACAATACATAGGCTTCCATGTTTGCATAATCTAGAGAATAATAAATTAATCATGCATCCTGAGTTTACACAACAAAATTATCTACAGTGTGTGGGCTAATCTTGAGGATATGGTATCATGCAGACACAGCTAGCCTGTAAGATATTTTTATCTGTTGCCTGTAGCCTAATTCTATATGGATGCAAGTTTTTTTTGTTTGAGAGAAAAACTCTGAACTGTTTCTGAATGCAGTGTCGCTTACAGAAAATCTCAGAAGGAAGAGGAGAAATGACCTGTTGTTATTACCGATAGGAGAGCACATATGTCTAAGGTCAGATGAACAACATTAGCTTCATTTGCTGTGGACCCAACAAGGAAGAAACAGTTCTATGGGGCAGACTATTGACAGATGATTCCAACATTCAGGCTTGCCCAGAGAGAACAAAGATGGCAAGCAGAAACAATTGGTCAAAGTTATGATGGACCCCCATAGCTACTTACGATCTGGTTCTGAAGTTACAGCTCCTACAGCACCCCCATGGTCATTCAAGCTTACAACCAATCACAGCAGTGGTGGATTTCAATTTTTTTTACTACCGGTTCTGTGGGTGTGGCTTGGTGGGCATGGCATGGCTTGGAGGGCATGGCTTGGTAGGTGTAGCAGGGGAAAGATACTGTAAAATCTCCATTTCCTCCCCACTCCAGGGGAAGGATACTGCAAAATCCCCATTTCCCCATCAGCTGGGACTTGGGAGGCAGAGAATAGATGGGGGCGGGGCCAGTCAGAATTTTTACTACTGGTTCTGCAAACTACTCAAAATGTCCACTACCAGTTCTCTAGAACTGGTCAAAACATGCTGAAACCCACCTCTGAATCACAGGGATGCTTCAGCAGTCCCATGCCTCCTCATCTATCTTCCCTCATCTCCCTCACCAGGTCCCTTGGCCCCCTTTCCCATCCCAATGGACCCCACATCCTCCTTCTCACTTACCTTTCAAAGATTTCCAGAACTTTGATTAGGAAAGGAAGGAAGGGTTGTTCCATTCCTGAGCCATGTGGTGGAATCCTAGAAGCAACTGCCATTTGGAGGCAACTGCATTGAATTGTCATGCTGCACAGCTCAGGAATAGAGTTGGTTCGCTCTACTTCCTTCAGGCAAGCTCTGGACCACTGAAAACTGCTGCAGAGCTTTCTGGAGCTCACATTAGGGAAGCAAAGCATGCCTCTTTGTTCATGGACCACATGGTGTAATCCCAAAAATGGCCGCCATTTTCAAGCTGACCACATTGCACTGAAATGAGAACAGAGATTCATTCATTTATTCATTCATTCATTCATTCATTCATTCATTCATTCATGTGTTCAGCATACAAGAATACTCTAAGGTATTCTCAACAAATGCATATGCACTGTATAGGGAGATGTTTAACTCATGACTGTAAGTCTGTGCATTGCAGAGTATAGATCCCCTGCTGGTCTGATGTTTTATAGCAAATACTCATGCCTTGATGTGTTACACAAGAGGCAGTTCCCAAATGCAAAGCATGTCTGCTTCGGTCACCTATTTTTTGGGGGGTGATAGAGCCCTTAAAAACCTTTCCAACTATTGTGCCAACCAACTGTTTATCAATCATTCTAAGTCTAAGATTATGATTTTTTCAAGAAGCAGGAAAAACTATCAATGGAAACTCGATGGCATACCAGTGGAACAGGTCCATAGATTCCAATATTTAGGCATTCTTTTCCAATCTAATGCCATGTGGCTTGTGCAGGTCAAGTCCCTCCGCACCAAGGTCAAGGCCATTACGCATGCCCTTCTGCAATTCTTTTACACGGAGGGAGCCCAACATATTCCCTCAGTATTAAAAGTATATAGGGCAAAGGTGATAGCTGCCATTACATATGGCACCCCCCTTTGGGTTCAAACAAATATTTCCCTCCTCGAGTCAGTTCAAAGCCAGTTCTTACGCTGCCTTATGGGAGTTCCCCCCTGTGTGAGTAATGCTGCAATCCGTTTGGAACTGGGCACACCATCTCTTGCTACTGTTCTGTGGAAGTGTGCTATTGGCTACTGGCTGACCCTGTGGGTCAGACTTCCAGACTACTATTTAGGCCAGTGCTTATGGCGGGATGACTTCCACAGTCCTTGGGCCTGCAATATTCACACCAAACTTATGAAGATAGATATTCCCCCTATTGAAGCCCTTATGCTTGGCCCAGATGCAGCCAAATCGCTGATATTTCAGTGATTGGATGATATTGAAAGACAACAGAATCTGGCACTTGGTGCAGGAGTATGTTCTCTGTTTTCTCTCGGTATTACTCCCCGAATGCACCCCCCAAATATCTCTCTATGCTATCCTTTGTTAAATATAGGTTGACCTTTCTAAAGGCACGTTTTAACGTGATCCCCTTGAATGTCCTAGATAGCAGGGGCTCCGAGTGTGTGAAATCCACCCACTGTTCATGTGATGGCTGATCTCCGGAATCGTTGGCTCACATCGTATTTACATGCCCCCATTATCGGGAGGTAAGGTCAGAACTTATCTCTCTCATTTATTTTTTTTATTTTATTTTTTATTTTTAATTTGATTTATACGCCACCCTTCTCCGGAGACTCAGGGCGGCTTACAATGCGCTAAGCAATAGCCTTCATACTTTTGTATATTTATACAAAGTCAGCTTATTGCCCCCACAAACTGGGTCCTCAATTTACCTACCTTAGAAAGGATGGAAGGCTGAGTCAACCTTGAGCCTTGGTGAGATTTGAACCTGCAATAATTGCAGGCAGCTGATGTTAATAACAGGGCTTTAGACCACTGTACTATCCAAGGCTCTTTGCCAAAGATTTGCCAAAGATTTCCTATTATCGGAATTATCTGAAACTAAGATTATCTGAAAATCTTAGTCTTCGCTTCTTACTCCAAGATACTGATTCTAAGATTACACTAAAGGTAGCAAAATTTTTTGCTGCAGTCTTGGGATGTAAGAGCCGGGGAAAAGGATGGGCTGGATCCATTGACTGAGGTCAGCTTTATTGATCGCCAGCGGTCGAGTTAGCTGGTGGTTGTATAAGTGCCGATGTGTAGACTTTATGCAAATCGCAATATAGTATTTTCTATCTATGTACAATTTTAATCGACTATAGTCCATATAGATTGGAGCTAAAAAATTTAAAATACATGAACTGTGAGTTTGACGGAGTGGTTTCCACCACTGATCTAGTTGCCATTTTGCACTTCAGTCTGGTTGTGTGCCAGCTATGTGCCTTGGATGTTTTGGGGTTGGTTTTTTTTGGTCTATGACCGCAATAAAGTATGCTGCTTACTGCTGCCGCAAAGCATGTTATAGTTCTCCAGCCTTTTTCTGCATGCCCACAGATTTTCTATAAAACTGCTGCTTTTTCAAGGAGATCCAGCAGCAGGGTGAGAGATCCATAATTCTCACTGAGACACACCACTAACTTTTGATGGCAGGCCACATTTTCCAATATTTCTGAAGCTTTCATTTAAAAATGGAAGTTTGTGTCACCCTTGGTGACAACACCTTTATTGCCTGCACCACAACTAAAATATTCATATCTTTGAAAAGCTTTTACAGCAGTAATTGTTTTATTTTGCTGTCATTAGGCCAGTAAAACTGCCTCCTTCATAAAGCTCGTTCCAGAATTGCTATTTTCAATCTCCAGCAGAGCTGAACTTAGTCTTGCTTTCACACTGTAACTGTGACAGAAGGGCAACACATAACACCCAAAGTTAAAGAGATGAGTGTTGTGTGGTCCTGTTCAACCGGGACCTCTTGGGATTTAGGTCATTGATACTGGCCATATGTGTGGTCTATACTAGCCAGTTTGCACAGTCACGCTGCAAGTGAAGGCAACATTATAAAACAATTTTCAAAGATAATGCCTCAGCAAAAATAATGCCCCCCTCCTGCACACCTTAAATATGACTATAAAGATATACAGCAAAAAAAAAACAAAAAAACCAGTCATAACTTACCTTCTTGTCAACAAAGGGACTGATTTTTTTTTTTTAAAAAAATGCAGATAGGATATTGTAACGTAACCATTTGATGAGGAGGTGCCACAGATCAATTAAAATGCATCTAGGACTAGAAGTCTGTAGAAATTCTCAGTCATCCAGGTCATGGTAAACCTCTAAGTGCTTCAACGATCGTCTAAAAGGATGCAAATGACCAGCTGTCTGCAAGGAATATAAATCCTTCCATTCCCCCACTATGCTGTCAGAGGTGAAGAAGCTTCTTGGATGAGAAGTGAAATGTTTTCAAAGAAAAAACAAGAAAGTCCAGTTGCCTCCTGAAAAAGCACCTGTGGGACATCTAGGACCAGAGTGCAAAAGAGTTATCCTGTGATAAGGTGGGTAGCCAATAAATTTGATAAAAAACAGAAACAAACAAACAAATGACTGACACTTGACATGTTGCCCCTGTTGTAGGTGGAAGCTTCAACAGCAACTCTGCCTTATGGTACCAATTGTTTCTTTTATTCCTTAGGCCCAAAAGACCAGAGACTCAGTATAAAACTAATCAGAATCCTTTATTGTTTCTTTTCCATAGGGTATCACAACAAGCACACGAAATAGGGGGGACATCGGTTTATATATACAAGAGGAGGAGTTAAGGAAAGGTAAGGAGGAGCTTGGGAGGGGCACAATGATAAATACATTTAACCCTTACATATACACATAATAGGTTGGGTATTTTACTCATAACAGATCCCCCTCTAAAATACCCAATAATAGAATATAATGAATATCAATATCAAATTTTTACACATAATTTGGATGACAAGTACATATGTTGTTTTGTAGGTAATGGTTTGGTTAGCACATCAGCAGTTTGTTCGGAGGTATCACAATGAACTAATTTTATAAAACCTATATTTGATAGTTGTCTCACATGTTTAAATTTGATGTCGATATGACGGGATCTTTTACCCACTGCTTCAGCTCCTGAAATGTCTATGGCTGCCTGGTTGTCTTCGTTGATGTGTATTGGGTAGCTGGGTTCTGTCCATATCTCGGTCAATAAATCGTCAAACCAGATTAAACTGTTTGTAGCTTTCGATAAACAGATATATTCGGCCTCAGCCGTTGAAGTTGCCACTAGGTTTTGTTTTCCGGTGAACCAGTAGATTGGACAATCATTCACAGCAAAAACATAGCCTGATGTACTTTTGCGACTCTTAGAATCACCAGCCCAGTCAGCATCAGCAAAACAAGACAATATGGGTTTTTGTGATAAAGATGGTTCTAGGTACAGACAGAAGTCAACAGTTGATTTTAAATACCTTAATATTCTTTTTATACCTTCCCAGTGGTATAAATTTGGTTTGCTTACATTTCTTGATAAGAGATTAACGGCTAAGGTGATGTCGGGTCGAGTCCAATTTGATATATATAACAATGACCCGATAATGGATCTATATAATGTATTGTCTGTAAAAGGCTCATATACTTCATTCATATTTTTAATAAAATCAGTGGACATGGGGGTATCTGATGGTTTAGATTCACACATGTTGCATTTTTTTATTAATTCTATAATTTTTTGTACAGTTTGGAAATTGGCATGACCCAATTTTCTGTGCAGCAAGTGTGCACAATTATCGTGCATCATTTTCCCATTTGTAATTTTGTCAGTCACAATAGAATTATTACAGTTTGTTTTATCAGATACATTTTCAATGATCTCCAGATTATCAGTATTAAATCCCACATTCTTAGTTTTGGCCAAAATCTTAATTTCATTGCTTTTAACTGGTTGTAGATAAATAAGCCCTTCTTTAACAAATATTCCATCTACAGGCTTATTTTCTTTGTACATATATGCTTCTCCGTTACTGAAAGTGATTGTAACATCATGTTCCTTGGTTAGTTTTACTATGGCTAGTATATTCTGTGGGATATCTGGTATGTAAAGTACCCCCTCTATTTTTCCAATTCCTTCTATGTTCACACAGCCTATTCCACTTACCAAAACCCTTTCTTGATTGGCCACTCTAATGTAATAGTTCTTTGGGGTGAATTTTTCTAATATTTCTTTGTGATTAGTTGTGTGGCTAGTGGCCCCCGAATCGATGAGCCAACTAGCGTGAGTGATTAAAGTTTCTGGATTGTCCTTTTTCAATCCGTAGAGGTAACCGTGCCTGTTTTCTTTAGAATCATCTCTATATCTAAATCTACCCTTTATTTTAGGTGATCCACTACGTTTGTCTCTGTAGTCAGGTGACTGCCTACTAGAGAAATTGACCCTTCTATCTTGCCTTTCTTTTGTATTGTATTGGTTCCTATATTCTGGGTTCTTTGGGCAATCCCTCTTGTAGTGGTTGTATGACCCACAGATGTGGCATCCATTTGTGTTCCTATCCCTGCTTTGTGACTCTGTCCTTCTTCTGATTCTATCATCTCTAAGACCTATTGATCTCTCCTTTCTGGTTTTGTCTTCTGCTATAAGCCTACTAGTTATGTCTTCTAACGTGAGCTGTTCTATATTCATGCTATCCAATATTGTAATATAATTGTCCCAGCTGGAATCAAGTGAATTAATTATTATGCTTTTAAAGCTGCTTTCTGATATAACCTCCCCCCTTTGTGTGAGCTCAGTCCTGGCTGCATTCAAATTTAGAATATGCTCACTCATTGATATCCCACTCTTCAATCTTGCTGCATAAAATTCTCTAGATTTTCTAATAGTAGATGCTGCATTATTTCTTTGAAATAAATTGAACAATTTCTGAAAAATCTCTGACACAGTCAAATTGTTTTCAATGCTGGGAAAAATACTTGGAGATATAGTGGCAATCAGAATATAAAATGCTTTGTGATGAAGGCAGTCCAGGTCACGTGTCCATGGTTTGCAGGGTGGGTTATTTATAAAGAATAACATATTTTCTTTTAGGTACATAATCTCTAATTGTTGCCCCCATTCCTGCAAATTAGACCCATCTAATTTTAATTTAATTACATCAGCTGTAAATGTATTTATGTGGTGTGTATAATTACCTAAGGTTTGTTGCTGTCCATGGTTCAGATCATGAATGTACTCACAATAAGGTAAAGGTACGCTTGAGATGTATCTGCATTGACTTGTCTCTATGTTTCCTGTGGATCTGTACTTTCTTGCTTCTAGGGTTTCCTCTTTTCTGGTTGCTGGAGGGTTCTGCACATGCTCACAACTCATTTTTCTTTTGTCGCTGTAGAGGGAAGAGCTTGGGTTCGCTGCTGCTGATGGAAGGCCCCAATCTGCCTGGTGTTTCTCAGTGCCAGCTCCGGATGGCCCCCAATAGTCGATGGTCGATCTGGAAGCAGTTCGGGTCGATGGGATGCATCTGTTGCTTTGGTAAGTATAGATTTTCCTCTCGAAGTTTTGGCGTCGTTTGGTCGGTTCGCGGTCTGGGCTCCTCTCTGGGGATGAGTCGGGTTCCTCATGGGAATGCTCGTGGCTGGGGGTTGAGTGTTTTCCTTTGCTAGTTATGGATGGGTTTTCGAGGTAGCATAGTCTTTTTTGGATCTTTGAAATCGTGAGGTTAGTGGTGGCTTCAGGGTCGTCTTGTTCCGTTTTAGATATAGTTAATTTACCCCCAAATGCAGCCTCGAGCACTTGCATGGCATCTTCTATTTCGGTTTCAGTGGGTCGTCCCTTTGACTTTTGCCATGTTTGTTTTTCTTTAAAATTTAATTTTTGGTGTTTTTCTTTTTCGCGGGCCCCGTTTTGCGTGTCGGGATTTGAACCCAGGACCTTGATGGACAGTTGGTCGGCCATGTTTGGTGGGCTGGTCAGGCAAGATGGCTGCCTTCTAAAAGGCGCGAAAAGTTCATCTGTGTTATTTTCTGTCGGGTGTTCAGGTTGGTAGTTTCTTACCGGATTATCTTCATTTTGTTGGTGTTTCTCTATTCCTTTTCTTTCTGCTGCTGCTCCATGGTCTTTCATTACGCTGTGTAGTTTCGCGAGCAGAGTTGGATCATCCGGCATTGATTTTATCAGTTCTATTAAATCTCTTTTTTCTTCTTTCCTTATTTCTAGGATCAGATGGTCGTCTTTTAGTTTTGGTGTATTTTCTTTTTTGGGGAATTGCTCATTTTTGCCCGCATTTTTGGCGGGAGTTATTTGAGCTGCCATTTTTTTTGATGACCTTGTGGTAGGTCTTTTTCTTATGTTTATGCTGTCTTGCATTTTTATTAAGATGGTTGGATCTTCCCAACCATCCTCTGCTACCAATCTGTTTCTTTTATTCCTTAGGCCCAAAAGACCAGAGACTCAGTATAAAACTAATCAGAATCCTTTATTGTTTCTTTTCCATAGGGTATCACAACAAGCACACGAAATAGGGGGGACATCGGTTTATATATACAAGAGGAGGAGTTAAGGAAAGGTAAGGAGGAGCTTGGGAGGGGCACAATGATAAATACATTTAACCCTTACATATACACATAATAGGTTGGGTATTTTACTCATAACACCAATATCTACCAATAATTATTTGTTTATTTACTAAAAGTGGGAAAGTATATGCTTTAAGTCTCTTCAAAGCCACATTATTTTGCAGTTTTAAACACCACCTATCTCTCTCCTTTTCTCTGTCACTGTGACTCTGTCTCTCTTTTTCACCCAGTCTTAGGTAAATGTAGTGATATTTTTGCAGTACTTATTCATTTTGGAGTAATACTTTTCCTGTTATTACTACAAATAATAGCAATGTGTGATAGAATAATAAGTCAGGGAAGGGAAAATGTGAATTTTAATAAAAAATTCTGTTAGCTTGCAAACCAGTGACCTTCTCTGTGTTAGGCAAATGTTATAATATTATGCTATCAGAATACTAGTGGTAATAGGAGCTGTAGCAGGAATAAGAGAACCAAAGAAAATAATGTTTATTTTAAAGCTAGTTGCTGTGATTGCATATATGTGCCTTTAGATAATTTGATTTTATAAACACCATTACGTTTTTTTTTCAAAGGAGATATCTATCCAGTAAATTCTACCTACGAAAAGGGAAAGTTTTCTTGGGAAAGAAAGTTGAAAAGGCACAGAAGTAGAGGAAGCCATCAGCGGAGATGAAATAGTGAACTTAATTCAAGATGTAACAATTATTGAATGGTATTCATAATATTATAATGTGCATGTAAGAAGATGCCAATAAGCCTAACATCTAATTTCAATAAAATTAAAGCTCACAGGAAAAAAAAAACAACCTTGCTAAAAAGGGACCAGCAAAGCTTGTGAAAAAGAAAGGTTTGTCTCACAAAACCTCTGAACTTTTTTCCACCATCAGTTCCACAAAAATGATCAAACCTAAGGACTCCAGATTCCTCTTTAAATTAATAGAATCTGGACAATATCCACCTGCATTTAAAAGAAACAGGCCACTCTTTTGAAGATAGCAAAATCCACATTTTGGATAGAGAGGACCGCTGGTTTGAAAGAGGGGTCAAAGAGTCCATCTATGTCAAAATGGAACAACCTTCTCTTAACAGAGGGGGAGGGATATGACATCATCTAACTCCAGTCTACAATACAGTCCTTTCAACAGTTCCAAGAAGGCTCCACACTCTTTTGCACCACTCAGGTGACCCTGATGACACAGATAAACCTCCAAGTGACCTTAATGTCTCACTAAATGAATGTAAATGACCAGCATTCTGCAAGGAGGGTGGGGAATCCTTCCATTTCCCACCATCCGTTCAGAGCTGAAGAAGCTTCTTGGATGAGAAGTGAAATGTCTTCAAAGAAAAACCAGAAAGTCCAATTCCTTTCTGAAAAAAGCACTTTTAGGAGTTTACTATGAGGAAATTTTACAGGAGCTGGGGTCTTTAGTTTGGAATCAAGGAGGGATGGGACATGATAGAGATATAAAATATATAAAATGGGCAAGAGTTTCTCTTCTCCATTTCCTTTTTCTCTCAGTATTATTATGTGAGAACTCTGGGTCATCGACTGAATTTAGATTCAGGACCAAAAGGAAAAGACACTATTTTATATAGAGTATAGCTAAACTGTGGAATTTGCTACCAGCAATATAGCAATGGCAATCAATCTGGGTGATTTTAAAAGGGGAATAAGCAGATTCATGGATAATCAGGCCATCAAATGAATATGGATAGGTTTTTCCTATCTCCTGAATCTTAGGCAGCACGGCCAAGTGACAGCGGGTATGGATGGTTGGTGTCCAGTGCCTGATTGTGAGCTTGCCAAATACATCAATCTGGCCAACAAGTGACAGAAGGGCAGATGGGCAAAAATGGAAAGACTGCTCATATCCATATTTTTACCCAAGTAACGGTTATGTAAGGTGTATTTGTTCTGAATGATAGGATCATTAATACAGCTGCTCTGCAATGACAGCTGTAAATACAGAGTTCTCTGGTGTCAAACACTTCCAAAATGAATCAAGTGCAACATTTAAAAATTGCAGTACCCAAATATTTATGAGTTAGACAGATACTACACCAAGGTCCAGGACTGCTTCTCTTAAATAAATCATGGACCTTTCTATATTACTTTAAACAATCATTACATTGAAGCAACCAACATTAATAATAAGGAATAGCAAGTGGAGGATGGCAATGGCTGAGCATCTATCACCGTGGACATCCTATTCACCTGTTAGCACATAAACTTTTCCATTCACTCCTTCCTCCCTATGATAATAACTTAGACGGGTTCCCTAACTTCTTGTGTGCAAGTGATGCTTATGCCTTTGCTTTTCCTGAATCTATCCTCAAAGACTAAAGTTTTCCTGCCATCCTTATGGGCCATTGAAAGGTCTGAAAAATAGAAACATGTTTTTGTCAAGCATTAAAACAAGCAAAATATGAATTTAAGTTTCAGGATTCCTTGGAAATGTGATATATTATTTGTAGCAAAATGCCAGCCAATGCTTATTACAACCTGTCAATTTGTGTAGCAACTTTCTTCTCTCCATAAATAGTTTCCATATGTTTTGCAATCTAAATTTATTTTAGGCTATACATTCTTTGTAAGCACATAATAGTCACTATTATATTTTCCTTTTTATCATGGCATGCCTAGGTTACTTTACTTTGATTATGTATCATCAAGTACATAATTTTTGATTTCTAGTGACCACATAGATGGATATCCTCTATGATAGCCTATCCCTAACTTGGTTTTCAAATTTTCCAATGGTGCACTTGTTACTACTGTAACTGAGTCCATCCACCTTGCTACTGGTCATCCTATTCTTCTATTTCTTTTCACCTTTCCCAGCATTAGAGGGCTCGGTCTTGAAAAAATTGGATAATTTGAGCCTAGTCAATTGATCCTGTAATGAGAACTCTGGGTTGATTTGTTCAATTATCTATTTTTCTTTTGCTGGCTGGCATGTTATTCTCAGGAGTCTTCTTCAACACCAAAGTTCAAAATCATCAATACTCTTCCTATGCTGCTTCTTCAAAGTCCAATTTTCATTTTCATAGAGTGTCACAAAGAATACCATGGCTTTTCCCAATTCTTGTCTTGGTATGTCTAGACACATCACGGCATCTTACTATTTTTCCCAAAGGCCTTCATTGTCTATAGAATATTTCTTGACAGATGATTCCTTTGTTGTTGTTGGCTAATCCTAAAAGTCAAAAGCTATCCACCATTTCTATATCTCATTGTCAGTTCTATGGCTGGTTATTCTACCTATTGCAATTAGTTCTGCGTTCTTTATATTTAATTTTAGTCTAATTTCTTTTCACTTTGTTCCTTGACTTTTGTTACTTGCAGATCCTTTGCACTTTCAGCTATTAAGATAGTATCATCAGCATATCAAAGGTTATTGCAATATTCTCTTGCAGAATTCAAGTTAAAAAGAGAGACTGTATCATTTGAGTAATTTAATTGATATGTCATTACCTGCATATAGAGGGCCTAAAACAAAAAATGTAAATGTCCATTGAACAACATGAATAAATACAAGTAAATATCCAGGTAAGATCCAAAGCAAAAGAATATTCAAGAGTGTCGGATTATCCAGTTAATCAGCTAATCAAACCAATTAATTTGGTTAATCAGCTAACCAAACCAATTAACAATATCACACACTGCATACCCTTTTTTTTCCCTTTATCAAACTCCATATCCCCTATTCCCAGGCTGAGTTTTACTTCAAATATTTGATTTTCCCCCCAACTGTTGACATTGGCAGGCCAATTAAGTCTCCCTCCACCCGTTGACCCATATTTACAAAATTAAATATTTAAAATTCTACTTACAATGTAATCCCCCCCAGGAGAATAATTATTTTATTATAACTAATTCCTCACCTCAAGTGTTAATGCAAATAGTACTGTGTCAAATAATTGTACAAGATGGTCGCATTTGCCTCAGTGAGGCGCTCTGTGCCATGAAAATGATGCAGTTCATCTCATCAAGACATGGGGTTATTTATCCTTTAAAAAAAAAAATACCATTAAAGAATTTTGTATTGCTCCAAGACATCATAGCAGCAATTCCATTAGCTGGAAAATTTTGGAACTGCTGGATGAGGCCTTGGAGCAACACAGCTGTTTTGCTTTGCTTTGTGTGTGTGTGTCTCTGTGCGCGTGTGCTTATTGCTTCACAAAGCAGATTTGAGGGAATGTTTCACATTACACTTTGAAATACTACACTGGGTAAATGTAAATGCCCTACCTTTTATTGAGCAGCTTTAGAAATCAACCATAGTATACATTCACTATGTGATTTTTATTGAGGGATTTCAGATTGTATGAGAAGGGTGAGCAACATGGAGTAACCTAATCATTCATTTAGGATATGTGAGGTGAGCTAATATAATCCGATATATTTGGGGAGCTCCTCCATGGAAAGGACCTTTATTAGAAGAGAACCCCATTTCATATGAAGGAATTCCCTTTATGCTAGACACAAAGCAGGTGGAATGTGTGTAAAAAAAATAAACTCACGTCTTCTGTCATACTTTATCTGGGGTCACTGAGGAATGAAAAGCAATTTTTGAAGCTCATCATCAGATTAAGTCATGATTCTGCTCTATTGTACATTTAAGCTATGAATACCTATTTAATCATGTTTATATTGCTTCCAAATGAATTCAAATTTATATTGCTGGTTATTTGGTTTAATTATATCACAATTGCACTGTCGAGTGTTACAGGTTATTAATGATTATGACATGAATCCTGCCTCCCGTCCCTTTACATCTATGCATCTAGTTTTCCTCTGTTCAGTGCTACAGTTATATCATGAACTAAAATTCCACATTTGAATACATATAGAAGCAAAAGATGATTTATTACAAATTTGCACTTACTAAGGATAGAAATATGATTGGCACTAAATTTATAACAAATTGTCAGATTAAAAATGAATTTGGACTATATGAACAAAAATGCTACCTCTCCTGCTCCATCAAAGTCATCACACAGTAGAAGATGAAAAATTATTTGAAGGAAGCACAATGCCCTACAGAAAGAATCACAATAGAACAACACCCCCCCATGTGAACAAATAGACAATACATTCCCCCATAATTTGCATCAAAAAGATGAAACACGCAAACTTAATTTTCTTAATAACCATATAGCCACAACAGTAAGCTTGTCATTAGCATAGAAATAATCAGAAATAACCAAGTCAGTTTGCCCTCCAATTTTTTTTAAAACAACACAACATACACTGGACCAACTATTATTTTATAGTATTGTTGGAAGAAATGTCAGAAATGGCTTCAATTGCAAGTGAGGAGAAAGACACTGGAAACATGGAGGCTGCTTGGAAGGATGGTTTAATGGTGAACAGGACCACATGGGTTTAAGTCCTGGGTAGCTGACCACATGGAGTGGAGAGTGAGTGTTATTTATACCCTCTCTTGGGCCTTGCCCTTGAGCTTCCTGTTCCTGTGGCAATGGATGTATTCAATTGGTTGCAGCAAGACTCCCATGTGGAGTCATGTGGAGTCATGCTTGTCTTGAAGTCAAGTTTGGTTGAAGCATGCTGATGCAATGAAGGGGATGAGGGCTAATCTTACCTTTGTTCAGACTTGCCTGGGAGTGATGGATCTACATTTCTAAAGGCTGGCCTCAGCTTAATGTGCACCAAATATATGCTGGGGGCAGGGAGCAGCAGGGAGCTTCTCTTTGTCTTTAAAAACATGTTTCTCCTTTTCTCATCCAGGGAAATATAATATTCTGCCTTTTTAATATTTCCTAGAATATTTCATTCTTCTAGTAGAACGATGGGTACTAACTTTCTACAGTATCTTTACTCCAAGAAAAAATTGTGTGTGTTTATGGTTGTGCACCAAATAAAGGAAAAGCACCCTTCTGCCCGATAAAATAAGCAAATAAATAAAAATGGAAAAATGAAAATTGCTTGAAAAGATAAGTTACTGGAAAAAATCAGTGCACGAAATATTAACTCCTTTCTCACTCCCCAAAATGTCCCAAAGGAGCTTTTTCAAGGGGCAACTGGACTTTCTTGTTTTTCTTTGAAGAAGTTTCGTTTCTCATCCAAGAAGCTTCTTCAGCTCTGACTGGATGGTGGGGAATGGAAGGATTCCATTCAGAGCTGAAGAAGATTCTTGGATGAGAAGCAAAACATCTTCAAAGAAAAACAAGAAAGTCCAGTTGCCTCTTGAAAAATCACCTTTGGGACAACTTTGACCTGGATGACTGAGAATCTCCATAGTCATTCCCCAAGGGCTCTAAGGAGTTCTTGTCAAATAAGGAAATCTTAGCAGAAAGCATAGGACAGATTAGAGCAGTGTTTTTCAGCCTTGAAAATTGTAAGGTATGTGGACTTCAGGTCCCAGAATTCCCCAGTCAGATTTGAAGTCCACCTATCTAAAGGTTGCAAAGTTTGAGAACCAGAATAAAATGTACAAGAGTGAACATACTTCCACCAAAGTATGAAAATACTTCTCTTAATGTGCTGTGGCAGGAACAATCTGATAGACTAGGATTAGCAATCCAAATGCTTCATTTGGTATTTGGAAACTATTTTGTGGTCCATAGAATGCCCTGAAATCTTGCCACCAAAAACTGGAAGCAGTTCCCTGATAAACAGAGATGTGATTTTCTGATAAATTCAGGAGAACCCGCAACATTATTTTCAGCAAAAACAAAAAACAAAATAAAAAAAATCAAAACAAACCTCTGTAAACTATAGGATAGGCTCAAGGCACCTAAAACTCAAAACAATCCATGCACATGAACCATTCTGAAATGCCAACACAGCCTTCTCTCTTGCACAGTGTTACCATATTACTACCCTCTCCTGAATGACTTTTAACCAGGTTGAAAAAATGCCACCTGCCAAAAAGTGTGATCGTGCACCCCTGACAAAACAGATTCCCTGTGGTGGAAAGACAGGCCTGTAATTACTCAATTTCCCTCTGAACATTTCTCATTTTCCATAGCTTGCCATCTGTTGTGGTCCGCCAACAGCCTGCGGAGGTGGCAGCATAATGAGGCTGAGGAAGAACATAGTCCAGTCCTGGAGGCTGGGGAAGGCCCGGATGAGGGCTCTGTGTCAGAGGCAGAGATGGCGCCAGGGCCATTGGGGAGTGATGCACGGACTTCGGAGCCTCCAGAGGCTGACAGTAGAGAGGCAGAGGAAGGGAGGAGCCTGTTCCTAGTGCATGTATGAGAAGAGCTGCCAGAAGGCAGGAGCAACTAAAGCAGAGAGGATGACTCAGGAGTAGGGCCAAGAGATGATTGGCCCCTCCCATAAGGCTTAAAAGACCAGCAACGGCTCTTGGCCTCTTTGCTGGAAAACAACCATTGAGAGAATTGCTTCTTGTTTGGATGTATTTCTTTCTTGTCAGCTTCTTCTGTTCCTGAACTGTTGCCAAGAGAAGCCTTTGGTAGTTTGCCTAATTATCCTAAGGTCAGAGATAAACTGAAGAATGGTGTTTTGAGGACTTCACTTTCATTTAATATGCTGAAAATGAGTTAATTCTCAGGTGTTTTAATAAAATCTGTTTGTTTTTTGGAACTGTTTTGCATTTAATATTAACTACGTGGGCCTGGGTCACACCACCATCTTCCATATATTACAAATATAGGTACAAATATTGGAGAGATGTATATTGCC
The DNA here is from genome assembly GCA_012654045.1 of Ptyas mucosa. Classification (NCBI taxonomy): domain Eukaryota; kingdom Metazoa; phylum Chordata; class Lepidosauria; order Squamata; family Colubridae; genus Ptyas; species Ptyas mucosa. The sequence continues at coordinate 35,175,537 of WNWU01000005.1, forward strand.
TATCTTTCCAGAGCTGTTTGAATTAGATTGATTGGAATTGCAGATTCGGTATGTTGACCACTTCATCTTAGAGCAGGAGTCTCCAACCTTGGCAACTTTAAGACTTGTGGACTTCAACTCTGAGAGTTCCTCAGCCAGTAAAGCTGGCTGAGGAACTCTGGGAGTTGAAGTCCACGAGTGTTGAAGTTGCCAAGGTTGGAGACCCCTGCCTTAAAGGACACCAATTTCCTCTCTGGATCCAGCTGAGTCTAGTGGCTGGTGTGTGTGTGTGTTTCAGCTTGAGGCACATTTACCACAGCAGCTTAAGGCAATTCCTATCAAATGGATCAAAGTCCAGTGAGTAATAGACTGCTTAAAAAGCTTGTTCTGAGCAAGGAACAGAATCTTGAATTAAACATGGTTAGAGAGGTCTAATGAAGGAATGAGGAGAACATTCTCAAATTTCCTATAATCATTTACCCTGTTCAGAGCTGGCCATTCAAAGAAGCAAGATAGGTTGACCCATGAAGCTATTTGAATACTCCTACCTGTTGACTTCAAACCAATATCTGCAATATATTTTTTCATGGTTATGGATATTCTTGTGCACAGCTAATATTAAGAAATTTTAAAAAAATCTTATTGTCTAGAAGCTGCTGGACTAGCAGAAAAAGTGTGTGTGTAGGGGTGTGTGTGTTGTTTTCTTTAAGTTCCTTACGCTTTTTGTAAATATAATCTTTTTTCACCTTTTTATAAGTATACCGGTAAAGGCCTAACAAATTCACATTTCAAGGCAAATAAAGGCTGTCTATGTATCATCGAAAAATACTCAAAAAGTGAAGCTGTTTTCAGATGGAGCCCAGCACTATCAATAGAAAGGAACGTGCTGATGAAGCTGATAGTTTTCCAGCCCTGTAGGGTGCCCAAAGCTCAGAAACTCCTACTGTTTTGATCTAGTTACCATGAAGCAGAAAAAGCGAATCAGTTGTGTACCAAGGAAAAAAATCTCTATATTCCATCTGTAAACTAAAAAGACCCCTCCTCTTTCTTCTCTTTTCCAAGTGCCAAAATATATGAATGTCTATTCTTCACCCCCAAACTGGAAAATCACAGAACAACTCAATTTAAGCAAGCAAGAACAGTTTTGTTTTACATTTGCCTCTAAATGTGAGTCTGTTGGAATAAAGATCACATGAAGTGTTAGTACATTTTATAATGCCTTGGTAAGACTACATTTGGAATACTGTATCCAGTTTTGGTCACCACAAAATTAAAAAAAATGTTAAGACTCTAGAAAGTGTGCAGAAAAGAGCAACAAAGATGATTAGGGGACTGGAGGCTAAAACATATGAAGAACAGTTGCAAGAATTTGGTATGCCCAGTTTAATTAAAAGGACTATAAATAATAGAATAAATATCAGAATAACAAAGTTGGGACCTTGGAGGTCTTCTAGTCCAACCCCCGGCTCAAGCAGGAGACCCTATACCATTTTAGGCAAATAACTCTCCAGTCTCTTCTTATGATGGAGCACTCACAACTTCAGAAAGCAAGACATTCCACTGCTTAATTGTTCTTGCTGTTTCCATCAAATTGTTCTCAAAGTTCCCCTTCATTGCTTTTTGTTTTGCCTTCTGGTGCTTTGGATATTGGAACACTGCTATCATATCCTGCCCTCTGGAACGACCTACCCCCTGAGATACGCACGATATCAGACCTCCGGACTTTTCGTCGGGCCCTGAAAATGCATCTATTCCATCTAGCAGGGCTGGCTTGATCCCTTCCTCCCAGTTTTAATTGAATTCGGTTTTAATTGGGTTGTTTTAAATTACTGGGCCGAAATTGTTTAATGTTTTTAAATTGTTCTTAAATTTTGTATGTTATGTTTTTTATCTCGGCTGTGCACCGTCCTGAGTCCCACGGGAGAAGGGCGGTATAAAAATTTAATTAATTAAATAATAATAATAATAATAATAATAATAATAATAATAATAATAATAATATCACCCCTAGTCCTTCTGTTCATTAAATTCCTGCAACCGTTCTTCATATATTTTATCTTCTAGTCCCATAATCATCTTCATTGTTCTTCTCTGCACTCTTTCCAGAGGCTCAACATCTTTTGTTATATTATGGTGACCAAAACTGGATGCAGTATACCAAGTGTCATCTCACCAAGGCATTATAAAGTGGTGCTAACACTTCACATGATTTTGATTCTGCCCCTCTGTTAATGCAGCCTAGGATTGCATTTGCTCTTTTGGTGGCTTCAGCATACTATTGGCTCATATTTAAGTGACTTTCCACTAATTCTCCAAGGTACCTCTCATAGTTACTGCTATTAGCCACATTTCACCTAATCTGTATACTCGGTTTATCTTACCTAAGTGTAAAACCTTACTCACCATTGAATTACATTTTGTTAGATAGGGCCCAGGTTTCAAGTCTGTTGAGATCTATCTGAATCTTCTGGGTGTTGGCTGTTCCTACCAGCTTGGGGTTGCCTGCAAATATGATGAGTTCCCCTTCGATTCCCTCATCTAAATCATTTATGAGTACTGGGCCTAAAACATAACCTTAAGGTTCTCCACTGCTTACTTCTCTTCATGTAGATATAGTTCTGTTAAGGAAGTGCATGAAATAAAATTTATTTAGCATGATCTGTTTTTGACAAACTCTTGTTGGCTTTTGGTTATAACTTTGCTTGCTTCTAGGCGTTCACAGATCTGTTGCTTGATTGTCTTTTCCAAGATCTTCCCAGTTATTGATATCAGGCTGATTGGTATGTAGTTTCCTGAATCTATTTTCTTTTCTGAAAATGGGAACCATATCAGCTCTTTACTTCTCTTCTAGTATTTCCCCAGTGTTCCAGGACTATGGGTGACATGATAGCAGTGTTCCAATATCTAAGGGGCTGCCACAAAGAAGAGAGGCTATTCTCTGAAGCATCTGAAGGCAGAACAAGAAGCAATGGATAGAAACTAATCAAGGAGAGAAGCAACCTAGAACTAAGGAGAAATTTCCTGACAGTTAGAACAATTAATCAGTGGAATGATTTGCCTCCAGAAGTTGTGTGTGTTCCAACAATGGAGGTTTTAAGAAGAGTTTGGACAGCTACTTGTCTGAAATGGTACAGGGTGAGGGTGGAGGTTCGTTCTCTGAGCTGGTATCCTGCTGGAGCAGGGATGGGAATAGAAGACCACCAAGGTCCCTTCCAACTCTGTTATTATGAATCTCAAATTCTTTCTGAATTGATCATTCTGTTCTAGATTGAAGGCTCACTCATAATGTTGACACATAGAGTAATGGGGAATCTGTTAGAAATGTCTGGAAATCAAATGGAATAAGAAGGCTGTGGAAGAGCAAGCTCCTGAAGAAAATTCTTTCTCTCCCATTTGAGCTTTCTCTCCAGCGTCAACATGGCAGAATTGTAAATAACATTGTGACCTTGAGGTGTCGGAAGGGGAAGCCAGCAGGAAGCTGAGTACAGCTGCCAAACAGCAGGTGTTTTTCAGAAGGAATGACTGGTACAAAAGAGAGGAAAGAAAGTATAGAGGCCCTGCAAAACAAAACACAATATTAAAAAGGTGCAAGAGCTCTACATGTTGGACATTATTAGAAAAAGAAATCTCAGAGACAGAGAGAACTTAAGTCAGAGCAGGCTTAAAAATGAAACGTTGATACATACTAGCAATAGAACATAATTTACTTATTTAAAACATTTATACAGCCTACTATCTTATAACCATCTCTGGGTGGCTCAATATAGTTAATAATAAGTAATAATTTATTGTAATACTAATTATCATAGTAATAGTATAGAGCAGGGGTGTCAAACTCACATCATCACGGCGGCATCACATGATGCATTGGGACTTTCCTCCCTTCACTAAACCAGGTGTGGGCATGGTCAGTGTGTGACACATCTGGCCTGAGGGCCATGATTTTGACAGCCCTGGTATAGAGGTAGCAATAAAATAGAATATAGGAAGTATTCACACATCACTTTTGTTTGTTTTTACAAAATAAAGCATCTCACCAAGTGAGACCAAAAAATCCCACCATTCCAGGGTCTAGTCTTTTTGTTTCTATCTTGAATTGGATCAGTCTGATTGAGTTCAGTTTAAATAAGAACACTTGACAATGGCATGATAAGTTTGCACATAATAACTTTCTTTCTTTCACAGGATTCTGGGTTGTTGTTAGTTGCGAAGTCATGTCTGACCCATTGCGATCCCATGGACAACATTCCTCCAGACCTTCCAGTGCTCTACCATTCCCCGAAGACCATTTAAGCTCATGCCAACTGCTTCAGTGACTCCATCCAGCCACCTCATTCTCTGCCATCCCCTTCTTCTTTTGCCCTCAATCATTCCCAGCATTGGACTCTTCTCCAGTGAGTCCTTCCTTCTCATTAAGTGGCCAAAGCATTTCAGTTTCATCTTCAAGGTCTGGCCTAAAGAGCAGTCATGATTGATGATCTCTAGGACTGACTGGTTTGATTGCCTTGCAGTCCAAGGGACTCACAGGTGTCTTCTCCAGCACCATAGTTCAAAGGCCTCAATTCTTTGGTGCTCACCCTTTCTTATGGTCCAATTTTCACAACCATACATTGCAACTGGGAAAACCATAGCCTTGACTATACACACTTTTGTTGGCAGGGTGATGTCTCTGTTTTTTAGTATGCTGTCTAACTTTACCATAGCTTTCCTCCCCAGGAGCAAGCATCTTTTAATTTCTTAGCTGTAGTCCCTATGTGCAGTGATCTTGGAGCCCAGGAAAATAAAATCTGTCACTACCTCCATTTCTTCCCCATTTATTTGCCAGGAGTTGAGACCCCTTTGCCATGACAAAGCAGTGATCCAGGAAAGGGCAGGATTCTGTAGGCAGCATGCAATTTCTCTAGGACCCTAGATTGAGAAACAGCATCGAAAGTCCTCCTGTTTGGTTTATTTAAACCCCAAATTGATTTATTTTCCCTCAGAAGTAGATACATACAGTACTTGGCTCTACTTTTCCCCATGAAATGTTGGAAGACTCTTGTTTAATTATTAGATGTCTTTATTAGGTCTCTTTAAACTGATAAGAATACCTGAACATATCCATTGCTTCATACAACTTCCCAAATGTTCATGATCAAATCAGTAGATACAGTAGCTTTGTGAGCTCAAACTGACAGCATAGCAATTCTGTCCTTTTATCTCCAGTCTACTTGCCAGAAGCTGATAAGCTGATTCAGCCATTGTCCTTGCCTCCCTACTGATGGAAGGCTGATTCCAAGATTCTATTAATAGCAAAAGATTTTTAGGCCACAAATGAGAACAAAGTAAGAATGAAACTGTTGTTAACAACTGGGAATGAAAAATGGAAGGCAGGAAATCCATAACACAGAGAAAGGAGGAGAAAACAAATGCTATCTTGGAGTAGTACAGCCATTGCTATTTTAACTATCAGCAAGGCAACTGATCACATATCTCTAACATGGCGTTTGCTTGTAATGAATCCATCCATGTCTGTACTCAAGTCTTCATCTTCAAGGAAATCATCGGGTATTCTTCTCCCTGTTCTCTCATTTTTCCATATTGCCTCTCTAATCTTCCTGTTCAAGTAGGTTCAATGTTTTCTTCAGGAACAGCTAGATCATTTTGTTTGAAATGTGTTTGAATATTAGTAGCTCAGATTGATAGTCAGGCTGTTGGTTTGAGCACTGATTTTAGCAATTTGGTTGCAAACGTTTCATCACCATTTGAGGAAACATCATCAGTGTGTTTTGAGTTGTGCTTGTCTGTCAAATACAGATCTTTAAATACCTTTTTGTGACATGCAAAGTAGTCTGAATGTTGTTTTTTCAGATATTTTTGAGTCTGATATGGACTGTTTGATTGGCTGGCTGTTGTTGCTGAGCGATAGTTAAGTACAGTCTGTGTGATGCAGATTAGGATTAGAGTTGTTTATCTGGGTGCTTCTGAGTCATAGTCTAGTTTCAACTTGTTTGATAGTTTGAGTGACTGGTTGTTATTACTGAGATGTGGTCCAATTTCTTGTGAGCCAATGGGTTATACTTTTGCTGCCACGTAGTGAGGTGCCTGTTTGTTTGTTTTAAATGCTACCTTTTGGATCATGATTGATGCGGTTCTTTTGTTCTCAGTGATTGGTAGGCTAGGTTGATGTCAATGTGTCAGTTTATTGAATTATTGATGAAAAACCAGGCTTAAAGTAATTCTCTTTCTCTCCTTGATTTTGCCTGGGTTACAACTGTGGTCCCAGTTAGATCAAATTTGTGACCTTCTGAAAAATTAAACTACCATCAACAACCAAGTATGAAAAATGAAAAGCAAGGGGTACCACTACAGAAAGGAAGTTATGAGGAGAAAGGGCTGCATTGGAATGAGGATTAAGGATTTGGATTACTGTTGGAAAAGTTAGAAGTTGCAAATTAGCCTCTGCTGCTTAGAAACTGAGAACCATGCATAATGCTATATTTTTTGAGTAACAAAGATTTCATTTCTATCAGTATTCACACCCTAGGAAGCTTCAGCCAAGCTTGTGTCTTCCTTGAGGAACCTGACAGCTGGAAGCTCCAAAATGTAGGGTTACACTTCCTGATGAAGGGGAAAAGAACACAGTTTCATTCTGCAAGATTTCCTGAGGTTTCAAGCAGTACAACAATTATGGCTGTTTTTCTAATCTGTGTTTGAATAATTAGTCTAATTGATTTGTGCTACAGAATCCTGATCAATTCCAACTATGCTTATAATAAATACAAATAATTTGCATTTATTAAAGTAATAAGAGTGTTAACCTCCTGTTCATCTAGAAGTGTCCAATAAAACACTTAGAGGAAGCTCCATCTCGCTTCCCCTATCCTGGGCATTCTTCATGTATGTATATATGTATGTATGTGGGTTTCAGCTTTCAAAATTGTGCAGCCATTTTGACTATTACTAAGAGTTCTGAAAATTGAGTCCCATATATGGAGGAAGTCAAGTCAGGAAGGCAACAAGTATTGGAATTTAGGAGCAATTTATATGATATGGAAAAGTTTGCATTTCCCCATTAATTAAGTGCATGATTCTAAGAAACAGCACATAACAAAAATACAGGCCTATATTCCATTTCATCTAAGATGAATATTAATTGTTCCCTTCAGAGGTTTTATCCTATTAATTTTTACCTATTCCCTTTTCTGCCCACAAAATCAGCAGGTGAAAGTCATACACAAATCTGTAAAGTACTTAAAAAACAACTATACACAAGTTTCTATATCTATATTCAAAGGAAAGCATTCTTTAGTTCAATAGAACTTACCCCCAGTTATATGATTGTGTTATATTACCCCGGTGATATGATTGCAGTGGCCTAGTGGCTAAGATGTTGGGCTTGTTGACTGGAAGGTTGGTAGTTCAAGATTCAAGCACCGTGTGATGGGTGAACTCTTGCCCCAGCTCCTGCCAACAGTTAGAAAGCATGCAAATGCAAATAGATAAAATAGGTGACACTTAAGGTAACGGTATTCTATGCCCCTCAGCCTATAATCCTGCTAGCCACATAACCATAGAAGTGTCCTCAGGCAATGCTGGCTGCCTTGGCTAGCAAATGGCTATAAGTGCTGCCCCCTAGAGTGGGATACAGCTGGATGGGGAAAACCTTTATACGATTGAAGCCTTTTTGTTGCAGACCTATGCATACATAGGGCTTACTTCCTAATAGATATGCATAAGATTATTTTGTTCTTTATAAACATGCAAATACAATTTAAAAAAAAAACTCTTATCAGGACAGAATAGTGGACTATTGCTATTAGTTTAAAATGATCTTGCAATGACTTTGGTATTGTCCTTAGTCTTCAACTCCAAGTTATTATGAGAAGAAAATTATAGGAATATCCTAAGGAAAAAAAATTTAAAAAAATATTTTTCTGGTCCACTCCAATGCTTTAAATTTGAATTCAGAGTTGATGTCTACAAGAAGGTTATTCAAAATCATCTTGGTTTTATGCCCATTCTAAAAAGATCAGTGGATACTTGTAATCCATTTCTCTTATTATTTGTATACATTTGTTGCCTGATTTCTGATTTCGGAAACCCAAAATGTGATCCCCCCTCCTTACACTGGCTTTGGGGGATGTTCATAGGACTGAAGAAAAGACGATGGGAGTTCTACAACAGAATAAGTCACAAAAGCCAATGAGAGGTGTTGTAGATAATGGCAATAATTTCCCATTAACTGCAGGGACCACCTAATAGAAAAACTCATTACTTTAATGATGCTATAAACAAATAATTGTTCTCTCTGGCAATTTTGTGGGATTCATTAGTTCTATGGCTTTTGACCTCTCCCTGTGGGTTGCCCATCCTCTAGGTCATTATCCTGAAATAGGACATATTTTAATTAGTCCATTACATTTGTTAGCATTTCATCCCTTATTTCTTGATTAAATGAGAAATAATGAATGTTGGCTTTTATTTTTATAGGATCGTGGCTTTCATTTTTATGGGAGGATTACCATTTTAGGTGGTAAGGGAAAGCACTCTAGGAAACGTCAGATGTACTTTTAATGGTACAGTACTATACAGAATTTCATTTTCAAAACTGTTTAATATGCAGCAACCCTGTCTCTCTTTGCACCTTACACACCACTGCTTCTGCTACCAAGTGATTTAAAAAAGCAAACATTCTTTGTATTGGGTTTAATGTTTGAAGTGAGTCACAAATGCATATTTACAGGATTCTATACAAGCAAAAAGGAAGAGAATTTCTAGATGAGAATGGTAGGATTTTGAATTGAAAGAAGGTCAGTTAGTTTCTCCTCTTCTCCTTTATCTTACCACACTCCTCAAAGTGAAATGCCCTATCCTGTGAAAAAGAATAATGCTCCTGGCACAAATACTTCTGAATATGGAACTGATCAAGCCCTGTGAAATACAGAAGTGAACGAGGCAGGGATGTCCATATCTCTTTTGCTACTTATTCTGGCTCTTGAAGTTTTGAATAAGACATAAGGCAAGATGAGAGAATTGCTGGAGTGAAAGTTAAAAAAGAAATTTATAAACTAAGAAATTTAGATGAGGGAAATTACAGTTGTCATTGTTGGAAAGAATTTCTGTGGTAAAAATGAATGTGTTACTTTGAATGTCCTTATAGCCATTTTAAAGAATTGCTGCACTATTTAAACAATGGCAAAAAGTTATACCCAGATTTATATGTCAAATGAAAAAAAAATATGGGTTTAATATAAGATCCTCCAAGATGCAAAGGAAAAAGTGATACCTGATTTTGGAATGTATTTTGCTGCCTGATGTTTGGTTGGATGAAGGGATGATTGTTGATGTTGGAATGCTTTTGTTAAGAAATAAGACACTTTTAGATTTAGAAGATCATGATCTCAGGTTTGGGTGGCATGGTTACTTAAAATATGATATAGTACAACAAATCTAAATTTTAAAAGTCTTTGTATTAGGAATGCCATAGTATGAATATGGAATAGAGATATAAACCCAGGCTATTCATGAAAATGCCTTTGTTGGCCTCAGCTCAAGAAGCATTTTATAGAAAAGAGAAATGGTTAACAAATAAAGAGTTCCTAATGCAGAGAAATGGGGAGTTTAAGATGAAATTAAGAGCACAATTGACTACAGAGGAATTGGTTTTCAATGGTTCTCAAATGCACAATTGAGAGAAAATTTCAATATAGATTTAAAAAAAATACCAGTAGTAGAATGTGATAAAATGGAATTAAAAATGAATTACGTACAAATGATGAACATGTGGTTACTAAAATACATCCACTTTTGGGGGGAAAATGAAATAGAGGAAGAGCAAGTTAAATAATGTATGTTAAAATGCCTCCATGTTTTCTCACTATCAGGGGTGCCCGTGGGTGGTAGAAAAAAATCAAGATTGTGGCCATAAGGGTGAGATCAAAGATCTATCTGTTTTTTATGTGCATTGCCACCTTTTTTAAAATTATGTTTTATGTGGCTTCTACTCTGCTCACATTTTATCTATTTCCCTTTGCTTTTGTGAATAAGATTGTTTATTTTACACTTTTAAAATTAGTAACTGACTCTGCTCAGTGGGATTTATTTCCAGATAAACATGTAGGCGATTGTAACCCAATCTGTTATTTGTTAACTGTCCTATGTTTAAAATATTTCTTTCTTTGTATTTCATTTAGTTCAGGACGTTATATGCTTTATATACATTCCCATGTAGTTTCATATATGTTTCTTTTCTAAATATAGAAACAAGTATTTAGAAGTGTAAGAAAAAAAATCTCACCAATGTTTTTCTATTACATTTAAATACTTCTAGTTTTAATTTCAGGACTCATGGCCAGCCTAATGTCAGAAACTAGAAATAACATTAGAAGTACTTGAACAGAATATAAAGACATTGCTGAAACTTTTTTAAACTATATGTCTGCACATCCTCCGCTTATGTTTATATGCAAGAGGTTTCTTCCATCAAGAGAACAAATGCCACTAACAAAAAAACACCTTTTTCTCTCTTTGCTCTCTCCCATATTTCTCCAGTCTGGTTCTGAAATTGTATTTCAGAATTTAGCCTATAAAACAAATTTGGGGCATGTGGAGGAAACCCCAGGAGACCTGAGAAAGGGAAATGTTAATTCTATGAGAAGCTCACTAACAAAATAGTGGCTAGATTAGAAAGTATTACAGCTGTCTCTAAACGTCATATCATCTCTTATTAGCTATTATGTCAGCATAGATTCTCAAATAATGAAACAAAAATGGCAGTCTGCAGTCCTAAGAATAATATGCTTATCTTGCTAATTTATTTTCAGCATACTTTCTTGAATTCCTACATAAATTAAATTAAAAAAGGGGGGGAAAGAATTTAAAAGGAAGAAAAATTATGAGAGGGAAGGTGCAAAAAAGGAAAAAATAAGGAAAAGAATAACTTCCAACTTTCTTCCATGTAATTATATATATAACATTCATTAGCCTTTTGTGAAAATTCAATAAAACACAAAATTTTTATAATCATAAACAATTTATGGTTTAGCTCAGCAGACTAAAAGCATAGTGATTAAAAAAACAGCTGTCTGCAATTACTGTAAGTTCGAATCTCACCAGGCTCAAGGTTGACTCAGCCTTCCATCCTTTCTAAGGTAGGTTAAATGAGGACCCAGTTTGTGGGGGCAATAAGCTGACTTTGTATAAATATACAAAAGTATGAAGGCTATTGCTTAACACATTGTAAGCTACCCTGAGTCTCCGGAGAAGGGCGGCATATAAATCAAATTAAAAAAAAATTAAAAATCAAATTCCAAAATTAAAATAGCATTTCTTTTGGTTTCAAACAAGTATTCAAAAAAAAAAAAAGGTTTCACAAACAAAGCTAGTAAAAAAAATTCTTTAATCAAAGTAGTTACTTTCACCATCTCAGCCAGTTCCATTAACTTCACCAGTCAGTCTTCACTATGGGAATCTGTAAGTTTTATCATCTCTATGCATACAAGAGTTTTGCTGCTGTTATCATAGTTAAAAACAAAAGCCCATGTTTTTTCTTCATCTGATTATCCATCAAACCTAGAAGAAAAACCTCTGGTTTCAACTGTAAATTTGTTTTAAATTATATATTTGAATTGAAATACATATCTGATCTCAATAGCTCTTAGCTTTCTTTCTTGATAACCATGCCTTTAGAATGAATACACTTTCAGTGCATGTTTGACACACCATGCTAGATCTTTGACAATTTATCAGGTGTTAAATACCAATAATACATCATCTTATAAAAAGTTATCTTCCAAATTATATCTCAAAGTGAATTTCAGTCCCTTACTCTATACATTCTTTTCTGATCTAGTATTTTATTATATCCATTTTTGTCACTTAGTTATACAATCATTAACATATTCATCTTGCATATTTGTTTTCAATAAAAGTCTATACTTCTTGACAATAGCATGCTCATTGTTAGTATACAAATCCAATTCAAATTCAGTTTTCCAATATGTAAAACCAACATTCTTCTTATCCAATTTAAATCTTTCTAACAACTGAACATAAGCAAAATGTTCATTTGTTAAAACATTTAACAAATGGAGAGAATCAAGATCATGTAAAGTACTATTTTATAAAGCTTTAGTAAGACCACACTTAGAACACTGCATTCAGTTTTGGTGACCATATTATAAAAAAGATGCTGAGACTCTGAAAAGAGTGCAGAGAAGAGCAACAAAGATGATTACAGGACTGGAGGCGAAAGAAGAACGGTTGCAGGAATTGAGTAGGGCTGCCATAAAGAAGAGGGGTCAACCTATTTCTCAATGCACCTGAAGGCAGGATAAGAAACAATGAATGGAAACCAATCGAGGAGGGAACCAACCTCAAACTAAGGAGAACTTTCCTGAAGTTAGAACAATTAATCAGTGGGATGACTTGCCTCCAGAAGTTGTAGGTGATCCAAAACTGGAGGTTTTTAAGAAGAGATTGGACAAATATTTGTCTGAAATGGTATAGGGTTTCTGGCTCGAGCTGGGGGTTGGACTAGAAGATCTCTAAGGTCATTTCCAACTCTGTTATTTTGTTAATCCTACATATCCTTTGCTTTAGCCCTACCAGCTATGCTGGTCCACAAGAGATCATTTTGGATGGAATGAGGACCTCAACAGGAAAAAAAAATGTTCCTACCCTGTATCTGTCAGACTGGCTGATATAGCAGTGGGGCCAGAGTTCCAAACTGTGCCTTTAACTCCAAGGAAAGGCATGATCTGAAAAATGGAAAAGATAAAAAGCTTAGCTACACTGTAATGATTCAAAAGGTCCCTTCTGGTACAAACACCAGCATAGAATTTCACATGGTTTAAAAGATAGACGGGTTGTGTGGAGGGTGGCAGGTTCCTTCTGCAAGTTACATTGTATATGCAGTTCATGAGCAAGTAAGGGGCACGTAAAGGCATGTGTTTTACAAAGTTAACACTCCAAATTAAAACTGATTGGCAGCCAATGCATTTATATCAAAGCCAAGGTAATGACTTGAAGATTATGACACTCAGCTTCAGTAGTCTCTAACAAAGTGAAGAAATAATGATTCTGGCATTTGGAAGTGGCAGTATGCGTGTCTGTGTATTTGGAAGTGTTTAGCATTCTTTGCATTAACAAAGATAAAAGATTTATTTATTTTTCAAAATTCTTGATTGTACTATGATCAATAGACTGTACAGATGGAATGGGTTGCTTCTAATAGCTATGCCTGAATTTTCATTCCCTGAAACAGGGAGAAACTAATGGGCTTTCTCAAAACATACAGGGAGCCTGGCTAAAAAAAAAATCTTGAGAAAATGCTAATATGACAGACGGAAAAACATATTTCCCCCCACTTAAATAACTCAACTGTCATTGGCCAAGATGAATTGATTCCCCTCACATCCAAAATGGCACATGTCTCCTACCTGCAATAGAATATGGAATATTATTTGATACAAATTTCTTAATTGGCTATAATGGACCTATATCTTTTTTGAATTTTTATGGATTTTTGAATGTTGTAATATATAGTGCAACCTGGGCTTAGGTACTAATTTACCTGACTTGAAATAACCTAGGCAATGTTTCTCAACCTTGGGTGCTTGAAGATGTGTGGACTTCAATTCCCAGAATTCCCAAACCCGTAAAGCTTTAGTAAGACTGGTAATAATTTGCTAAACAGTTCTCCTGCTTGAGCAGGGGATTGGGCTGGAAGACCTCCAAGGTCTCTTCCAGTTCTTTTCTGAATGAACTGAAATTAAAGAAGAGGGACTATCAGTTATGGCATTTTCCTTGAAAGTTTCCTTCTGTCAAAATGCCCTTTTCTACACAACCATCAGTTAAGTAGTCTTGTAGGACTAATGTTTCATTGAGATTGAGAATCAACTTAGAGAAAGGGGCTGTGTTTTCCCCCTCTCCCCCCCAAAAAGAAAGCAAGTCTTTGTGAAGCATCCTAATATATGACAAAGGGCAGAGGTCTCCTGATTTACAACATCAGTAAATTTCTAGACATAATTTACAATCAGAACTGCAGCAAACTGATTTGCAATAGAATCAGCGGAAGGGATTGTACAGTTTTATAAATGGGTATCATTCACTATCTGGCTAAATTCTGAAAGGTATTTGCATCATGAATTCTATTTGAAGAGTTTCCTTCCCTTTTTCTTCAAATAACATCAGTTTGATCTCCTTCTGATATTATGCCTGATCAAAGGACTTCTTTTTATCTGGACTGAAAGCCTGTTTCCTTTTTTTTTAAAAAAACTTTCTTTTTGTATATATTGTGCAGACTAATTTCAGATCCAACAGCACTTTAAATGCTATCTATTCCTTAAGACCATTATTTTACTGTTCTTGTCTTAATTCTGTCTCTTACATTCTAAGTCATTATTCAGGTATTTCGCAGAAGATTGATTTGAGTATTAGGGGATCATTTACTTTTCCATTACCATAGACACCTTTGGTTATAAATTCTGACTGCTAGGAGAAAATGTACATATCATTTGTGTCAGCATTTGTGGAAGGCCTCTGCTGATATGATCAGCACAAGCTAGCTTTCTTCATTTCTTTGAACTAATCCTGTAGTTGTCTCCACAGAATAATAAGGAACTAAGCCAGTCAATCTTTCCTGTGGTTTTCTGATGGGATTTGAGATAGATGAACCAGAACCAAAAAGCATTCCTTTCTTTAAATAAAAGGTGAAGTATCTTTCAAGCTGACACAGATTTCTGGTGACTCCATATGTACAACCAAGCAATTTCCTTGGCAGTGATATTGAAAAGATTTGGCATTGGCCTATTCCAATATGTTTCTTTATTGGTTCCTAGGGCAGCCTACACTCTTAGTTTTCCCACTGAAGTACTAACTAAGCCTGCTTAGCTTCCAAGCCCAGATAAAGTCAGTTGGCAAGCATATTTTTTATCTTGAGGAAGCTGAGATGTGATCTGAGGTAAGGGGGACATTATTATATTTTGCTTGACATGATCAGATCACTAATATATCAGTGATATCCACAAGGGGTGGGGGAGGAACCATTAAGTTGATTCACCTGATGTATATACTTGGCTTCCAGAGAGTACTTAGGGATTTCTCTGAAGATCTGGAGGGCAGTTGAATAGATTGTATCAACCTCTGGAATAGAGGAATGAACATGGCACAAAATAGGATTGCTCCCAAGCAGCCTCTTCCTGTCTACTGATTCCTGGTTTAACAAGGAGCTCCAGACAATGAATTCACAGAAGACATATTTGGAGTGGTGCTGGTAAACAATAAAAAGCAAATATCCCTGAACAATGAACAAGCTGAAGTCCGAGCCCACACTGAGGCAGTAAGTATGACAAAACATCAATATTTTTCTGTACTGATTATATTTGTGGATTACCACCCAGCAACATTGTTTATAGCTACCCAAACTCTTCTTGGGAATGATGGGCTAGGAAAAAATAACTGCAGGGCTGTTGTGGTGAATATGGAAAGCACCTGAAAGATAAAATCATGCACATTTGCTCAAAGTTAACTGAGATGACAAAGGAAATATGTATTCAGTTTTTAATTTATTCATATTTCTGCACAATATCCTGCAAGATTCCCTGAGATTGGGTTGAGTTTGTTAATCCGAAAAAAATTATCAGGGTTTTTTGCAAGTCAGACTCCACTTGATTGGTAGACTTACTACTGTGTTCTAGTGGTTAGGATGCAGTACTGCAGGCTACTTCTGCTGACTTCTAGCTGCCTGCAATTTGGCAGTTCGATTCTCACCAGGCTCAAGGTTGACTCAGCCTTCCATCCTTCTGAGGTGGGTAAAATGAAGACCCAGATTGTTGGGGGCAATATGCTGACTCTGTAAACCACTTAGAGAGCGCTGTAAAAGCACTGTGAAATGGTATATAAATCTTAAGTGCTAAAGCTATTGCTATTGCTACTGAGGGACATGAGTTCAAACAGTGGCAATTGCTTGCTTGGGAGAAGGGCTGTTGTCATCTGCCTTGGAAGAAGCAGTGATGGGCCTTGCTCTCAAGAAGCCATCATTTTGATTCAGTTATTGTACATACCAGCCTATATCCAAGCTCCATTTTTCAGAAATAATAATATCTGGCAAAATATGTGACCAACTATAAATTTCCCAGAGTTGTTGGGAATCAGATGGCATATGCCATCTGATTCCCAGTAACTCTGGAAAGTTTATTTTGTTGTCATTAAAACAACAACAAAAACAGAACAATACAAAACACACAAGAAGAGCTCAAGCCAAAAGAACAATGATAGCAAAGAAAATAAACCCACAAGAGGGAGGGAAGAAAGAGACATCAATTGTCCTCTCCAAATATCTAGGTGAAAAGCCATGTCTTGAAGGTCCTTCAAAATCCCAGTGAGGTGGGAGCTGTTGGAATCTCAGGTTGGGGAACCTCAGATGATTGAGAAGATGGTGAAGCCGCAGCCTTAATGAAGCCAATTGTTTTGAATTAGGATTTAGGTTTCTATGTGGGTCAGCAATGACATTGATTATTTATGTTGATGATCTGTGGCAGCCCAGGTTTAACCCCCTTGCTAGACCTTTCAACAGTCATTGATACAATGACTATGATATTTTTCTGGACTGTCTGCAAGAGTTAAGATAGGGTTGTACCAGAGGTGGGTTTCAGCAGGTTCTGACCTGTTCTGGAGAACTGGTAGCAGAAATTTTGAGTAGTTCGGAGAACCGGTAAATACCACCACTGACTGGCCCTGTCCCCATTTGCCTCTCGAGTCCCAGCTGATCGGGAGGAAATGGGGATTTTGCAGTAACCTTCCCCTGGAGTGGGGTGGGAATGGAGATTTTACAGTATCCTTCCCTTGCCACACCCACCAAGCCACGCCCACCAAGCCACACCACACCCACCTAGCCACTCCCACAGAAACGTTAGTAAAAAATTTCAAAACCCACCACTGGGTTTTACCATAGTCCACATTCACATTTTCCTGGTTCCAATAAGTGGAGGGAATGAAGAATCAAATCCTTGGGCACTCTGGTGTGAGTCATGCAGGACTTTGCTCTTTCGCTCTTGCTATTTAATCTCATCATGAAACCCTCTGTTTTGTATGATACTCAATTGTATAATGTCATTATGGCAACTTAAATGCGAGATAAAATCCTTTCCCATTGCTTGGATTGTTAAAATCTGGAATGGGAGAAATGGACATAGACTAAAGCCTCATAAATTAGAATATGTTGAATTTAGAAGTCAGGTAATTCCAGAGAAATCCATTTTGGCACTGAACAGAACTTCTGTCCACACATAGCAGGCTTTCAGTTTGGAGGTCCTTTTTGAGTTACATTTATTGTTTGAATAATAGGTGGGAGCTGTTTGCAAAATGCATATTTTATTGATATTCTTGTCCTAGTCACCTCATATTTGGACTACTACAATTCATGCCACATTGGGACTATCTTTGAAGACTGCATGGAAAGCCAACATGAAACCTCTGGTGAGGGATTTACATTGGCTGACAGATACCATTCAAGGCAAATTTAGAGTTCTTTATGGATAACTTTGAGACTGTCAACTCTGACAGTTGTGACTGTATTGAGGGAAGTATTGCATGAACATTCTGTTAGAAGCATCAGGGACAATGCAGATTACATTGTTCTCTGGATTGCATTGATAGCTTTTGTATTTATATTGTTTTAACCTGAATTTCAGTACTATAAGTAGGAATCATAGATTACTCATGAATTTGACTGATTGGGATAGCATAGAGGCTAAGTAACTGAATAAGGGAGTAAGTAGACAATAAAGATATAATTGTTATAAAGGCTATGAATGCATTTTGGGACCATAAGCTATACTTCAAATTCATTCATTCATTCATTCATTCACTCATTCATTCATTCATTCATTCATTGGTTCAATTTATATGCCGCCCTTCTCCAGAGACTCAGGGCGGCTTACAATGCGTTAAGCGTGCCTTTCCAATACACATGCATGGAAGTTTTGCTTTATAAAGCTAACCTGAAGGAAACCTTTCTGTAATCTACATATTATACTTGTCATCCAAATGATGTGTAGCATTCCCATTTGCTAAGAAAAAAAAACATATAAAAGAATGTCCTTGAATACACCTCTAGTAATGTTATGCTGGTTAAGCATTGCCCTCAACAGCTACACTTTTTATCAAACTGGTTAAATATAAAATATATATTTAAAAAATCTAATCAGTTTCAATCTCCACAAACTTTTGCTCATTGTTGCATACTATCCAGAGCCATTTGCTAAACTTCCAACATTGTCCAAGAAGAAAATATCTAGGCAGTAAAGTATTTTAGCATGACTTACACCGTTGGCAATTCCGGGAACTTCCCCAATTCAGGAGAGTGATCCTAATGTAGTAGTCTAGAAACTTGCTTTTCTGTTTTGTTGTCATGATCTTCCATAACAAACAGTAGTTCCTAGCCCAATTTTCTAATAACCATTTATAAAATATATTAGAACCTATGATGTTAGAAAATGTGCTAACCATTTCCCACACTTCCATTTCATTGTCTGGACATAGCTGTGATTGTTCACAGATTTACTTTCTCTCTTTTCTAACTGAAAAGCAATAGTGGCGAAGTTCCCTTTATCCCTGTTATATTTTAGCAGTAGTTTTATATGACTAAAGTGGACAGTTGATAGTCATAAAAGGAAACACTGAAGATCATGTTAATGATATGCCATTATTCTCTCCTCCTTTATGGTGTGAAAAAAGAAAGAACCAGAAAATAAATCAGCCCTTGCTATTTCTCTGAAGAAGTGACCGCCAGCTCTTCCCATTTTCCCTTAGCTTCTGACAAATGTATTAATTGGGAAGCAGCAAACTGAAGAAAGCTGAGCAGATCTGTGACCAAGATGTAGTCTGCGAAGGATGAAATATGTCATATCTGGAAGGAAGTAGTGGAAAAAGAGACAAAGGGAAAAAAGACCCTGCCAAATGAAAACCTTTTTATCAGTTACTTTAAGACTCTAACTTTGCTTAGAGCAAGTTTAGACAGCATAGTGTTGGAGATGCCATTGGCAGTCTGGCTGTGCATGAATTGTTCATGTCATTATTGTCATGTCAACAACGGCAGTCATGTCTTATAGAATGGAACCTTCACTACCCTTGAGCAGTGACAAGTAAATTATAATTCAGGTCTGAAAAAGGTATGTAAGCGAGAAACAAACAGAGACAAAAGATATAATACAAGTCTGTCTTGCTATTCTTATGTCAGTGTTAATATAAGGGAGATTCTTGCTACAGATTTATATACATGGCTAAAACATAATTATGTATATATTTACTAATAGCTTAATGAAAAACTAATTCATAAGATATTGGCCTACTGCTTAGTTTTTGAGTGATTCTTTTTTTCTTTTTCTTTTTTGCTATTGTACTCATGACAATGATGGGAAATCCATGGCTAATATTGCTAAATTACAACTCTCAGGTTCTCTGACCATTAATTAGGGTGTTTGGAAATGCTGGCTATTAGAATTCAGCAACCTGTGGAGGACCGAGTTACAACGCTTTGTTTATAAAGTTATTTATTATTAGTTTTTAAATCTGCCCAGACATTTCATCATGATGTCTATAATTCTTGCCAATTGAGGCCAGATTCAAGGTTGTGCCTATGCCACACAGGTCTCTAAACAATTTGAGACCACAATATCTGACAGGTCACATTCCTGTCAGATTAAAATTTAATTGTTCTTGAAATGAAAGGTAGACGTTGTGCTGGTAGGTACGTATGGTGAGAATGGTAGGGTGTCATTTTGTGCAGGGGTGAAATCCAGCAGGTTCTGACAGGTTCTGGAGAACCGGTAGCAGAAATTTTGAGTAGTTCAGAGAACCGGCAAATACCACCTCTGGCTGGCCCCAGAGTGGGGTGGGAATGGAGATTTTGCAATATCCTTTCCCCAGGAGTGGGGAGGGAATGGGGATTTTGCAGCATCCTTCCCCTGGAGTGAGGTGGGAATGGAGATTTTGCAGTATCCTTCCCCTGCCATGCCCACCAAGCCACACCACGCCCACCAAGCCACACCCACAGAACCGGTAGTAAAAAAATTTGGACTTCACCACTGATTTTGTGGTTATTCACATGGACACCTTCTCCCTGGTGGCTTCTGGACTCTGGATTATTTTCCACCTTAGAATTCATGAGTCACAAAAATATATTTTTCTATTGCTAAAAATGCATGCATTAGAAAAAGTAATAGAAATGATCATAGATACAGACATTCAAGTAACAAGGTTTTTTGTTATATTGAAATTAAACAGTAAGGTAAGAATCCTAGTCCACACAGCATTCATCAAATCATCCAATGTAATCAATATTCTTGTCACAGGAATTGTTTTCTTAAATAGAAAGACTGTTAAGAGAAGCTTTTTGAAAATTTTGAAATATAACAACAGGTGTGTCAAATATCTCACAACTACACCAAAAGCCTTATCCATGAATGAAATCACAAACACAGGCTTTCTGAAGGCTGATGTTGACATATGGATCTACTGAAAGTGATACAGGCATTTTTTAAAGTTCTTGCTCTTATTGTTCGTGAGTTTATTCATTAGCAACCAATAATGAGAAGACCTCTTGTATTTTGTGAACCGCAACTCATAAAAACGCATGCTTTTTAATAACATTTGTTGGTCTAAAAAGATGGTACCTGATTTCCTTTGATTTTTGGCTATAATAGACTAATGCCTCTCCATGTACAATGTATATATTAGCAACAATACATTGTACTGGGGTCAGTTGCTCATAGGTAGATGATGCATCATTTTCAATTCAGGTAGTCCTCAATTTAGAACTGTTGCTTGTTTAGTGACCATTCGAAGTTACAATGGCACCAAAGAAGTGACATGACCGTTTTTCACACTTATAATTGTTGCAATATCCACATGATCACATGATCAAAATTTGGTTGCTTGGAAACTGGCTGATATTTATGATGGTTGCAAAGTCCTGGGGTCATGGGATCACATCTGCAACCTTCTGACAAGCAAAGTCGAAGGAAAAACCAGATTCACTTACAGTAAGAACCATTTTTCTAACTTAATAACTGCAGTGATTCACTTAATAATGATGGCAAGAAAGGTTATAAAATGGGACAAAAGTCACTTAACAACTGCCTCACTTAGCAGTAGAAATTTTTGGCTCAATTACAGTTGCAAACTACCTTTATTGGTGCTATACTATTACCATTTAACATCCTGGCAATTAAATTCTCTAGCTGAAGCCCTCACAGTTTTCACAAAGAGTTTTATGGAATTGCAAGAATTGGTTCTCAGTTTGCATAGGTCTCCTAGACCAGAAGAAACAACTGCTAGAGCACTAATGAAAGCTGAACGTAAGTATGGTTATCATCTAGTCCAGGAGTGTCAAACACAATGCCTTCTAGTCGGATGTGGTTGGATCCGGCCCATTATGTAGTTGGATCTGGCCCATGGGGCCATCTTGGAAAATGTAAGGGGCTGGACCACATTGCTTTGGCCTGGTCTACCTATGTCGCTTCGGCGTGGTCTACCCAGTACAAAGAGGAAATATTGGGCCAGCATTGGCCCGGTCTACCCAATGTGAAGAGAAACATCAGGCCAGCATCACTTCGGCCCAGTCTACTCAGTGCAAAGAGGAAATATGCCAGCAGTTTGGGGAGTGGTGTCAAGCTGGCTACGCCCACCCAGTTGGCCATGCCCAGTGATTGGCATCAAGCTGGCCATGCCCACCCAGTTGGCCATGCCTGCACAGCCCCCTAAACTGGGCCACCACAGCCCTGATGCAGCCCTCAATGAAATTGAGTTTGACACCCCTAGATTACCAGATCTAGGCTGTCAAAATCCAGAGGAGCCATGAGATAGCAGCAAAGGCATACAAAAAACCCTTTGCTGCCATCCAGTGCTCACTTCAATTGTTGCAGCCCAGATCTGGTAATCCTAGGGCACACTTGTACTGAATCTATTGTGTTTATAGTGATAACTTCATATCAAGAACAATCCAACTTAATTAACTATTTATTTAGAAGAAATGCACAATTCATTCCCAAATCTGCCTCATTTCCAGACCCCAAATCATCAATCTTCAGCCCCTCCATCTTATCAAAACTCAACTGCAGAGTATTGGCCACTGCACAAATTCATCTGTGAAATGTTTTGCTTCCTGCTGCTTAATTTCTAGTGATTATTTCTGATTATTTGTATTAGTTTAGAAATCCAGCGGTGTAAGCCAAGAGAAAGTTGGAGGAGAACCTTTTGCAGAGAGAAGAGATGATCAATCTTGACACCACAGAGCAGATGGAAACAAGCGGTAATTGGCAGAGAGTAATGGATGGGAGAAGGACATAATAATCTAATATTATTGGTGATGTCTCTCCATGCTGGTACAATGGTCCCAGTGCGCTTCCCAATGCACTAAAAAATAATATATAATCCTGAGGGTTCTACTCAGAAATCATGGAATTAATGAAAGTACAATAGGAAGAATGAACATGATATTCTGATATTCAAGCACAGAATGATATTCAAACACATTAGATTGTAGTTCTGTGAATAATAATATTGGATGAGAAATTTCCATTAAATATGATAAGATTTGTATTAGGAATGCTGTAAATTTTACTTTGACCTACATTTTAAAGTGGTTTTTTCCCCCCTATCCTGTTTGGCTATGGATCACTATGCAAATAGGAGAACAGTTATTACAGTTATTACAGTTCTCTGTTTTTACTCAAAAGTTGTACAAAGCAGAGAAAATTGCATGGTATAGCAATGCGCATTGTGTGGAAAAATAAATATTATATTATATAATATATTATACAGTATTTCTTTTAAAAAATGCAGATTGTGATCATTTAATATTTTGGATGTGGGGTTCACTGTAAAGTAGGATTATTTCTCCATGATTCGTGGACACTTGATCTCCGACCCTTGTGACTCCTTAGAACAGGGGTGTTAAACTCAAGGTCTGCGGGCATGAAGGGAGCTTAGATCTGGCCCATGGGGCTGCCATGGAAACAGCAAAGGACTGGCCCACAGTGCATCTGCCAGCAAAAATGGAGCTCACAAGGGCTGCGCAGGAGGCCCTCCCAAGCTCCATTTTTGCTGGCAGAGGGTTTCAGGAAGTCGCAGCCAAAAATGGAGCTCAGGAGCCCGTTTTCGCTGGTAAAGTGCTCATGACACCACAGGCACCCCTGACACAAGTAACATTGAGCTGGCCATGCCTACCTTGGCCATGCCCCCCCCCCAAGGTCAAACACAAGCATGATGTGGCCCTCAGTGAAATCGAGTTTGACATCCCTGCCTTAGAGAATCTGAAACAATGTTAGCCATTTGAGGTAGGCCAGACCAGGAACCTGATTCTGTAAGTTTGACAGGAACTACATTTTTTTATAGACGATCTTGAGAGACTGACTGTTTTCCCTCCCCTCCCACTTATACTCCAGGGATGCATGTCAGTGTATGTGTAGGATGGAGCCAAACAGCAGGAATTTATTGCATTCTCTTGCAAAACAATCTCTGCAGAGTTTCTCCCAGATCACAGCTATGTTGAAGCAGTGACAGATCAGATCTTGGAAGTATCAACACTTCAATCAAGGATGGTGAGGCCAATAGGCTTAAAAGATTGTGATGTACCTCCTCCTTAAAAGATCTTTTCTGGGTCTACTATCACTCCATCTCTCACCTTATCTCTTGGGGAAAAGTTATTGAAGCTGTGATTGGAATACAATGATCAAGTACCCAAGAAAATATGGATTATCTTAATTCTTTCCAATAAGAATTCAGACCTTGCTAGGACACTCTTATGATTTACTTTGTCATATCCTGGATGTGGGAATCATTTTTCCTAGTTCCGTTGAATTTCTCAGAGATGTTGAGTACAATTAACCCCTGCCTACAAGGGAATTGGAAATTGGTGGCATAATATTGCAGTAGTTCTGCTCCTTCCTTAGTTCTAGTTCTAGTTGATAATGAGGGAGGAACCACATAGCCTCTAATTTACTGTATGCTATAAGGCTTCATCCTCTCTTCCTTGCTTGAGGCCATCAATTGGCTTGGGAAAAAGTATCACTTATATTCTGATGAAGCCCAGTTGTACTTGCAACTTCAGGTTTCATAGAACTTGCTGTTAAAATGTTGATCTACCATCTACAGGTTGTGAAGATCTAGATGGGATGGAACAATTTAAATCAGAACTTGACAAGATTATTATTATTTTGTTTGTTTGTTTATGCATCATGGCTTCTGGCATCTGTAAAGCACTATAAAGCAGTATATAAATCTAAGTGCTATTGCTATTGTTCCCCACTGAAGCAGGCTAAAAATTTATTGGTCTTTCTGGACATGGCTACTGCTAGATGAACATCTGGAGACCGTTGTTAGGGAGCAGAGGCTTTGTCCAGCTCTATCCAATTACAATTGTACTTGGAATCTAAGAAGCTCAAAATAGTATCTTATGTTTAGTAGCCCAGATCATCCATCTCTCTGGGCTACTAAAATACGTCTATATTTATGCTGTGATTATGTATGTGTGTAAAAGAGAGGAGGAATTATTTAAAAAATAATTTCTAGGGGGATGCAGGTAGCTCACCATGATAAAGTAAGATGAACGCAGTGTCTGGTGATTTTCTGAAAATAACTCATACAGTTCTGTTGCAAGCAGTATGAAAGTGCCTTGCCATTATCTACTCTTAGTCTAGCCTACAGTTTCAATATATTCTAATTGATTTTTCTCATGCCTCCCAGAAAATAGTTGAAAAATGTTCCCTGCCAAAAGAAAGTATGTTGGGAGGATACAGTTATTTATATGGATGCATTTGCAGCATGAGCTGAACCATAGATTAGTTGGGTCCATTTCAGCCTATGTGGTTTAAATTGGATTAAATTGGTAAACCTTACTAATTTAAAAAAAAATTATGCAAAGAAAGCCAAAGTCATGGACTTTATATGATTAGAGTTTCTTGCTAGAACAGGACAAAAATAATTCTGCTGGATCACATCAGACCTTTGCTTTTTGAGCTCACCTTGGTCAGTGTGGGTCACATTGATTTAAAAAAAGTGGAAAAAGGAAAGTCCTGACTTTCTCTTTTGGTATTTGTTTAAGGCATTTATTAGAGGCATTCTCTGCCAAATGATACACAAAGGTATGTAAAGCAATGTAAAACAGCAATAGAAGCATTAATAAAGCATTAAACCCACCAAAGCGAGGCATTCTACAAGTGAAAAAGCAAGCTAGCAAAATTGCTACCCTGAATCATCAACAGAACAAACTTCATATAGCACATCAAATTAAGAGCTATTAATACCATGAAAAAAAAAAGAGACTAACACAAATCGCACATCATATTACCATTAATTCTGCAGAACAGGGTTACTCAGAAAGTAATATATCGTGGATTGACCTTGTCATTCTAAGAAGAAGAAAAAGGGAAACAAATGACAACAACTTTCCATCATTGGGTGAAATAAATTGCATCCTTGTATGCAGAACCCAGCTGGTTGCAGTCAAATTAAGAGATAAACAAAGTGAAAAAAGAGTTGAGAAACAAATAAAGGGATTAAAGTTTGATGTAAACAGTTAAAAGACTTGCCAGGAGAGGTGAGGACTTTAACCTAGGAGTGAAGAATCTGACTGAAAAGGTCTGTAACTAGAAATCAGAATTAAAGGAAATAGGATCCTTTCGGATGCTAAGGTAAATAGAGATGGAGATTAAAGAAGTGAAAAGAAGCTTTGGTTAGACAGCTTGGAATGGGTAAAGAAAATCAATTAGCAGTATATTACTTCAGTTCTTGGGCTATTATTCCAGTTCTGATTGCTAAAATAGATAATTCATTTTCTGAAAATTGCTTTAAGTGTAATGGGTAGGTTCAGATCTTTTTTTCCCCCCGTATCTGGTGGCAATGTTGCAAACCACAGCAATTCTCAAGGATGATTCATACCAGAACGAAGTAAATTTTAAAGGCTTAATTCCCATTTCAATCTGCAGTATTTTTATTACAATTTACTAAGCCATATATTTCCTCAAAGTATACTGAATTAGCTTTGTATATGATCACTGCAAGGATGTGATATGCTTTTTACTAAGTTGTGGGAGGATGCTTTGATGTCTAGAATAACTTTGTATCTTAAAGAAAATCTGATGCAGGATTTAATTCAAAGTAGAAACCATTCCTAGACTATAGTTTAGTATATAGATCTGAACCAGATTCAGAATTTGCCATTGTCTTTGTTTAGAAATTATAATTTTATAGGATTTTAAGTTTAAGTTTAGTTTATTGTCATTGCACCTCATACAACGAAATTAAATGCCATCTTCAGTGCACATCCTACATAAGAAAACTATAAAAACACATACACAGACACACATCCTTCACATTCTACACAATTGAATTGAAAACCTCTGATACTGCATTAATATGCACTATACAGTAAATTTCAACACAGTTACTGCTCTGGGATAGAAGCTGTTTTTCAGCTTCTATTTTAAAATCAGAACAGTCTTTAGTAATTTAGAGAATTTATTGTATTTTATCGTTTCACTAAAATATTTATATTCTTTTCTTTGTGATTAGTTATATTTATTCATTGTTTAGGAGTTAATAACATTTTAGACCTTTAAAGCAATATAGTATATTCATTTACAATTAATTACAGATATATTGGAAAAGTAAAACCTCTATGACATTTACAAATACCTTGCTTATTCATTTATATTGTACTCTTTTATTCCTTTTTCCTGCTTCTTTTTGTTTGTTTACATAGTTTATGTAATTTTATTTCACTTAGTGTCGAAATACACTAGTCATTGTACATTTTTAGTTCTTTGTTATATCTCACCAATAAACATTTTAAACATTAAAAGGAATTTTGGTAAGGGAGGCAGTCTACAGAAAGGTAGACATAAGATTTAGAAAAGCTAGAAAAATATAAACATCTGTGGGACTGTGGAAGGAGGGACAGAGATACTGCTTGGGAGAGCAAGGGGACAAGCAAAGGACCAACAAGCTAAGAAAAAGAGGAAAAGGCCGAGCCTAAAATCAGGCAATGTGAAGAGATAAAGAGGGTAGGAAAAAAGCTTTAAAGAAGTTGGAAACAAAGTCTATTTAAGAAAAAAACACAACTCAACTGGCATTCCAGTCCCTACAGTGGGGAGGATAGCCAGAGGGTTCAGATCAGGTGCAAATTGGCTTAGAGGAAAGAAAAGACTAGACTTTGTTGAACACAATATCCCAGCCTCTTAAGGTACAGAAGGCTAACTGAGGAAGACTCTCTGACTATTTATCCCATTGAGTTCAATAGCTTATTGTTGCTGAAAGTTATTCTTGTTTCTGGGTGACATAGGCTGAATATCTGTATGATTGCTATTTGCTTAATGTAAGTGAAAAGGTTGTCTGTTCATAATTACAAGCTTAATAATTTTGTTGAGAAGCAAACTTTAAGTGAATTACAGTGTTAAAAGAGAAAGTAATATATGTATATGTATATATAAATGTCTCTTAGACTGATGTGAAAAGCTCAGATAAGTTATCATACAATCTAGTTAATTTTTACTTAGAAATTTACTTAGAGGTTTCTACTTAAAAATCCTTAGATCTAATGAGTATAAGGCATTGTATTTGGATGCAGATTAGGCATTGCCCAGTATAGAAATTGTACTAATCAGCTAGTTTACTCCTGGGTGCATTGCTTTTATTTCAGAAAAAAAATAGCATAACTGGTCCAAAATAAAATGGGAGATGAACAATTTTAAACTTATGTCTTCTTAGATTATCTCATACTATGCATAAACTAAACAAGGATTGCTCCTATTTGAATAAATGGAAGTAATTTCCTATAAAATTACACATGAAGGCCCTCTGATCCAGACCTGAATTACAGCTAAAGCTTCTATTTTTTATGAACCAAATGTTGCAATAAACAAAAAGGATATTAAACCAATCGCCAAGCTAAGTCACTGACATTAAACAATATCAACACCTTGATTATTCTGTTTCAAGGCTGTTGACATACAAACACAGAAAGATAGTACTTTAGAAGTCAGAAAATTTATAACAGTTTAGGTAGATAACATCAAATATAAATAGGAGTCAAACGCTTAGTAAAGAGTGCTTGCCCAAAGGGAGTCAAACACAGCCAAAGAAGCTATAACATAGTCCAAAACTTTCCAAGCGTCACAGGATATGGTAATACTGATACTAAACAATTACATATAGTCTGTATCTTGTGATTCCCCCTCTCAAGAGAGGGAGAGAAAAATAGAATGTTCTTTGTTTATGGATGGTTGGATAAAGTAAACAACTGGATTATATTCTCAAATACAAATACTTTGGCCACCTAATGAGAACAAAGGACTCACTGGAGAAGAGCCTAATGCTGGGAAAGATTGAGGGCAAAAGAAGAATGGGATAACAGAGAATGAGGTGGCTGGATGGAGTCCCTGAAGCAGTAGGCGTGAGCTTAAATGGACTCCAGAAGATGGTAGAGGACAGTAAGGCCTGGAGGGACGTCCATGGGGTCACGATAGGTCGGACACGACTTCACAACTAACAACAACAAATAAGTCTATGATGTCAGGCCAAGTTAATCTTAGTTCAGTATTTTCTGTTTCACAACGTCAAGGACTCAGATACTGATTCTGAAGGTGAAGAAGCTGTTACAACAGAACCTGTGTAATATCAGCCTCAGGAGATACAATGCCAAGAACTTCCTGAGTTTGATCAAACACAGGAACCACAGTTGGAACAGCCAGATGATAATGACATAAGGCCCCTACACCTGATGAATAGAAAACAGAGCAAAGATGTTCTATGAGACTCCTTGCCAAGAGAGTAAAACTCTTGATTAAAGGCAGCTGGCTGCAGCCTGATTTCAGAGGCAGCCCTAACTCAAAACTAACTTTGTTGGAATCGACTGACTTATCTCTGGCTCTTGTGTGATTTTTTTTTTTTTTTTTTTTTTTTTTTTTTTTGAATTTTGATCTCTGATTTGGCTGTCAGAGCTTTGGAGTCTGACTATTTTTCTGCATGCTTCTATTTTTAAAAACTTACCATTTAGGCAACCTCTTTTCAGAAGTTTTCAAATACTCTGTTTTGGTTTGCATACCTTGTTTGCTGTTATCTCCTTGACTTTGAGTAAACTACTAATTACCATAGTAACTATGTGCATATGTATTGAAATAAGAAGCAGAACACATTATGGTATACCAGATGACTCTTAGTTGGTCTAGCAAAACAAAATATTCTTCTACTTTTTATGAAAAATGTTCCAATTCAGGTAAGTTTGGCAGTTTCAAAATTGTATGATGCATATTTTCCAAAAGATTATTCTAAAATAAATAAGATAAAAATACATTGCAATTACTTAAGTTACTATTTATTGCCCAGTATTACTTAACATTCCAATAAAAATATTTTTTCATGCATTGGAGCTTCTAATTTTATAATGTGCAAATATCACAAAATAGGCCTGAATCTTTGAGTAACCCAAATATTTGTGCAGACTATTAAGATCAATGTTAAGTAGAATAATCATTTGATTAGGATCATTTTCCAATTTAATTTTTTTCCAGAAAATCCACATTTCTAAGGATCACAAACAAGTGATGGAGACCAAAATTTTTCCACCACTGTTTATCTGAAACTAATATTAATTCTGAGCCTTGTTTTTGTTAGTTGCGAAATGTATCCCCATGGACAACGTTCCTCCAGGCCTTTCTGTCCTCTACCATCCTTTGGAGTCCATTTAAGCTCACGCCGACTGTTTCAGTGACTCCATCCAGCCACCTCATTCTCTGTCATCCCCTTCTTCTTTTGCCCTCAATCGTTCTCAGCATTAGGCTCTTCTCCAGTGAGTCCTTCCTTCTCATTAGGTGGCCAAAGTATTTGAGTTTCATCTTCAGGATCTGGCCTTCTAAAGAGCAATCAGGGTTTATCTCCTGTAGGACTGACCGATTTGTTCATCTTGCAGTCCAAGGGACTCGCTGGAGTCTTCTCCAGCACCATAGTTCAAAGACTGAGCCTTAAAAACCAATAACTGAATTTTCTTTGAAAGCTAACCAAATTATAGCCATCACTGCATCCTGTGATAATGGATTCTAGAAGCTTGTGTTGAATGAAGCAATACTTTTTTCTGTCTCTTCTAATTCCAGTCAACTTCACCAGGTTGTAGTACTCTGAAAAAGGGAGAAGCACTACATTCTTCCTAACCTCTTTCCTGCATGATTTTATACACCTAGAATTTTTTTTCTGAGCTAAAGAAAGATTGTATTTGTTATTATGCATGAAAATACAGTTCCCTTCATGGCTAATACCAAGATAATGTAATATCTTATACACACACACACACTTTTTATTTTTTAATATAATAATTCCATCTTCAATTAAACAGTGTGTCATCCAGGTACAAATATATTTGTAAAATAATAATCAAGATTTACAACAATATTCATTACATTAACATTAATTCTATAATATTAAAATGATAATATTAAACATAATAATCATACTTGCTTCTCTGTCTCTTAACGTATCTTCTTTATTTCACTAATCTTTTTCTTTTGTTTCCCTAACTTCCATTTTTATTATCTAACCATTGATAAAATAAGTCCCATGTCATATAATATTCAGTTTGTGCTTTCTCTTTAATTGCTAGCGTTAGTCTATTCATTTCTACACATTCTAATATTTTCCTGATCACAGAGAATGTAATATCTTATAATGAGGCAGTTTGTATGCATCTCAGCATTGTGAATTAAATAAACTCATTGCAGGAATCAGACAATTATAAACTTTGGTGACTTCATTCAATTTTTTAGGCAGACTCTAGTGTCATATTTATTGTTACTGATTTATTAACAGGTCTCATTTATATTATCTGGTTTCCTACTAGATAAATTAAGAACGATAGTTAAAATTGGCTTATAATATCCAACTTGACTGAAACCCTACTCCGATCCTCCCACTTGTCTTTCAAAATGTAACCAAACCCAACTAGAAAAGAAATCCTTTGCAATCAGGATTGTAAATTGATAGTCATAATATAATAATTTGTAACTGTTATCCTTCTCGATAAACAACATAACTCATCTTATTTTAAGTTTGCAGAAATCTGGATAGGACTAAGGCTAATCCTAAAAACAGAAGTACTTGATAAAGGAATCGGAAGGAAAAATGGAAGGTATATCTGAAAAAGATAATAATTGGACAATAGTAATGTAAGGGATAATGGAGAAAAAATATAATGTGGGGTATCAAATTGTGGCATGCCACTTAATTTATTTATTTTACTTATTTATTATATTTATTCACTGCCTCTTTTACCACAGGTTAACTCTGGGTGGTTACTCACCCTAGTTTGTGGAAATGTTATTACATATTACAAGCTGTTTAAATAATTAAATTATGTCAAAACTGAATTTAATACATCTTATATAATAGTTAAACAGAAGTCTATATTTCTAAAGTGTTATGCTGAAAAACCTAGACAAGCAACTGATTGATTTTGGTCAGTAACACACTGATTATTAACTGATAACCATCAATACAAATGTGTGACTTCCTGTTAACAGTTTCTTATCAAGGAAGTAATTTTGGCCTCAGTAGAAAGTAAATCAGTAATATGTAACAGCTACTCGTTTTGTAGCCAGCTTGTATTTGCTTTTTTTTTTTCCTTTCTAACTAGGATGTGGGGAAAATCCTACCCTAGATTTATCTTGAAATTCTCAAAGCAAATTGGTCATTTGTGTTGGGCCATAAATAAGTTAAGAAAAGGGGGAAAAATCAGAAATCTAATTTTGTCTTCACACTTCTCTACATGTGATAACATCTGTCTCCATATCTGAAAGTGATTGTGTTGAATTAGTCCATATATACAATGTTGTAAACAAAGTGCTATTCTGAAAATATGTAGCTGCTGTGGAAAGTTTGAATTGTGCATCCCAATTGTGATAGGTATACATATTTCTTTATTTAATGTTTGCCAACTGGACCAATCCAAAAAAACCCCAAAAAACAAACCTAGGCCCTTTTGCAATCCGAAGCAATAAATATCAGAAAAGAGACAATAAAAATACAAAAAGAATTGCACAAATTAATTCAACAATAGTGGCCACCGGAATCAACCGGAATCAAAGGCCCAAGGAAACAAAATCTTTTAAAATAACTTATGGGACATAAGGGTGAAAGAGATCAAACATATTCAAAGCATGTACCAAATTGTTTGACCAGCCATGGAAACCACTGCTGTCTTATATACCCCAAGAACCTCACAGCTTAACTTCTTGTTAGATGTTCAGACCGCATAGCTGGATTCCCTTTAGGCAACAGTGCTTGGCATATCCTGGTGATAATCACTATTTCAGTTGGGTCAAGAAGCCTAGTACAATGCAACAACCTTACATTGCTAGGGTTGTTCCATCTTCAGCTGGGTCATCACATTCTGTATCAGCTACAACACTGTATTGCCATTAGTCATGTAAAGCACATTACAGCAGTGGTGAAATGTAAAATTTGTTACTACCGGTTCTGTTGGCATCGCTTGGTGGGGAGTAATGTGACTGAGTGGGTGTGGCCAACTTTTTTAAAAAAACTATTTTTTCTATAATCTCTTCGGCCAAAGAGATTGTTTAAAAATGCTTTTAAAAGCCTCTGACGATCCCAGCTGAGCCGCGTGATCATCAGAGGCTTTTTTTTTTACTTTTAAAAACATTTTTTTCGGCTGAAGCGGTTGTAGAAAAAAATGCTTTTAAAAATTAAAAAAAAAGCTTCTGATGATTGCATGGCTCAGCTGGGCATGGGGAGGGAGCAGGAATTTTTGCTACTGGTTCTCCGAACCACCTGCCACCATTGCTACCGGATCTGGTCCAAACAGGGAGCATTTTACCCCTGCATTACAGCCATCCAGCTGAGTAGTTTTCAAAGAATTAAGTACCATTGCTAGGACATCCTGTTTGAGGTAGGTTTGTAATAGATACACTAAACCAAGCTGTGTAAAGTCCCCCCACCCCCAGCCATGACTTCCAATTAGTGATTAAACAAGTGCCTTGAATCCTGGAGATCCCCAAGACACTTCTTTTGGGAAGAATGCAACCCCATCAAAAACATCTATCTGGATTGAAATTTAAGGGGGACATCCAGATATTTTTTGAATGACACCAAATGACCTTATTTCATCCTATCCAATTATTAAGACTTGGTATGTGGGTGTGATGCACAATTGGGTTTGATGTACTTGTCAGTGACACCTCATCCCAAACTAACATATGATCTCTCTCAATGTTTTCACATAGTTGCTATATAATATGAAAAGAGTATGAGCATTGAGACACTCCAGTGGAACAGCCAAGGGTACTCCTTCCCTATAACTATTGTCTTGAACTGCCTGCTGTCTGCCTCCAATTCTCAAATCTTGCAACTGAGTCAGAGGATGCTGTGGTGATGATTCTGAATGGCATCTAGTGATTTAAGGAGACCAATTCCTATTCCTAAGATTCCTATCATTACTGATATACCAACAAAGGCCATCACTAGATGACTGGTGCCTATGCTTATCTGGATCTATACTAGAAGGATTCTAGATGCTCCATTTCCTCTAGGGCAGGGGTGTCAAAATCAATTTCATTGAAGGCCGCATCAGGGTTCTGTTTGACCTCGGGGAGCCAGGGTGGGCGTGGCCAGGGTAAGCATGGCCAGCTCAATGTCACTCCTATCGGGGGTGCCTGTGGAGGCCCAAGCACTCTGCCAGTGAAAACGGGTTTGCGAGCTCCGTTTTTGGCTGTAACTGCCTCCTGCAACCCTCTGCCAGTGAAAACGGAGCTTGGGAGGGATGCCCGTGCCCCTGGTGAGCTCTGTTTTCAGCTGCAATGACCTTCTGCAATTCTGTGCCAGTGAAAACGGAGCTCGGTAGGGCTGCACACAGCCCTCCCAAGCTCCGTTTTCACTGGTACAGGCACTGTGGGTCAGTCCTTCACTGTTTCCAGGGGGCCCCTGTGTATCTAAGCACCCTGTGAGTCAGATACGGCCCGCAGGCCTTGAGTTTGACACTTCTGCTCTAAGGATTCTCTAATGTTGGTTCCCACCACTTTCTTAACAATCTTTCCCAAATAAGATAAAGTTAGCAACAACATAAAATGCCCACTACAGCTCAACTAAGAGAAGTTTTCTTCAAGAAAGATCATACATCTCCTTCAAGGCAGGCAACAACTTACTCTCCCTCAACCTAATTGCTCATACTTTGCCTGGCCAATCTGAAATGACCATGAGTAGAAGGATCTAGCCCATGACTGACAGAGCTTATGCTACAGTGAACAATGTCTCTTTCACTATGGTCTATGAGCTCAAAATAATTTTTCACTGCATCACAAGATGCAATATAATTCATCACAGTGAACTCAATATTTATCTCAATATGTATCAAATATGTCATCTGAATATTCTGAAGGATGCAACCAGCATTAGCATGAAGATATCTGTTTACATTTTGATATTTTACCAAACTTCTATTTTACACACACACACACACACACACACACGTACATACATACATACATACATGTATGTATGTATGTATGTATGTATGTATGTATTTTTCTTTAGCCAGGTTATACCCATGTAAGCCAAGATTTTATGCAGCCCTAGTTCTGTGAAATCTCATTCACAAGTTTCTGGGCTTTTTTTCTTCTAGCAGCCAGCAGACTCTTTGCTGCCCATTGGGAGACTAAGATAGATCTATTTCGGGCTTATAAGGCCTCTTCAGTTAGCCACACCCTCATCTCGTGTGTGTGTGTGTGTGTGTGTGTGTGTGTGTGTGTGTGTGTGTATGAAGGAATTTTTAAAAAGCACTCAACAAAAATGTAATAAACTGCATACTGTATATTATAGAAATGTGTAGCAGAAATAAGTATCGATGTGTACATCTTGAGATAAATTTATAAGCCTTCACGTGGGAAGTTAAGAACATGTAACTGAAAGCTGAAAAAAAACCCACCCAAATTTAAAGAAAAATTAAAAAATGTGGAGGTAACTAAATGTGATAGATTTGACAATCCTTCATATACATTTGTTTATGTATGTTAAAAGAAAAGAGGAATTACGAAGAAAAAAACTGCGAAGACATGGAAGGAAGGAAAGCCACGTATTTGTCAGCAACATTAATAAGTACATTTTGGACAGCGATGGCCCCACCACCTCCAAAAGATATGCAATATTTAAGGCTATAAAGTGGGAGACAAGAATGGGGAAGGACTAGTATTTCTGTGATGCTTTCTTTGCTGTGATGCGCTCTTTGCTAGCAAGAACTCTGGAAAGTTCTGCTTCTGGTCATTTCAGCTTGGCTGATTGGCCCAAATCCATGCTAAGGCATATGAGTTTGCAGATGAAGCAATTGACCCCAGTTTGGCTAACAAACATCTTATTGCACTTTTCATTTAAAAGCCATAGAAAAGCTTGCAATCAAGCACAGAAGCCACAGGCCATACAGCTGCTGTCCTCCATCCCTGCCCGCTATACATGTTAACTTCAAAAGCCACTCATCTTTTTAGTACAAGAGTGCCCATAAACAATAGTGTAACTCCTTCTTCCCATTGTTCAAAACCTGGCATTTTTTAAAATCTTTGTTCCTTAACGTTACATTTTCCCCCAGATGCTTGAGAGCATTCTGTGAACAAATCTGTTTAGAGATCACACACCTACGCACAGAATTTAAGCCAGTCAACCAAGTTTTGAAAAGAATAACTCAAATAAATTGGTATTTTCATAAAAGATAGGGAGTCTTCTTCTGTGTCAATGGAGCCTCACACTTTATTCACACAATCAAGGGCAGTTGAGTTGCACTGTTTTCCCTGTCTCAAAAGCTGTGTTGCAACCCAACAATTAATTTATTACTGTGCCTCCTAAAGTATTCCAGGCTCCTTTTCTAAACATTTATATACATGCTCACTCCCATACATGTGTAAATGTGTGTGTGTGTGTGTGTGTATGTATGTGTGTGTACATGCACACATAGCTTTTGGATGTGTATGGATGTGTATATGTGTGTGCCTCCATCATAGCCTTGATTACCTGAATAAGTCCCTGCAGTTTCTTTGGCAAATAAAAAAGTTGTCATTGCCTTCTTCCTAGAGCAAGGAGAGAATAACTGGCCCAAGGTCAACCAGCTGGCTTTGTGCCTAAGGCAGAAAAAGAACTAGAACTCACAGTCTGTAGTGTTTAAAGGCACCAGTTTGTAGCCAGGCGTCTTTAATCATTACAAAAAAACCTGGTTCTCTTGTATAATTGAATAGATTGGATTAGAATGGGTTTGGGTAGTTATGATTTATCGTGTTATGGGACTCTGATAGTTATAATATGCTTTGGAAATGGTTTATGTGTTTGCTTATATCATGCCTAATGCACATAAGAAGTGCCTCACTAATTTAGCTTGAAGATTTCTCATGGTGAGAAAAGTTAGTCATGTAGACACACAAATTCATTCTTCTCAGTGGTTCCTCTCTACAGGTCGATACACATGAACAACCATTGCCAAGGTGATATATAGAAATTGGTCCCTGGTCTACCTGGGGATATGCAGGATTAAACTCAAGACCTTTGTGTGCAAAATGTATTCTTTGAGCTCCGAGATACAGCTCCTGTCTATCTTTCTCCATTCTGCATTTGCCCAGCCATATCTTTCTTGGCAGGACATTCAGGCACAGACTATTTAGGCAAAGAACTGCCAATATTAAATACCCATAAGGGACACATTTGCATAAATGGTATAATATTTTGAATCATGGCTGAGGTGCTACACATACACTTTTCAACATACTGTATAAAGATGTGTTAATTGATGCTAAGCCTGGCAATAACATTTCTCCAATTAATATTTAGACTTGTCTGGATTTATTACACAACAGGTGTCAAGTTGCTAGGCATATATGCTTACAGCCTGATATTCAGTAGGGATGATGCTATCCACATCACCCACTAAGCTGAACAAATACCTCTCCATCTCACCCGGGTCTAAATTATGTTAACTGAGAAGGAAGATGGAACAATTGCTCAGAGGATGTTCATGCATTTCCGATATACAAAATCTGTTTGTGGTTGATTCTCTAAGGATTTTACCCATTTGTACAGTACAGTACCGTACCAATACATACTATAAGCTGGGAGATCATTATTATGCTATCATCTATTCAAATTCATGCATACATAGCATATGTGTATCTCACATATGTATTTAATGTTGGTTCGGAAGGACTGCTGCCCATTAATCACTGTAATTGTACTTGCAAACAATGGTTTGGTGCATCTTGTTGGAAATATTTTTTTAACAGTAACAGAGTTGGAAGGGACCTTGGAGGTCATCTAGTCCAACCCCCTGCTCATGCAGGAGACCTGTACTAGAGATTCCAACCGCCAAACTGCCAACATTTCTGATCAACAAGCTCAGTGCCTTAGCCACTAACCCATCTAGTCAAGCTAACAAATATACAGTATAACAAATGGTCCTGGGTGCTGAGTATATGCCATCAAGTTTATGGCAATTTTTAGGATTTTCCAGAATGATTTATCTCCAACCTGGCCTTTCAGAACTTCCAACAGAATACCCATTGGCCTTGCCATTGAGTCTATCCTCTGTGCTGCTGATCATCCTCCTATTTCCTTTCCTTCCACCTTTCCCAACAGTATGGATTTAAATTTAAATTGTTAAATTTAAAAATGGGGGGTGAACAAATAAAAGACACAATGGTTCAATGGGGAAAAAACTTTGGTTATAACATAGAACTAGAGAAACGACAAAATTTATGGGAAAGGATCTATAGATTAACAATGGCAACTTCTTATAAAGAAAATCTATATAAAATGTTTTATAGATGACATTTACCACCTGCTAGGTTAGCTAAAATGTTTAAAAATATGTTTAGCAAATGTTGGAAACGTAATCAAAAGATGGGCACATTTTATCATATGTGGTGGACTTGTGCTAAAACAAAAAAAAAAAAAAATTGGGCAAAGATACACAGGTGGCTAGAAAAGATGATAGGGAAACATATAGATTTTAAACCTGAACTGTTTTTATTAGGTATAATATGAGAAAAAAATAGATAGGAAAAGTATGTACTTAATATTACATGTACCAGCAGCGAGGATTATATTCGCACAATATTGGAAAAATGAAGAAACACCATGAGATGAAGAGATAATTAAGAAGATTCTAGACTGTGTAGAAATGGATAGATTGATATTGAAAACTACTGTAAGCAGAAAGAAGACACAGAATATATCAAACATGGAATCTATTTTACCAATGGCTAGAAAAAAGGGGTGATGGTTAAGAATACAATCAGAATTGTCAAGCAAATTAAATACCCAGACAACACGATGTTTATTAAGCACTAAGAAATGTAATTAATAAAAAAATCAATAAAATTTGGAAAAAAAAAGCTGTCCATTAAACCTGAGAAAAACAGGAGTACATTCAGAGATGAAATGCTCCCGGTTTGGACTGGTTCGGTTGAATTGGTAGCAATGGCGGCCGGGGGGTCGGTGAATCAGTAGTGATGGTGACGCAAGGCTCTGCCCACCCACCCGGTTGTCATTACTTCCCGGTTTTAACAAAGGGTCCACGCGTGTGGGGCGCATACACTTCTGAACCGGTTGGAAAGGTAAGGAGATTCCACCCCTGAGTACATTATATGACAAACAGCTATAAAATGGTAGTGTACATCTCTATGGGACAGATAAAACAGATAGGGAGATTGTTATAGGGAACAGAGGTGATACTATCTCTATTTGGTCCTAGTCAGAGCTAGTTTTGCAGTAGAAGGGAAGATGAGACTGTCAAAACACCAGCTTAGTTTCTAAGGAAGTGTGTTCCCAGGAGCTCTCAAGCAAATGAAGCATGCTGATTGGATTTGTCTAAGGTTTCATATGGCTAGATTCCATTCAACATAAGTAAGGGAGCTCTCTCTGCCTTTGGTCAGTGATTTGATGAAAAATGTCTCCATTGTATAGGATGATAAGGATATCTTAAAATTTTCCCCTCCTCTTTAACAACAACTAGGGAAACCCTAGTTTAGTTCCTTCAAATATTGTGCTGTTTCAGTATCTCATGAAAATGCCACCATTTTTATTTGTTGGCTTTTACAATTTTGGAACATGTTTCATTTTCTTCTCTTTTGCTATCTGGTTAATTACAGGCATTATTGCTATATCGATATTATTCATTTCTTCTTGTGATGTGTATGCATCCTTAAACAAATTTAAAGAAGAAATAGAAGGATTTGTTATGCAACAACGATACATCTAATTGCTTCCTACACTTTTATTCGCAAGATGAGATGGAATGGGTATAAAGATGAGACAATATAAAGTATAATAAAGAAGACTTGTGGAAGGCAGTTTATAAATTGTAAACACATCCATTTTTTTCCAATCTAGCCAATTAGGGATGCAAAGATCTATATAATCACTAATTGACAGCAAATAAAAAACATCTAAAGAATGTTTGGATTTTTACAACTACATCTGGCAAATTGGATGACCTGAATTTCTGGTTTGGTCTACTCTCTTAAAAATTCCTCTGAATGACTTAACGGAAAAATAAATAAATAAAGGACTTGATTTTTCTCTGCCTGTTTTTTATTTTGCCTTCCTCTATCCATATGCTTTAGGGGCTTGAGAGAGAAACAGAAATCCAGAAGGCTATAGATGTGCTTTGCAAGGTTTTGTTAGAGCTCTGGTCTCCTTTGCAATTCTAAATACAGTTATCTAAAGCTTTAGTGTACTGAAAGAAGCAGTATGACCTAATCTCTTAGGCATTCATCTATCTATCTATCTATCTATCTATCTATCTATCTATCTATCTATTTATTGTTTTCAGACTCACTCCTAGAATATTTCATCCAATTCTGGGCAACATGTTTTTGAAAGAAATTGGCACGATAGAGCATGTCAAGAGCATAGTAACCAAGATGATAACGTCACCGGAAGGAAAAAAAAGTGCCTGAGGAGTGGTTGGAGGCATTTGAAGAAGAGACGATAGCAGGAAGACCCAATAATTGTCTACAAATAAGACAGGAATATCTTGGAAACTCTTCAGAGTTGTTCCAGAATTTTCCTAGGACAAGAACCACTGGATTTAAATTACAAGGAAAGGGATTCTGAGTGTCCACCAGAAGGAATGTCCTAACGTTAAATGGTAAAGGTTCCCCTCGCACATATGTGCTAGTTTTTCCTGATTCTAGGGGGTGGTGCTCATCTCCGTTTCAAAGCCGAAGAGCCATGCTGTCCGAAGACATCTCTGTGATCATGTGGCCAGCATGACTAAAAGCCAAAGGCTCACAGAACGCTGTTACCTTCCCACCAAAGGTGGTCCCTATTTTTCTGCTTGCATTTTTTATATGTTTTCGAACTGCTAGGTTGGCAGAAGCTGGGACAAGTAATGGGAGCTCACCCCGTTAAATGGCACTAGGGATTTGAACCACTGAACTGCCAACCTTTCAATTGACAAGCTCAGCGTCTTAGCCACTGATCCACTGCGTCTCATGTCCTAATGTTAAGAGCTATTCTTTAATACACAGAAGGCTGTAAGACCAGTAGGTTCTCCTTTGTTTGAGGTAGTTAAAACAAAAGTTGGATGACCATTTGTCCTGGTTATTATTGACTTGAATTTCTGCCTGGGCAAAAGGTTGGATGAGTTATTTCCAAAATCTCTTCTCTTGGCATTCTCTGTTTTATTAACAAGGAAGTTTTTTTAATTCTTATTTTAAATGGTCGGTGCAAAGATTTCTGCTTTTTGTAACTAAGCCAATTTGTGTTGAGTAAAGTTTATTCTTTATTTATGTTGAATGGTATTTCAACATTCAGTCTCTCAAATAATAAAGAGAATCTCTCTTTTTACTGTCTCCCCTCCCTGCCATGAAATATTTTATAAATGCATGACCGAGCATGGTATTTTAAACAGCTCTATAAAATGTTTAGAAATCCTTGGAGAATAAAGGCAGCCTAGATATGGGTTGAGCCTTCTCAGTTTAAAATGGGCACTTAGGCTGAAATTCAATCTAAAACGCTAAAGATACATTTTAGGACAGTCTTATCTCTTAAGATCCATGGATGCATGTGGTTGTGTAAAGGCTTCTCTAGCTGAGAAAAAAAAATAATGGCCAAAATCTATTAGCACTGAAAAGGCCCTGATTTGAGAAGTGTCAGCAACACAATTCCACTTGTCTTCATGATTGATGTAGGTGTTGCTGAGGGGGAGATTAGTTGTAAAGTAGTGGGATTGTTTGCACAAGTTTGCTTTCTTCACCTTCTTTCTAAGTGTGAAGAGGATCGAACAGAGGGGAAAAAAGAGAAACAGGGGATGCCCAAGGCCATTAATCCATCAAGCACAGGGATTTAACCTCATCTTTTTATCCCAGATCAGATTATTTGACCATCTTGTCTGGGTGGGGTAGGCACATGGGATCACAGCTCTTTCTTTTCCTGATGGTCTTCCTTTGAAATTTGCTACAGAAATTATTGCTAATCCATAACACTGTTGCTAATCAATAATGCGATTTCTCACTGTGAAGAAGAAAATATATTAAACAATATAAAACAAATACCTTAAAGTTTAGGAGGAGGAAACGCACCAAAATGAGCTGAGGTGGCGCAGCGGTTAGAGTGCAGTACTGCAGCTACTTCAGCTGACTGCTAGTTCAGCAGATCAGCGGATCAAATCTCACTGGCTCAAGTTTGACTCAACCTTCCATCCTTCTGAGGTGGGTAAAATGAGGACCCAGATTGTTGGGGGCAATATGCTATTTAGTATACTGTCTTTGGTGTAAGCCGCCCAGAGTCCTCGGAGAGTGGGTGGCATAGAAATATGAATAATAAAAATAAATAAAATAAATAAAATATTGATGTTACTGATAAATGGAAGCAAGCAAATTTATTTGCTGATGATTATATCAGTGGGTTAGAATTATATTATGTCAATAAATTAGAATTATATTTCTAATGTAAGGGGTGTGGTATTGTTATGATCTATACATTTAACAAATTTTCCAGTTACTTGAGTAGGGAACGACTAGCACATATGTGCGAGGGGAACCTTTACCTTTTTAATCAAGAACTTAGGGATCATTGTAGTATATAGGAAGTTCCAAGCAAGGTGTTTTTCTGTAAAGTCAGTGCTACCAAATCCAACAAATTTACAAAACAGAACATGAACCCAATTTTTAGCATTTTTTAAAAAAATCTCACCCATGTGCGACAATTGTGCTATCTTTCTTCTCCTTAATCCTTCCTTGTTTATTCTTAAAGTACCATATTTTTCAGAGTATAAAACACACCTTTTTCCCCTAAAAAAGAAGTTGAAAATCTGGGTGCATCTTATATTAGGAATGTAGCCCTGCCCAGCTTCTCAAACGGAGGTTTCAGAGGCTGAAAAAAGTATCAGAAACAAACCGCACAAACAGAGCTTCAGAAAAGAAGCCCCCAAACAGAGCTTCAGAGGCTTTTTTTCTGAAGCTCTGTTTCGGAGGCTTTCAGAGGCAAAAAAAAGCAAAAAAAAAAAAAAAAGCAAGGCACAGAGCTCACAACCATGGAACCTGTTGCTAAAATTCACCTCTAGGGAGAGCTGATTGGGGGTATTCCGGGAGGCCGATCCACCTGCCAATCAGCTTTTTTCTTTTTTTCCTCCCCAAAAACTAAGGTGTGTCTTATACTCCGGTGCATCTTATACTCCAAAATGTACGGTAACTCTCTTGGAGTTCTGTGAGGATATCTTTGAGAGCACAATTGCAGGGAAAGTTGAGTTGAAGCCAAAAATATTTGGTTATTATGAACTGTCTTAAGAAGAGTCCAGGATGCCTTATGTTTGTGAGCTTTCATGAAGCTGTTAGGGCTAAATCATGCACTGAAGTGAATCTGAGTAGCTTCCTGATTAAATGGTCATTGATGGGATGACACATCTGAGAAGATTACAAAGTGTCAACCATTGCTGATTACCCAAATTGAAGGACACAGAATGAAAATGAAGTTTTCAGGTAGTCTAGTAGGCAAGAGAGGATGATAGAACCAGAGGGGAGAGTCTACTCATTTTGAAAAATATATTTTAAAATTCAAATAATAATTATAAAGAAGAAATCTTTTCACTGGATAAAAGGGTGAGTATAGTAACAGAAAGTATTCCCACTAAAAAGAGGAAAAAATGCTCTATGTAACTGAATGTCAGGGAAGGGAAACATAAAAGAATTTCATCTGAATTAAGTTGTTAACATACAAACACTGTGCAGAGTTTTAACTTTTATTAAAATTATATAGGAATGATAATGTCAATTCATTATAACAGCAAGAAGTATTATGAGAAAAATGTGCAGTCATAATATTTAAATAAACTGAGGCCAGATTAACTGCATTCTAGAGTACTAAAGGAACTTATTGTAGCCTGTCCAAATTTCTATATATTACATGTGTACCTGTCACACTTTCAGGTAAGCAATGTTATACAAGGTGCAAGGGAAAAATAAGAAATAATGAGCAGGAAATAAGAAATAAAGAAGCTAAAGTTTACACCTGCACTAGTTACTTTCCTGTTCTTGCAAATCATTCTGGTCTACCCAGAATCATTGGGAGTCAGAACACATACAAATTTAATAAATAATAATAAAATAATATTTCCACCATGTCCAGATCTTTGCATCGTGTCCACCACATGACACATAATACATTGTTTCATCTACTGTATCTACCCATCTATTATCTTCAGATTGATGAGAATACATGTCCCCATTTTCAGAAAGAGGGAAAAGCAGAATCCACTGATTTACAGAGGTATTGTGCTGACCAAATAGCTATAGAAATATGGCAGGCAACAGAAGAAGAATCAGTAAAAACCAAACTACGCTAATACATCTGGAGAACAACTTAATGGTCAATAGAATAGAAGAGGTTTGCCTGCATATCCATGCCAAAGAAAGGACATTTAACAAAATGTGCATATTATCATGCAGTATTTTATTTTTTATTTATTCGTAAACCACACTTACATGGCTACCCATCTCACAGAACGTGAAATCCCCAGTTTCAGATATTATCAAACGACTGCATAGGATTTTCCAATGTGGATTAGAGACCTACATTTGGGGGATACCAGATGTTCAAGGGGGGTTAGGAAAAGTCAGAAGGCCAAGAAATTGTTGAATGGTAATAAACACTGAATAATTAAGTTAGCCAAAGGAAATCGAAAAATAAATCAATATGTGCTTTGCGGATTATAGAAAGGCCTTTAATTTGGTTGACATGTCAAGCTGTGCAATATCCTTAGCAAAATGGACATTCCAGAACGTGACTTTCTTGAGAAGTCCTTAATTGGTGCAAATCTGGTACAGGTTTCTCCTTGTAGCATTGCATAATTCTTTTTAACCAACACCATTTGTCATGCCAGGGTTCTTGTTAGCTTAGCATATTCCAAATACTGGGGAATATAAGAAAGAAAGGAAGGAAGGAAGGAAGGAAGGAAGGAAGGAAGGAAGGAAGGAAGGA
Organism: Ptyas mucosa; assembly: GCA_012654045.1. NCBI lineage: Eukaryota > Metazoa > Chordata > Lepidosauria > Squamata > Colubridae > Ptyas > Ptyas mucosa. Next base: position 35,220,009 of record WNWU01000005.1, read on the forward strand.
AGGAAGGAAGGAAGGAGGGAGGGAGGGAGGGAGGGAGGGAGGAAAAAGAAGGGAAGGAAGGAAGGAAAGAGAGAGAGAGAGAGAAAGAAAGAAAGAAAGAAAGAAAGAAAGAAAGAAAGAAAGAAAGAAAGAGAAAGAAAGAAAGAAAAGCTTCTTTAACAAGCTGCATTTGTAACAATTCCATTAAAATCAACCCAGAAATTTAGGACTAAAACCAAAACCATATGAAGTACTCCTGAATTATATTGCCAGCAGCAAGGTGGCTATAATGACATTTATTAAACATTTTGTCAAATGCCCAATGTAAATGAAACATTTTCTGTTTGTATTAACTTTATTTTAAGGAAATAAATTACTTTTAGGAATGTAATTTCATGTTGTTTTAAGTGACCTTCCTTTAATATACCAGAACATATAATTTTAGCTCATACTTTCAGAAGTCACATAAATAACCAAAATTAGTTTCACCAATGGCTTAAGATGAATGAATATATATATATAAAACTCTCCTATGAAATAAATAAAAATATATTTTTTAAAAACCCTATAATTAAATAAATAATGCTGCATGAGACCCAGTTTACAAATTGGATGAACGGGAATAGTCTAACATCAATTTCTAAGAAAATTTTAGAAGTTATAGACAGACCACTCTCTTTAAGCATCTCAAAACAATGTTTACTTACTAGAACCTAAGAACAGATTAATCTTATTTCATTTTTTCATTAGACAACTACCTTAATAAATTGAGGGAATTTATTGTAGGCATAGTATATCTTGATTTCAGCAAAGCATTTGACAAAGTTCCCTATAGGATTCTGATAAATAACCTAGTGAAATGTAATATGGATGGTATGACAACTTTAAAAACTGGGCATCAATGATTGGAAGAGAGGCATTGAGTTGGATGCCACAAAATTCAGTTCTGGGTTGGATGCTTCCAAAATCCAATCCCATCAGATGTTCTGAAAAGCCTTACTGAAAGCCACCAAGAGATCTAGTGAAAGTAGCAGAATCATTCTCTTCCATCCAGTTTCCAACATGCCAACAACACAACCAAAAATTTTCAGTCAACAATTCCATCTGAAAGCCTGATTGAAACGATATACATTTGATTTCATTCGGGAACACTGAGATTATCATCTTCCTAGTCACGTTTCCCTATGATTATACAAAAGTGCACTTTAGGTGTATGTGAATGATCCTGAGCATAAGAATGTAATCTGAGCAATGAAGCAGGTTTTATAACTAGTATATCACAAAAAAGAAATATACTTACTGTAAATACATGAAAGTGATAGGCAAAACTAGCTTTACCCTACTAAGAGAAAAGTTAGCAACTTTTTCATGCTGGCTGGGGAATTCTGGAAGTTGAAGTCCACCCATCTTAAAGTTGTTAAGGTTGAGAAACACTGAGTTAAGAGTATATGTTTTGTGTCTGCTTGGGAAGAAAAAATCAGAAGGAGCTAATCTTAATTTACCAATCTTATAGGCAGAGAGTCAAAGTGGCAGACAGAGAGGTCATAGAGTAAATCCTTAATTCTTTAACTATATCCTATTGCCCCCTTGTGGTTAATAGATGCTGAAGTGTCAAATCATTGGACTGGACTGTGGAAAATGTACAGATTCAATAATTTCTTCAGTAAAAATCTTATTACTTACACCATGAGTATCACTGTGCTGCCCTGGTTACCCAAACACAGAATCAACTGAAAATGGGCATACCACTACATGGAGGATTTCATCAACAAGATGGTATTTCTGAAGATCAGGAATGCTCTTACCTCCCACATCTGTTCCCAGCTTGATGGCAGACAAAATGACAGTGATGCATTCCACCTCTCTTCTGTCAGTTAGATCTCTAGGATACAAGGTCCAACGCTTTCTGAATCAAGCTGTCAGGGTTCCAAGTAACACTCCCAACGAAAGAAGAGGCTTGAAGTTCCGAGGCTTGAAGTTCCAAGGCTTGAAGTTCCGAGGCTTGAAGTTCCGAGGCTTGAAGTTCCGAGGCTTGAAGTTCCTCAAAGTTCCATTTTATTAGAGATGTCATATTGGCAAATCTGGGAAAACTCGAATCTGAAAGCTTCCAGGTTTTCCCCACCCAAAGGAAAGTCCAAGTCCCTGCCCAGCACCCACATGTCCATCACATGGTCCAATCAAAACACTGTCCCAACTGGAGATGCCTCCCAGTCACACCCCTCCAGGTGCAGGGCAAGATGTCCTTGACTCTCTGAGAAAGGAATGTTATTATGACTATATATCACCCTGACTCCATACAATCCCCCCTCTCAGTTTCCCACAGTAGTAAATGTAGCAGGCCTGAAGGCCCAATGCAAAAGATGGCTTCCGGGCGTGACACAAGCAACATAACACAAAAGAGTAAAGTTTTCTTCACTCTCACCTTAATTTCTTCAGTGATGCTGCAAAACAAAACAAAAGGAGAAGAGGCCAACCCTTATTCGGCCCCAGCAACGGGTGTGTGTGTGTATGTGTGTGTATGTCTCTGTGTGTGTAACAATCCCTCATCCTATTTGTCTTATTTCAGAGTTTCCTCCCAAGCAATTTTCCTTATCCTGCTGTCCCACCTTTTCCATAGGTAAGAAATGATATGCAGAAGCTTGGCATCCATATGATAACCTAAAGCTAAATCACACATTTTTCCTGATTTTTCAGTGTGTTTCATTTGCTTGATAGAGAGAAACAAACCACCGCCATCTGTACCACTGTGAACTCCCAACCGAACCAGAATGAGCCAAATTTCAGGTAATTCTTTCCTACTCTCTGGCTTCATAGCATTTACTAAGCCTGTCCTGGCTGATTGTTAGTCCAGACTTATCCTGGCCACTGCTCCAGGATATGCATCACTTCATTGCAGATAAATCAAAGATGACACTGGGAAGTAATCAGTAGCATGACACGGCCAAGCTCCCTAGTTTGGCATCTTCATTCCCTGGAAAAAAAAAAGCAATAAATTCTTTAATGTCTTTCTAAAAAGAATGGAAAGATATTCTGAAATCTTTCCTTCTTACTTTGCCCCATTTCACCCCATTGCATATGAATATGTCAAAACCCAGGGAGTGAAAAGTTTGGCACAGCACTAGTAATAATGCTGCCTGTTTTTTTCTGACAGCTTCAGTGTTCTGTGTGGACTTCTATGAAATCTACAATTCCAACTAGGCTAATGAAACTAAAGACAGTAGAAATATACATATGACTTAATGGCCTTCAGATGTTGTCTCTAAGAGCCAGGGGAATTATTCATAAGTGGGCTGGACTATCCATAGTTGGAGACTGTGAAAAATTGTTTTGAGAATGATAGAGAAGGAGGAATATCTTGAGAGAGAAATAATCAGCAGATGGAAAAGGCCATTTATCAGTTAAATAGATTCTTAGGCCTGGTGGAAACAGCCTGGGAAAAAGAAATCCAATAGATTCAAAGAAATCACACTTTAATAAAGGATGGCTTGTTTCTCAATTCACAAGGTTCTGAACTTTAATTTTTGGCACTGAATTAATTTTAAAAGCAAATGAGGTCCTCTGATTGTTTGGAGCATTCACATGAATGCAAGTAGAGTTTCCATTCAGATGCTGGTTTTTGAAAGACCAGGCTCAGGGATAATAGTAGGATTGGACTTCATGGGTATGTTGGAAGGAAGACCAATGACCTATTGTTTCTGAATGCCCAGATAGGGTTTCTGAATCACATTAATTGCTACAAAAATATTGAAGGAGAAGGAGAAGGAGAAGGAGAAGGAGAAGGAGAAGGAGAAGAAGAAGAAGAAGAAGAAGAAGAAGAAGAAGAAGAAGAAGAAG
>WNWU01000005.1:35223831-35287851 GCA_012654045.1 Ptyas mucosa
AGAAGAAGAAGAAGAAGAAGAAGAAGAAGAAGAAGAAGAAGAAGAAGAAGAAGAAGAAGAAGAAGAAGAAATGTAATTTATAGAATGCACAGTGAATACTGCATGCACAAAATGGTTTAGTTTAAGGATGAGTAAACATACAGACGGAAGATATGCTGTATATTAGGCCAGTTTTGCTGCCCTGAGTCTAAGCTTCAGCCCCTATGAATGAGAAAAACAAATTAGTCAGGGTACAGATTTTTCAGTGGTTTGAATTTTGGCAAACATTTTGTGGTAGGGTAGGTTAATAAGTTTGCCTTGTAACCCCCTTCCTCCCTCTCCAGTTTGTATAGTTTTTGGAGAGGAAATGGTTTTGAGAATGAGATTGATGGTACAAAGGAAGAAGCAAGGCTGCATGTTAGGAAACAAAGCAGAAAGATTAATAATAGATGGTGGTTAAAACTAAAACAGGAGTTTGGAATAGATGTTTCATGTTCTCAGCTAAAGTCACTTCTGTTTGCATTTTCTATTCTGATGTTTCTTTCAGCAGAAAAGAAGACGTGGTTAAGTAAGTAAAAGTCCCTTTCATTACAGTTATTGACATGGCAGCTGAAAAATAACTTTACACTCATTTACTTTTCAAAACAAAACAAAACACCAGGCTCAAGGGAGGTCCATAAAGTCCAGGTGGTGGCAGCAACCCTGTGATAAAACTCTACCCTTTTCTGACATAGATGCACATTTTAAAAGGTTGAGCTTCAATTGCAGGGATGAAGCATACATCTCGACTTCTCCCCACCCCCTTCCCCAAATCTCCTGCAAAACACTACTGGCTGCAACATAACTTTTATTGGGGAAAAAATTAAAATGTTATGTGTGCAAAAATTCTTAGTCTGTTCCTTGTGTCTGATTTCCATGTTACTGCCATGGTAGTAGCTCTTTAAAGCTGCTAAACTTCCTCACTCACTCACACACACACACACACAAAGGTTGCCATCTCTGAGATAAGATGTTAAGAAATTAGCATCTGAACACAAGCATATAGTCTTATCCAGGAAGACAGAAGTTCCTTCTCTCTAAGCCTAAAGACTCAATCCTATTATGAGCAGGTCCAGGTCTCTGGTCAAAGTTTGAGAGGATGCCTTCCTTTTCCAAAGATGCAAGATCCAAGGCTTACACTCCCTTGATATTGCATTGCAAAGCAACATTCCCACCTCTGAGAACAAAGTGCAACAGTTACATATAAATGATTGTATAAATGACTTAATCCCTTCCTTGCTTCCTCCAGCACTTCAAAAACCAAACTCTCCAGCCTTCGGCAAAATGACAGCATCTGTAACAGATGTTAGCGCAGATGCATTGCCTGTCTAGAACTTCCTCTGGCTTCTGCAAGTGATGGAGGTGGCTAAAAAAAAGAGATCAGTCTGTGAGGAAGCTGCAGAGCAGGAGGAAGGCAATTTGTGTCACCTCTTCATTTTGATTAAGAGAATGGGGCTGACTTTGTGATAAGAAGATCTTCCTCAAAGTAGCTCCAAATTGCTTTACACAGGCCCATTCACTGGTATACTCTGGTTTAATATCTCCTTTTGAGTTAAATCTTTCTCCTATTTGCCGCTATATACATGATAGAAACAAATCTTTAAGATGCTCCAAAGAGTGGGAACAAACCCACAGAGTTGAACAGTACTGGTCTGTATTGTACAATTCTGGATTCATCCTCATTATTCTTGAAATCTACACTGGTAGGAGGAAGAGGTGGTTTGTCTGAATTCTCCATTCACAATTGACCCATTAATTGAATTACAGTTTGGCTTTTAATTACCCTTTTAAAATATATTTTAATCTATATATTTGAATATCTATGTATTTATGCACGGGTGAAATCCAGCAGGTTCTGGGGAACCAGTAGCGGAAATTTTGAGCAGTTCGGAGAACAGGCAAATACCACTTCTGGCTGGCCCCAGAGTGAGGTGGGAATGGAGATTTCCCCCTGCCACACCTACCAAGCCACGCCCACCAAGCCATGTCCACAGAACTAGTAGTAAAAAAAACTGTATTTCACCACTGCATCTATGTATCTTCAGCACAAGAACCCACAGACACACTCACTTTATAAATAATGCTCCATTTAAAACACTATTGCTGCTGGTTGTATTATGTTGATTTCAAATCCCCCCCCCCCAACAAAGTGGATTTTTAAGCAAGTAGATTGAATTCAGTGCATCCTGAAATACACTACCATCGTATCACTATAATCAGCAGGAACCTTGCCAATAAATTCAATTTAAATATTATCAGCAATCAGTGAGGTCTACACACATAGAAAAACCCTGCATCTTGGCTACCTCCTGTGGGTCTGATGACAGTGATGTAAACTCTAATAGAAGAGAATGACCCTGATGAAATATGCAAAGTGACAGCATTTCAAAGTAAAATGCAAAAAGACTGGCTACTAGTTGTGGCTGAAGAATGTGGTTTTACTTCCTCACATAAACTCAGGCATGAAAAGAGCACATGGCTCTCCCCTTGAAGAACCATGAATAAGACAGCTGGAAGCAAAGCTCTGGAAAAGATACAAACTCTACACAAAGAAATGAAAAGAACAAATCAGGATTTCCCCCCCTTTTCTTTTAAAGCTCTGGCACATTCTCTTTTCTTTCCATATTTGCCTGAAGAATGCAATGCAATTGTGAGAGGGACTGACCAGGCGCAAACGTGACTTGACTTTGCAATGCCCGGTTATGTGCTGCAAAGCTAATGGTTTAGAGTGGTAAAGATCAGCATGCAGTAGAAAAGCATCAGTCTGCACTACTAAGTCCAAAGGCAAGGTAAATGTCAAAGTTTCCTGTGGCAGAAAATACTCAGCATGTGAGATTTGGCCTGTGCATCCTCCACCTCTGGTTTTAATTCCAGCCTCTCAAAAGCTGTTTGGAGAGATTTCATATAATTATCCAGTTTACTTTGGCTTCCTTTCTGGGACTGAACATTCTTACAGAGTGGTTGTCACTTCAGGTCAATAGTGGAGGCCTGTCTCATCACCATGTCTGGGCACACCTCATTAGATCAATGACAGCCTTTGGCTAGATTCCCTCCTAGGTATAATTTATAGTGATAACAATGCTGTTTTGCTATTTACCCATCAGAATTAGTATAAAAAGATGAGGCCAGAGGCATTTTCCAATAGGAGGGAAAGCAGGATACTAGTGAGTGAATATACACAGAAAAATAACAAAAGAAACCAGAAGAGAGTAAGTGAAGGAATGGCTTTAGGTAAAGTTGGTACTAAATACAGATATATTTGAAAGAACAGAATGATAGAGGAAAAACTCTATTTAATAGAGTTAAAATAAAACAATTATTCTACAAATAAAACAATTATTCTGAAAACAGACTAGAAGACATTTCTGTGTGGAAACACAAAAACATTGAAGTTTGTTGATATATTGTATATAAATTTGTTGATATTATTTTTCTTTCTTTCTTCCTCTCCTCCTTCTTAATCCTTCTTTCAATTCCTGTCTGTCTGTCTGTCTGTCTCATCTAGCACCACCCCACACACAGGGGTGGGGGGAGGGAGGGAGGGAGGGAGGGAGAGAGAAATGAATTAATTTTACACTGTTGCCCTAATCCAGCAAAATGTTCTGTACATTTCCCCAATTTTTAATTATGTTTTCTTTGCTTTACGTAGAGGTGAACATCTTTTCAGTGAACAGTTACTTTCTGGAGCAGAATTCTATCTTATTCTTTTATATGATTCTTTTAAGGCTATTTTATACTACAGTTCACCTATGTTGCTTGCCTTGCAATGGTGACATTGCCATTAATTTCCAGCAGTCATGGTTATAGGAGCCTGCAGAGACTACAAACAAACAAACAAACAAACAATTTGGGGGCTGCACATTCTCTATGTCTCTTTTAGAAACTGAATCCCTTCTTTTTAAACCCTTCACCATCAGCACCTACCATGTTCCCCGAAAATAAGACCCTGTCTTATATTTTTTTGAACCCTGATATAAGTGCTTGGCTTTATTGCCATGCACTCAAAAGCCCATTGGGCTTATTATCAGGGGGAAACATGGTACATTTTGTTCTAGATAACAGGCATAATTCAGATACCCAGAGGAAAAGTTAAGCAAGTAAAAATAAAAGATTTGATAATCCAGTGACAACCCAACATCTAGTTTATAGTGTCCCTCCTCCCACCCAATCTGTAGCCACCTCTAGATTTTTCTAGTGGTCTTATGAAAGGGTGCCCCTTAAAACGTGGATAGCCCCTTGCTTCATTCCATACAAGGATTTCTAGATTATTGTCTATCAATATAGCATTCTCTGTTATTATTATTCTCCTCTTCTTGATTACAAGGCTAGTTCAGGATGTAATGATATGTGCAAATTACTTTGAGAGGCAGGAGGGAAAGCCACAGACTCAACAACCAGCATGCATCTTTTAGCTCAGTTCATTCAAGGAGGAGAAGAGGGGGGGGGGAGTATTTCAAAAGGGAGCCTCCCTAGTTTTCTGGAGAAAATAAGGGAGAGGAAAGGGAGAAATACTTTTAATCTTACAAGATTCTCTTCATGTAACTTTACATGAAGACACTGAGATTAAAGACACTGAGCTTGTCATCCGGATAGCTGACAGCCTGGGTTTGAGACCAGAGTGCCACACAATAAGGTGAGCTCCCTTTACTTGTCCCAGCTATTGCCCATCTAACAGTTCAAAAGCATGAAAATGCAAGTAGATAAATACCACTTCAGTGGGAAGGTAACAGCACCTCAATATATAGTCATACTGACCACATGATCCTGGAAGCGTCTTTGGACAAGCTGGCTCCCTCAGCTAAGGAATGAGATGACCACTGCCCCCTAGTGTCAGATATGATTATAGACCAGTGGTGAAATTCAATTTTTTTTTACTACCGGTTCTGTGGGCATGGCTTGGTGGTCATAGCTTGGTGGTCATGTGAGTGGCTGGGCGGTCATGTGAGTGGCTGGGCATGGCCAACTCAATGTCACTCCCAGCTAGTCACATGACACCCCCCCCCCCAGCCACACCAGATTTTGTGGCTCCCGGTGTTTTCTCTGGGAAATGGGTCATGTGATTGGGTGGGCATGGCCAACTTGATTGGTCTCACCCTTAGGAAATTTCTCCTTAGTCCAATTCACAATAAAACAGCACTGTTCCAATATTTAGAATAGGATAGAATAACAGAGTTGGAAAGGAGCTTGGAGGTCTTCTAGTCCAACCCCCTGCTTAGGCAGGAAACCCTACACCACTTCAGACAAATGGTTATCCAATCTTTTCTTAAAAACTTCCAGTGTTGGAGCATTTACAACTTCTGGAGGCAAGTTGTTCCACTGATTAATTGTTCTGTCAGGAAATTTGAGGTCTCCTACAAAAATGAGGGAGTCAATCTATTTTCCAAAGCACCAAAAGGCATAAGAAACAACAGATGGAAACTAACTAAAAAGAAAAGCAACCTAGGACTAAGGAGAAATTTTCTAAGGGTGAGACCAATCAACCAATGGAATATCTTGCCATCACTAGAGGTTTTCAAAAAGAGTGAGGGAAGAACACCCCAAAAGGACAGTGCCAGGAACCACTAAAACAATACAGAAAACTTAAAACAGCCATTCTCCCTTTTTAAAAAAGACAACCCCAAAGCAAATGCAGCAGCTGAAAGGGAAACTAAGAGCAGCTGCTCAGGCTAATTGAAAGCTTGGGCGTGCTGCCAAAAGCCATTAACCCTTCCATCTCTATTATTCTATGTTCTCTATGTTCTAAATTGGGTGCTTTACAGCAGAAGCAATACAGCTGGCTGGACGACACATGCATTAAATTCACAGCCTGTATGATCAAGCTGCATCATTGTCCCCTCCTGTATCTTTTCCCCCAGGAGGAAACAAGAAATAGCCAACACTGCAGCAGCTATAAAAGGTTTTGGGAAACTCCAGGGAGTATCAGCTGATCACAGAAGTGTTACTTAATACTCTTTATAATGAAAATGTTTGTAATCTTGTCCTTCTTCCTGAAGGGAAGAGGTTAATTCCATCGCTAGATGGGTTTCCCTGCCCTAATCCTGTCAGTTTGTGTTGTTTATTGATTTGATTCAGTGTGTATCGGCTGCATTCCAGCTGCAACTGTTAAGTGGAGCTATTAACTGAAGGGGGGAAAGAGGGGGGGAAAGGGAGGGAAGGGGAGAGTGAGAGAGAGAAGAGAAAACCTCTCTTGCACTTGATTTTTAACCGGTTCTCCAAATTGCCTAAGCAATTTACTAACAGTTCTAGTGAACGATGAGAACTGGCTGAATTTCACCTGTTTCACCTGTTATAGACAGGAGAAACATTTACATTTACCTTACCATAAAGTTGAGCTAGTACTTCTGCTTGTGCTATCCCCACACAGGGTTTTGCTTGTAACCCTCCCTTGTGCTTTTTAGACCTACTGTATGCTATGAAAAGATCAGAAACAAAGCTTAATTTAAAAAAGCAAAATTTGTTTTACAGCCTAACTGTTGTTAAGAGGAAAAAAAGTTGTTCAATTATAACATCTCTTTAGTGAGAAACTCACTAAACAGTGAATGAAATGTGACTCACAGGCATGCAACGTTATGTGCCCCAATAAGAGAACATTCCTGCACATAAAATTCAAATATATCAAGAAGTTGAAGCTGTCACATCACTTTGCTGGGTGCAGGGCTTAATTACTTAAATGTGTAGGAGTGTTCAATAATGCATATTGGCAAAAAAGATAAAGTGGCATAATACATTTGTAACCTCCGGTCCTTGATTACCTTAGCTTTATAAAAGATTTTATATATATATATAATTTTTTTTAAAAAAAAGCATAATGAGGGATACATAAAAATGAATGGACCAATCTCTCCATATCAGTATAACTTAATGGCTTCCTTTAAAGAGTACTCATCTTTAAAGGTTTTAAAAACTATTTGCTATGAAGACTTTTTTGCTTTTGATGGCTTTTCTACATTCTACAGGGAGACATTTGTTATGTGAATTTTGCCCTATTTTACGATATCTCTTGCCACAGTTGTTAAGTGAATCTCTGCAGTTAAGTTAGTAACCCGGTTGTTAAGTGAATCTGGCTTCCCCATTTATTTTGCTTCTCAGTAAGTCATAAAAGGTGATCACATGACCCTGGGACACTTCAACCGTCATAAATATGAAACAGTTGCCAAGCATCTGAATTTTGATCACACGACCATGGAGATGCTGTAACTATGAAAGGTTGGAACTATGAAAAATGGTCATAAGTCACGTTTTTCAGTGCTGTTGTAACTTTGAATGGTCACTAAATGAATTGCTGTAAGTCAGGACTAGCATATGTTTTTTTTAAAAAATAGTACAGTAGTTAAGATTCTGGAACTGAGCTTGTGAGAGTCAGGTTCAAATCCCTACTCAGCACAGAACTCTTTCAGGTGACAGTCCTCTCAGGATTATTGTCTGGAAGGAAAAATTATGGGAGATCCCATGTGAATCACTCTGAGTTGTCAAAAGAAAAGAGAGGTGTTAATGTATAAAATGAAATTATATACATTTATATGTGTTAGCTTCCCAGAGGTACACATCCTCATACATTTTTAGATTAAGAAACTATGCTGTAGAATGAAAGCGTGAAAACTGAAGAATAGTTGTGTTGGGAAAGTTACAGTCATTTGAGGCTAAAGTGAAAATATGAACAATATGATTTTCTCTCTATCTCTACCCTGTGGCCTTATCCTCTTTGACTTCCCCATTCCCAAATGACTTGCTTGATTCATTTCAGGCCTCTGACCTCTTGTTTCACTTTCTACATCCCCTAATTGCATTTTGCTCCTCATTCTCCTTCCATTGAAATTCTCTTGGGATGCATCTTCTTATCCCTGTATGCAGATTAACACCTCTGTTCCCAAACTCATTTCCCATCTTCCAGATTACATCTGCAAATGTGCATTCCTTATTTTTGTTGGGGTTTATCATTGTATTTTCAAACTCTAAGTGCCAGAAGCTGATCTTTTTTTCATCTTTTTCCAACCTTCCCCCCCCATCTTTCATACATATTGAAAACACCACTGTCCAGCCTACTGAAGAGGCAAGAAATGTTTTCTTCTATCTACTTCCTTTCTTATATTCAGACAATTGTCAAATCATTTTATAACTGGGATAAAATATGTAGTACTTTTGTTCTGCTTCCTTGATGAAATGTCCAGTTTATACCATAGTCATACCTTGCTTTGACTTTTGTAACTTGGTTCTCTCTGGCCTTGCATGGTCATAATTCAACTTTCTTATTTGTTTTCAGTATTTTTCAGTATTGTGTTATCCAGGGGTGGGCTTCAAAAATTTTAGCAAGGGGTTCTCTGCCAATTGTTGGGTGGGTGTGGCCATGCTAGGTGTGGCCTAGTCTGCCTCCTGCAACACAGGGAGGGGGGTGTTTTTGCCCTCCCCAGGCTCCGGAGGCTTTCCTTGAGGAGGGCTTTCCGGGAGGGTGAAAACAGCCTCCCCAGGCTCTGGAGGCTCTCTGGAGGCCAGAAATGGGCCCGTTTCTGGCCTTCCCGAACTTCCGGTAGGCCTATTTTTTGTCCTCCCTAAGCCTCCGCGCGTGCCGTGCACTTACCTGCATCCAAAACGGGCCACATGGAGACTCCTGGCAGGGGTGGGGTGGGAGGGGCCAGCCAGGAGTGGGATTTGGGGGTTCTCCGAACTGCACAGAATCTTAGCTACAGGTTCTCTGGAACCCCTGCGAATCCCCAGCAGCCCACCCCTAGTACTACCCAATCATTTGCCTTGCATTCATCCCTTTGACCATTTCATACCAATAGTTAAGGCCTATCTGCACAATTTAACTGAAGGCCTATCTTACCAAAATCCTAATACAGTTTTCACACCAGAGGTTTTTAAGAAGAGATTGGACAGCATTTGTCCAGAATGGTATAGGGCAGTGATGGCTAACCTTTTTGCCATCGCATGTCAGGAAGTGGAGGGGCAGGGGAGGTTCGTGTGCCCACGTGTGCCCACATCCATAATTCTATGCACCCCGCCCAGCACATGCGACCCCCCCTTCCCCCCGCTCCTAGCACACAATGGTCCGGTAGGTCCATTTTTCTTTCTCACCTGGCTCCAGATCCTCTCTATGCATTTGGGAAGGGCAAAAATAGCCTTCCCCACCCTCTTGGAGGCCTGAAATGGCCCGTTTCCCAACTTCTGGTTGGACAGGAAGTGACTTTTTTGCTGTCCCCAGCCTCCAGAGACTCCAACGTATGTGCACCGGAGCTGAGCTGGCGTGCCAGGCAACATGGCTCCACGTGCTGCCTATGGCACGCATGTCATAGGTTCGCCATCACGGGTATAGGGTCTCCTGCTTGTGCAGGGGGTTGGACTAAAAGACCTCCACAGTCTCTTCCAACTCTGTTATTCAGTAATTCTGTATTGCCCCCATATGACAGAGTTCAATTGCCAGCATTCTCCTACCCTCACTTCCTTTAGCTTGCCTGTGTTTACATGTTAAAAGCCTCTTTGTTACTCTCTTCCTGGTTCTTGAATATGAGAACAATCACTTTAGAATCCCTTTCCACAATTCATGAAATCTTTGTCATAAATCCACCTCTTTATCCCTTACTAAAATGAAACTTGGGACATGTCTTCAAAATGTGCATCTATTATTCTATGAGCCTCTATCCACATCCTCATTTTTTTCTCCTTCATAACTATGTCAAATTTGAGATTATGGGTTGTGGGGGGCAGGTGTCTTGTTCCTTTGTAAAAAAATCAAAAGACAAGCCCTGTTTTATGAAGAAATTTATTTTTTGAAATAGATGAATAAAGCTTCCTCAGTTTGATTTTGTAGTGTATGGTTCAGTTTAAAAGTTAGGTCTTAAAATAAGTATATTGCATCTGCAGAAAAGAATTGTGGAGTTGGGGAAATTACTTTTTAATCAATTTATTGTGCTTACCTTGTATTGTCTTTTTTAAAAAAGATTGTCAACCACCAGGAGTCTCTACAGAACAGGGTGATATATAAATATTGCAAATAAATTATTCAAGTAATCAGTAAAAAACATGATTAGCAAATACCTATTATTGTTTAACCCATCATTTTAATTCTGAGCAAGACTAAAACATATTCTATGATGTCTGGCCATCTTTAAGTTAAACCATTTTCAAACCTTAAATGAAGCCTCATTGCTAACAATCCTAATTAATCCTAGAAGCAGTGGCTTCTAAATTCAGTAGTTTCCCAGGAAATGACCTAGTTTCTGAATAAGTAATTTCACCCCCTGTGGAGAGAATAGAAGGTTTTGCAACTCCAGCTCACCTTATCTGTTTTCTGCAGACAATACGATCTGGTCTCTTCAATGTAGCCTCCAACTTCAATCAACTTCTAGTGTAGCATGATGACAGATGAGAAACCTCTTCAAATGTTCTCTCATATAATTAAAAATCAAGTGAGGCAAAATAGAATGTTCTAACTACTCTTGCACGCCTTCATCCCATTATTTAGTCCCTTCTTAAATGGAACTACTTTGTTCTTGGAGATTCCTCTTGGAATGTTCATCTTAATAATTATAGGATTCTGAATTGCCCAAAGTTCATTTATGTCTAAAGATTCTCAACTCTTGGCTTCCAAGATTTGTCATTCAACTCATGGGAGTTTGCAAACAAGAGGGAAGGGATGTGTCTGAGGAACTAGGGCTCACCATGATACCCTTACTTTCTTTAGTGATGGAGAGAACATTTGAATAAACTATTTTTGTTTGAATTTGTATCTGAAGAATGACTCTACTTAAATGTAGGGATTGAATATGATATTCAGTATTATTCTTTGTTCACAACAATATGAATCAGTGGAACAACTTGCCTCCAGAAGTTGTGAATGATCCAACACTGGAAGTTTTTAAGAAGAGATTGGACAACCATTTGTCTGAAATGGTATAGGGCCATGATGGCGAATTTATGGCATGCGTGCCACAGATGGCACACGGAGCCATATTGGTGGGCATGCAAGTGTTGCCCTAACTCAGCTCCGGCATGCACAGCTGATTTTTGGGCCTTCCTGTCCCACCGGAAGTCAGCAAACAGGATATTTCTGGCCTCCGGAGGGCCTCTGGGGGGAGAGGTTGTTTTCGCCCTCCCCAGGCTCCAAGAAAGTCTCTGGAGCCTGGGGAGGGCAAAAAACAGGCCTACCGACCTGTTGTGGCCCATCAACAGCCTGTGTGCTGCGTTCTTGGAGGTCCGTAGCTGTGGCCCACCCTGCCATCACGTGCCAAAAGTGGGGAGAGAGCGGGGGGTCGTGCACACATGCATGGGGGGCGCATTGGATTATGGGTATGGGCACACACACGCATGACCCCCTGCGCTCCCCCCGCTTTTGGCACGTGATGGCAAAAAGGTTAGCCATCACTGGTATAGGGTTTCCTGCCTGAGCAGGGGTTTGGACTAGAAGACCTCCAAGGTGCCTTCCAACTCCAAGGTCCCTTCCAACTGTTATTCTATACTATTCTAAGTCACAGTGAACAGTTTTAGTTGGTGTTGGCCTTTATATTCATTGAGTTATTCCAGTGGTGAAATCTGAACCGGTTTACTACCGGTTCGCTGGCTGTGCATGTGCACCGTGCGCCAAATGCACACTGTGTGCGCACATGTGCATTGTGCACCACACACCAAATGTAAGGTGCGGGCACACGTGCTTGCATGCAGTGCACACCAAAAGGAGGCTTGGGAAGGTAAGTAGACCAGCGTGCAGGGGGAGGGTGATCAGCTGTGGCAAGGGATCGTCAGAGCCTTTTTTTAACTTTTTAAAAGCATTTTTTTACTACCGGCTCAGGCGAATAGGTAGTAAAAAGATGCTTTTAAAAGATAAAAAAAAGAGGCTCCGATGATCATAGCTGTGGCGCGCGATCACCTATTCACCCGAGCCGGTAGTAAAAAAATGCATTTAAAAGGTTAAAAAAGGGCTCTGACAATTGCGTGCTACAGCTGTGATCGTTGTAGCCTGTTTTTTTACCTTTTAAATGCATTTTTTAAAACTGGCTCGGGAGAATAGATAGTAAAAAAATGCTTTTAAAAGGTTAAAAAAAAAGGCTCTGACAGCTGTGATCGTTGAATCTTCTTTTTTTTTAACTTTTTTGAAGCATTTTTTATTACCTATTTGCCCGAACTGGTAGTAAAAAAATGCATGAAAAGTTAAAAAAAAAAAAGTTCTGACGATCAGCTGAGCAACACGTGATCGTCGGAATTTTTTTTTTTACTTTTCAAAGCATTTTTAACTACCAGTTCCGGAGTTAAAGTAAATAACTCTAAGAAAGTAAAAAAAAAAAGTTATGACAATTGCAGGTCGCTCAGCTGATCGTCAGACTCTTTTTTTAAACATTTTTTACTACCAGTTCGGCGAACCAGTAGCCTTTTTTACTACCAGTTCGTGAGAACCAGACTGAACTGGTAGCATTTCATTCCTGGGTTATTCCCAAGAACCTAGAATGTCATAATGCATCAGCAGACTACATATGCAATTGATAGATGGAAATTTTGTCTTAATTCTGATGGAATTTGCCATTAACCATCCCCCTCAACTACTGCTAATAGTAGTAGTATTCATTCCCAATAAATTAAAAATGTGTCCTTTCTGGCAGAGAATTTGAAAAGCACTTACAAAGATCTCTTGACTGAACTGACACTGTATTTTTGTCCTAATATGTATGTCCCTGTTTTCATGATATAGACTGAGTAATAAAGGAGGTGAAAAAAAAGGAGGTAAAAATGCACTTACTCCTATTTCAAACACATACACATACACACACTCCTCCACACAGACACAAACCATAATCTTCTCACATTTACCAGAAGTAATTTGCAAACTACCAAATTCTTTTATATGGTATGCTGTGCACTTCCTCGTGAGACCTCAGCGAAGCCCTAATGAAGTTTTTCCCTTGTTACTGCTAATGTGTTAAATGAATTAGTTTATTAACTAGCCAAACTAATGTGAACAATTACTTTCATGTGTACATACAGATAAACATAGATTTGTAATGAAAAATACATATTTCTCTTTTAGTTATAATTACCATTATATTATATATTACAGTTTTTGCCCCACTTGTAGATATATGGCACATTATATATCCCTGGTAACTTTCTCTGTGGTTTGGTACATATAGCAATGCAAATATATTTTCAAAATTTTCTATTGTCCCTTTTTCTTTTTTCCCCCTCCCAGTAAGATGAATCAACTTTTTTAAAAAACACCCTAAGTTGTGTAGTAGCTATACATACTAGAGTCAACTAAATGACGTTAAATTATTGTGTCTGATAGCCTTAGATGACCTTATTGTACTACCAATATCCAAATCAGTAGGCAGAGAAATCTAGGACATAAATCTTTTCTCCAGTCAAGCATAAAACAAAGGGGGGGGGGAATAACACAATGCACTACCTAATAAGTAGCAGCTTAGAAGTCTTCCTTTTTTGTGCCAATAACACTCTCAATAAAAAAGGGAAGAGATCTAATATCAAAATGTCTCTTTATTGGTGACTTTCACACAAAACCTAAACTTTTTGGTGAGTTGAATGAGGAACAAGATCAAGTTGCCTTCAAACATTAGTATCATCTAGTGTGAGGATTATACATTTTTCAAGTGTGGCTTCCCCATTGAAATTTCTGTGAATTTAATCTTAAAGGGCTCTTGGATACCCTCATCAAACATGAATATAAATGGGTAGAACAAGTACAAGGTTACAGAATATGAAAAGACTATATATAGATACAATGTATAATATGTTGTAAAGTTCTGTTTTCTAAGTATATGGACTTTTCATTAAATGCATATGTTACTTTTTCATAGAATCATAGAATAGGAGGTCATCAAGTCTAACTTTCTGTACACCGTAGAATTCACTTCACCATCCTGACAGATGATTATCCAGTCGCTATCAAAACACCTCCAGTGAAGAGGAAGAAAACATGTAGGAGGGTAATCCATTGATTGACTATTCTTACTATCAAGAAGTTCTTCCTAATGTCTAATCCGTATTTAGATCCTTGAAGTTTCATCTTGTTAGTTCTAGTCTTAAGTCTTGAGCAAATGAAAATAAATCCAAACCTGTTATAATGTGATAGCCTTTCAGATATTTAAAAACCATGTTTCCCCCTCTACAGCTTCCCTTCCACAATTTACCATCAGAGGTTTTTAAACCATATAATTTGGATTGTATGATATGATGGTCCTTTAATCAACTTGGTAGCCCTTTTGTAGACTTGCTCCATTTTATCACTGCCTTTTTAAAACTGGGTTATACAGAATTGAACATAATACTCCAAGCAAGACTTAACCAAGGCAGAGAAGAGGAGGATAATTATTCGCACAATCTGGATTCTATGCTCAAGATGTTTCTTGAGATGCCTTTGGCTTTCCTTGCAGTTGCCTTACACTGGTGGAACAAATGAAAAAAAGCAAAATGTTAAAAAGTTATGATATTTATGTAGTTACTTACCAAAGACACCTAAATTATATTAAAATAATCAAAATATCTTTACACTCCCCAAGGCATGTCACAACTTTTGAGCACCCCTAATGTTTGGAAATTGAAAGTTAAAAAATTGGACACACCCTATGACACGTTGAACATTTAATCCTTTAGTATATCCAAATCCATCTCACAATGATCCATTCTTGACCCAGATTTGCCCCCTCTTGTATATGTTTCTTTCATTTTTCTTAACGAACTGCCTGAATTTATCTTTTTTTCATTTTAAATTTCATCCTGTTTGTTTCTGCCCATTGTTGTAGCCAAAGTCTTGTTGGTTTTTCCACTCTCTTCCCAAGCATTAGCCACTTTTCTTAGCTTTGTATCATCTACAAATTTGATAAGTGCTCCCTTGAATCTCTCATCCATATCTTACCTTCTCAAGGTAGACATTTTCTTCAGCAGCTGCCATATATGATCAAGTCATTATTATCTGAACATTGATAGGATAGATCATGAGATCAGTGACTAGTTTAAAATATCCAGTTTATATTGAATTTTTGTCATGTCTCAGATAATTTTCTGGATTGTGGCCATGGGTTGCCACCAAAAGAAGTTAGGAACATTTGGTTTATCTGATTTATTTTATTTCAAGAATACTAGGATGATATATCTTAAAAATCAAGTGTACAATGCTGTATTAAAACAGCACAAAACTTTAAATAACCCAATACAAAAACACAGAGAGGCAAGATTAGCCATAGCTATTGCACATATATCTGGCTTTTCTGAAAGCCACGAAATATTACATTGTCATTCTAAGTTGTGTATCTGACACTACCTATCCTGAACAAATGGCTTTAGTGCTGCTAGATTTGTAATAGCAATAGAATCAAGTGCAAATGTATCTGCAATGGTGAAGGTCAGAGAGCATTGCTTAGAATTTATTGCCATAAAGGTTACTACAGGAACTGGCATGAGAAACATGCTTTTTTAAAAACTAGTGGAAACCAGGATTGGCATACTCTATATGGGAGGATATAGCAGCTAATAATGCTGCCAATGTATAAGGAACAAATGTAGTTACTGTACAAGCCTCATTTTGGGTCCCTGCATTTTTCATTTATTGATCATTTCTAAGTTTTATCCCAAGAATCTGTCTTCTTTTCCTCCCTCCACATCCCCACATCAGTGACAAGTACAAAAGCTGGGTTGCAGAAGTGCAATTTAGGACCATGGATATAGTGATTCACCTATATCTCTTTTATAGATCCCAAAGAGATCCCTATATGAATAGATCCACTAAAGTGCAATGGCTTTTTTTTTACATTCTGAGGTATGGTCGGAGCATTTAAACCACGGGTGTCAAACTCAATCCCGACACGTGAGGTATCGTGACGTATCACAATGCTTTTTGCCTTTGTGGAGCTGGGATGGGTGTGGCCTATGCGTGATGTATCCTACATCACGTGGGATGGGTGTGGCCTACGCGTGATGCCGCCAGTTTGACAGGCCTGATTTAAATAGACAAAAAAGGATGACTTAAACTTTGCACCTGTTTAGGAAAACAATTGTACTCCTTAAATCCCTTAAAAACTCCAAAATGGATTTTGAAATTGTCTATGGCATTCATCCCCCTGTATCACACTGCATAATATTCAGTCAAATTAGTTTGGCATCTTAAATGGAATTTTACTGAGCTTGGTAGTAAAACGCAAGAGCAAAAAAGCAAATTACAAAAAAACATGAAATAATGCCCCAAACAAAATGTCTAAAGAAATTTTATCACTCTAGCTAATGATAGCTGGATGGCCATGGAGTTAGTGAATGGGTTTGTGTACAGTATGTGTGAGAGAAAGAGAGGATAATTTTAACTTTACAAAGCAAGTAAAAAGGAATGACTGCTACAAATCTGAACTACAATGTAATTGGATATCTTCATAACTTTTTACTGATTTTCTTCTACAAATATTTAAATCCTAATTGTCTAATATTATTTTATATTTTAAGGATTCTTCTGAAATCCCATTTTATGTCAGTGGGATCTGAGCAGCCATTTCAGCTGGTTCTTTCTATTGCCTTTACAATCCCTAATTATTATTCTGCCAGCATAAAAGTCACATGTTATTACTTGATAGTGCCACTTCTTTCACACCAAATGTAGCTGTGTAAATTAAAACTATAATTAACTCAGTTCAATGCTGAAGCAGTGAATTTTTAAATTAAATTGTTATTATTTCATTTCCAGTGGAAAGAGCCCCATTTTTTCTAAGGGCATGGTGTGGTGTGGATACATTTTTTTATTCTTAAAACCTTGTCTTGATACATGATTATTTCAGCGGGGAAATCCAGCCGGATCTATTCGGCTTGCATGAACCGGTAGCACCGGCAGTGGGAAGCTCCGCCCACCTGCCGGGATGTCATTATGTCCTGTTTTTTACCCTTTGCACATGCGCAGAAGGCTCTGCGCATGCACAGAAGAGGTGCCCATGAGCATAGCGAGCACGTGCATCCACGCACTCACTCCCGAACCAGTAGCGAAGGTACGTGCATTTCACTGTTGGATTATTTGAGTGCAAATTTATCATTGGATCAAAATGGCCACCTGTTCTCTCAATTTTCAGCTTTCACACTGTGTTGTGTATGCTGCACCCCATAAATCAATAAGATGCCCTTGGACTCTATGATGACTACCATCTCATTTCTGGGCCACTTTGACTTTTAGACTGTAGGAAGGAAAATTCTTCTGGCTCAGTTCCAAGCTAGGAGAAAGACGCTGGAAATAAAATGGAGGCTGAAGGCTAATTGGAAAAAAGGTCCATTTATTGATGAACAGAACCACACACACAAAGACAGAGTGTAGTTCTGGATCAGCTGAACAATTAGCTAGATGAATGCCAGGATTTTTATACAGGTCCTGAAATGCTGCTGGGGGTGAGGTATGTGCAATGAAGGGGCTTGTGCTCTGAAAGGGTATTGGGCAATTGCTATTGTGGCTAATGACTTTCGTCCTGTGCTGGATTTTGGGTGAGGGTTCCTGTACTAATGCTACCATTCTGCTTTTGTTAGCTATCAAACTTTGCCATAGGGTGTTTCAAAAATATCCTGTCTTGAATGGATTTCTGCTGGCAGTATTTGCTTTGCTTATGAATGGAGCCATCTAGATAGTTGGCTACCTCTTTCAATAAGCTCTTTATCTCCTTAAGTGCTGGCATCTGCTGTAGGCTATTACGAAAGATTGGGGCTACTTTCTGCCTCTAAAAACATGTTTCTCCATTTCTCCTTTAGGGAAATATAATATTCTGCCTTTTTAAATATTTCCCAAAATATTTCATTCTTCTGGGGAGGGTGGGGGTGTCCCACAAGACATAAAATATAGGCTACATCACCATCTCATTCTTTTTTCCAGGCCTAAAATGGCTGCAAGTTGGTCCTGAGGATATGAGAATTAAAAAAATTAATGGAAGAAGAACACTGATACATACTGGTATCTTGTATGTTTGGAACAGTCAGTCTATCCTTTACACAAGCTTTGAGCATGTGGTTTACTCCAGTTTGAGAGGGATAACACTAGGAATATATTCTGAGGATGAAAAGAGGAATTCTTCTGAACATTATTCTAGCCAAATTTCTTCACGGTTTCTAGAATTTCAAATGAATGTATTTTGCTTCTGAACAGGGAGAGATAATAATAGAAATCCTATAATAGAGAAGTGGGCAACTAAAAACTGCTGCAGTCCCATTCAGAACACACTGTTGGATTCAGGTTTCCTGCTGTTTTGAAACACACAGCACAAAAGAACAAAAGAGTCAGCCTGAAGTATAATAAAAAAACAATACAGCTGTCCCCCCCCCCAAAAAAGTGTGTGTGTGTGTGGGGGAGAAATCCAATGGAATTTATTGGGGTGAAAGAGACAAGATAAATATTAAGTTGGTTACCAAATTTAATTATATTCATTCTTCAACCATTCATGACTTCTTCTGGAAGTTATGCTCAAGAAAAAAAAAAGCTCTTTAGTGTTTTAACTATGTTAAAGATGTTGTCCAGCTTTAATATCTATCACTTTCAGATACTATGTCAGCCTTTTGATATAATGCCTTCTTTAGCTTCCCTTTTTAACCCATCTTTTTAACATTAACATTTAACATATTCCTTATTCCAGTCAACCAACATGTTTCTCCCTCTGGATCCATATATTAGGCAGTTCAGGTTGCTAGCCATTGAAGCCAGTTCAGAATTTTGTTGCAAGGGTGGTCCCTCCACCAGCTGGGCTGTTCACCAGTTGGCTAGTGATAGTGTGTCTCTGAATTTGTGATGCCAGCTAGCAGCTTTGGGGAATTAGTATGGCCAGGAAACTGCAGGGATATAGCTTCAAGTGAATTTGTCATAGCACCTGGCTAAAGTAAGATCCAGAGTGTTTATTCAGCCAACTTATAAACCTTTAACAAGAGATAAACTGTTTAGGAACCAGATATATCAAATTATCACATTTATAACTTATAAATATATAATTTAGGGACAAGGATTGAAGCCTTCCTTCCTTCCTTCCTTCCTTCCTTCCTTCCTTCCTTCCTTCCTATTTTACAGTCATAGTTGCCATTTAGCACACTGGTCTAAAGGCATCTTCTTTTTTTTATCATATACTACGCAACTGAGTTTTTCAGATAGTCTAATTAGGAATAAGCAAATTGCAAATCCCCCTTCATCAAAAACATTGTACACAAGCTTCAGTTGGCAGGCACTAATTATAAGAATGGTTTGCATAGACTCTCAGATAATAAACCAACTTGTGCAGATTGGGATAGGTTAGTATATAAGCTGTGAAATTTTACAGATAAACATGGGGTATACAATTCAGACTATATAATGTACTAGCAATGTTCAGCATCTTCATAAACGTGGATAAGAACCAGGGGTGGGTTCTACTTACCTTTATACCGGTTCGCAAAGGCGTTCCGTGCACCTTTGGTGTTTAGTCATGCTGGCCATATGACCATGGAGATGTTTTCTGACAGTGCTGGCTCTTCGGCTTTGAAACGGAGATGAGCACCACCCCATAGAATCGGGAATGACTAGCACATATGTGCGAGGGGAACCTTTACCTTTAGTGACCTCTGGAGGTTGAAAAAAGAACACCTTGCCTAAAAAGAACTTTGTCTTTCAAATCTGGTGCTCTTGTATATATCAGGGCAGTTTTAACAAAGTAGTTTGGAACACATGGGAGCACAGAGAGATAGCACTCATCTGAAGCTGTTTAAAGCAGCCATATATTTTTCCAATATCACATGGAAACTGTAGGGAACAGCAGCATTAAAAAAAGTGCAGTCCTGTTAAAGAGTTTTTATGTTTGTGCTCTCCCACTTTATGTGCCACTTTTCTGAATTATTTCAAAAGCATCCCATAGCCATAATATCTATCTAGCTCTATGAATTTCCTTGGCCTATTGTTGGGTTTAGGGGTTTTTTTGTGTGTGTGTTTTTGTAATTTTAAGGCATTGGTAAATTGTTACAACTGAAGCTATGCATTTGAAATTGTTAAGAACTGTGGGAAAAAAAAGAAAAACCCAGTAAATAAATCAACATAAGAAATGCCAAGGTTGGTAATCAAATTAACAAAAGCAACAAGTTTGTCAAGGTTGGATGTACCTATTTTGCAAAACAATCTAAAGCACGCATATCTTACAAAAGCCAAAGTCAATGCAGTTGTACAGAATAGAATAGAATAACAGAGTTGGAAGGGACTTTGGAGGTCTTGTAGTCCAACCCCTTGCTTAGGCAGGAAACCCTACACCACTTCAGACAAATGGTTATCTAATCTTTTCTTAAAAACTTCCAGTGTTGGAGCATTTACAATTTCTGGAGGCAAGTTGTTCCACTGATTAATTGTTCTAACTGTCAGGAAATTTCTCCTTGGTTCTAAGTTGCTTCTATCCTTGATTAGTTTCCACCTATTGCTTCTTGTTCTACCCTCAGGTGCTTTGGATAATAGTTTGACTCCCTCTTCTTTGTGGCAATCCCTGGGATATCAGAACATGTCACCCCTAGTCCTTCTTCTCAGAAGACTAGACATATCCAGTTCCAGCAACCATTATGTTTTATCCTTGAGTCCCCTAATTATCTTTGTTGCTCATCTCTGCAATATTTCTAGAGTCTCAGCATCTTTTTTACATTATGCTGACCAAAATTGGATGCAGTATTCCAAGTGTAGCCTTACCAAGGCATTATAAAGTCACTTCACGTGACCATTTTCTTCCCTATTTTAACTTGTGTTCCTAATCTGTTTTTTTGTGGTGCTGTTTTTGATAGGTTGGACTGTTTTTTTTCCTTTGTGTAAAGACAGATACAAAAAACAAGTTAAGTATTTCTGCTTTCTCCCTGTTGCTTGTCACCTTCTTGCCACTTTCTCCCAGCAATGGATCAATTGTTTCCTTGACTTTTTTCTTGTGTTCAACATATTGGAAGAAGCTTTTTTTGTCATTTTTTACTTTTGTTGCAAGCGTTTGTTCGTTGTGTGAGCCTTAGCTTTCCTCACTTCATCTTTGCAGGCTCGGGCTATTTGCTGATATTCTGCCTTAGTTATGTGCCCCTCTTTCCACTTTTTATACTTGTCCTTTTTGTCACTCAATGAATCTCTGGGACAACTAGATACTGTATCTGATTAGTCAGCAGATAAAGCTGGGAAATAATTTCTTCAAATTTCTCTATGGGATCTTGATGTTCCCCAATAGAATTTAAGGAGGGTGGCTTACTATCAGCAGTTTTCCTAAGTACTTTGTTGATATTTTTCCCTTGCTGCAGCCATAAAAGTCACTATTCATCAGTGTGTTGATTATCTCTCCTCAGTTGTCCACTGTAGCCTGAATTTAGCTGGCAGTTGCCACGGATGTAATAATGGGGCCTTTATGAGATAGAGTAAGAAAAAGAAAAAACTTCAGAAATATCTTAAGCGTTATGTTTTCTGAGAAATTAGCAGTCAGCCAAATCCATTAATGTTGCAGGTTGTGTATACCGGGGTGAAATGCTCCCGGTTTGGACCGGATCCGGACTGGATCACCCGATCCGGTAGTGATGGCAGCAGGTGGTTTGGAGAACTGGTAGCAAAAATCCCTGCGCCACCCCCCCACCCCATGCTCAGCTGAGTCGCACGATCATCAGAGGCTTTTTTTTAAAAACTTTTAAAAGCATTTTTTCTACAACCTCTTCCAATGAGCCTTGGATAGTACAGTGGTCTAAAGCCCTGTTATTAACATCAGCTGCCTGCAATTATTGCAGGTTCGAATCTCACCAAGGCTCAAGGTTGACTCAGCCTTCCATCCTTTCTAAGGTAGGTAAATTGAGGACCCAGTTTGTGGGGGCAATAAGCTGACTTTGTATAAATATACAAAAAGTATGAAGGCTATTGCTTAGCGCATTGTAAGCCGCCCTGAGTCTCCGGAGAAGGGCGGCATATAAATCAAATTAAAAAAAAAAAGTTTAAAAAAAAGCCTCTGATGATCGCGCGGCTCAGCTGGGATGCTCAGAGGCTTTTCAAAGCATTTTTTTCTGCAACCTTTTGGCCGAAGAGGTGGTAAAAAATGCTTTGAAAAGTCTCTGACGATCCCAGCTGAGTTGCCTGATCACCAGAGGCTTTTCAAAGCATTAGAAAAAATGCTTTGAAAAGTTTAAAGAAAAAAAAAAGTTGGCCATGCCCACCCAGTCACATTACCACCACCCCACCAAGCCACGCCCACAGAACCGGTAGTAATACATTTTACATTTCACCCCCTGGTGTATACCTATTTCTTTTGCTAGCTTTTCCCCATCACATACATCCTTGAGTAAGTTGTTGGGCAGGTTGAACAGTTGGGATGCCCTAGAGCTAAGATACAACCTTCTAGAGCTAATATGTGATGTCATGTTGCTAACTGATTGTATTAAGACAAAAAAGCAGGGTCCATTGTTTAACTTGAAAGTCCTGAACAACTTGTCTTCCATTTTGAATGGGTCTTCTTTATTTTCTAGTATGAAGTTGAGGTGTCTTTTTTTTAAATATTATAGATCAGTCTCTCTCAAACAGTTTTTGGAGCTAATACCCACGATGGCTGGAAATTTTGTGAAGCATAGTTCCATTCTATCTGGAAGGCATCACATTAGAGGAGGCTGCATCAGACGTTACTACAGGAACATAGTTAGATAAATCATAACTCATATTTAACCTTACGATAAAGGATATTTTTCTTCACTTATCTATTTGCCATGGGATACAGCTATTTATTTGTGGTTAAGATATACATTAAGCTGTTTCTTGTAACACTAAATAGCTCTAGATGAATTTCTCTGTGCAGGTCCTAGAATCAAACAGTGTATGTTGGCTGTGAGGTCTACCTTTCCAGGTTAGATAGCTGAAGAAGTGTGACAGTACTATCAAGTAAGGAATGAATGGAGGATTATGCAGGGAGGAGTCTATGAGGGTGTGATAGAGGAGGCCATGGATCTTTTTTATTATGTGTCCTTTGTGCTCTCAGATTTCTCTCTCTGTTTTCTTGCAGATATTTCATTACACAAACTAGGTGACATCATCACAGCTAGTCTTCCTTTTACCTCAGATTGTCGATCTTCTTGAGGCATTCCTGGCTGCAAGCATGGAGCTTGTGTTTTTCCTCCATGGAGCGTTATTACCATATTTTTCGGAATATGCACCGGAGTATAAGATGCACCTTAGCTTTTGGGGAGGAAAATAGGAAAAAAAAATTCTGCCTACCAGGTATTCATCTGGCTAGTCCTTAGCCTGGTCAGTTTCAGCACATTAGTTTGCTCGCTGGTTTTGAGGTTGGGGCTGGTTGGGGCTAAAAAAGCGCAGCTGATCGTCGAAGGGAGCAGCAATTAGAAAAGCAGGCAAATCATGGAAGATCACTTCGCTCAAGTTGGAGCTGAAAAACAGCTTCAAAAGCACAGTTGATTTTCAGAGGGAGCTCCAGTGACTAAAGCAGGCCAAGTGTGGAAGGGGTAAGAGAAGGCAGCAGCTGTTCCGGGTAGCCATTTTGGGCACCACGTGCAGGGTTACATTCAGAGTATAAGAGACACCCAAATTTTCAGCCTCTTTTAGGAGGGAAAAAAGTGTGTTTTATACTCTGAAAAATACAGTAGATTATCACCATACATAGTTTCAGATCCATGCAGGAAATGAACTGAGCCCCTTGGAATTAGTCAAAAATGTTACTGGATGCTTTTCATCACATCAGGTTCCAGCTTCCTCCAGCTAAATTGATGAGATTTTGTGCAGTTGGAAATATTCCTGACATCACAGGAGGGAGAAGCTGTAATCTGGCATGGTGAAGTGATATTTTGCTCAGTGATATTTTTGACTAATTGTAAAGCAGAACATTAGGCTATCTGTGTGAATCTTAAGTTACATCTGGGATTCTTAGTTTTGTGAAGTGAGGGCCAGACTAAATGGGAAATTATTTTATCAAAATATTTAAAATGCTTGTGGCTTCAGGGAAAGTTTTGATAGCAATTTTTGCAGAAAGGAAAGGATAAAAACTACCAATTCTTCTATCGGCTGCTTATGGCCTTTCACACAATTGCTAATTATGTTAAAAGGAAAAAAAAGCATATATTATGAGCTGAGAGTGCTGTACTGCAGCTACTTCAGATGACTGCTAGTTCATCAGATCAGCGGATCAAATCTTACCAGGCTCAAGGTTGACTCAGCCTTCCATCGTTCCGAGCTGGGTAAAATGAGGACCCAGATTGTTAGGGGGCAATATGCTATTTAGTATACTGTTGATTGTTGTAAGCCACCCAGAGTCCTCGGAGAGTGGGCGGCATAGAAATATGATTAATAAAATAAAATAAACAAATATATTACTCACATGTATTACAGTTATAGTGGTAGAAATGAAGTTTCTGTGGGGTTGCTATCTAAATAAAAAAATGTTATACCTTTTCTTCTCTTACCAAAGGTTAACCTTACAAGCCCCCACTCCAGAACTTGTTTCTCCTTTACACTTCTAGGCATGGACAAACTCAAAATTGTATCGCATACTACTACTACTACTTACTGCTATTATTGTGGCGCACCGCTTCAGTTTTTATCACAAAATACATTTCCTCCATAATTAGATATTTTTCTGAGATTAAATCTAGAAGATAGAAAGGTGAATTTTAAAGGTATATTTGGTAGACATTCAATTGTCATTTCCAATATTTAGATATAAGGAAATGCATAGTTTGCTGCAATAATTAATACATTTGGACATTTTTCGGCCTTATCCTTTCCTCCTCCTTCTTCCCCTCCTACTCATTGTCAGCTATTAACTACCAAATGTAAAAATATCCCAGTGCTGTTTCTTTTTTAAAAAATTCAGGCTATTAATAAATTATAAGCTTGTAACATTTAAAATATATAAATGACAACAGAAAAGAGTGGTTTATTTCTGTAAAAGGGATTGCTTGGGAGAAATGCATACAATATAAAATAACTTCCTTTTCTTTCTTTCTTTCTTTCTTTCTTTCTTTCTTTCTTTCTTTCTTTCTTTCTTTCTTTCTTTCTCTCTCTCTCTCTCTCTCTCTCCGTCCCTCCCTCTGTCCGTCCCTCCCTCCCTCTCTCCACAAAAGAAACCTAAAATAAAATGGAGCAATGACATCAGCAAGTATTGCAGGCCCAACTGGCAAAGGGAAACTGAAGACTGTATGGGTTGGAAACATGCAGAAGAGGCCTTCATCCTGCATTGGATAGACAATGACTAGAATGATGATGATGAACACACACACACACACACACACACACATTGTAGAGACAGGTGGTCCTGCAAATAGTCTAGACTTATATCCTGTAGGATTTATAGCTGCTAAAGAGCAACTAGTATTGCACCAAGAATAAAGCAACTCATGAAGCAGAGGCCTTACTTGGCTTTACTGTGATGTGCCCAAACTGCATGAATGACTGCACTCTGAACCAGGGGCAGGTTTTGAATACTCTTTCAGGGCAGCCCAATATATAGAGCACATTGCAATAAGCCAATCAAAAGGTGGCTAAAACATAAGTGAAATGAGATTGGTAAATTAATCAGTTGCATTATGATTTATTGCAAACTGACAATGTCTGTTTACCAGAGAGCAATAGCACTTAGACTTATATATCACTTCATTGTGTTCTACAACCCGCTCTAAGCGGTTTACATGGTCAGCATATTTCTCCCAACAATCTGGATCCTCATTTTACTGACCTTGGAAGGATGAAAGGCTGAGTCAATCTTGAACCGGTGAGAATTGAACTCCTGGAGTGAGCAGTGAATTAGCCTGCAATACTGCATTCTAATCACTGTGCCACCATGGCACTTTTCTTTATGTCTATCACATAGAACAGCAGAAGAAAGAGAATCATTCCCAATGTCGTAAAGATTAAAAGTTGCTACCCATTGTTTGCAGTCTGATGAACTATAGATAACATGCAAATTAATTGATTATGTGAACTGACCTGGGTGCTGGAAGTAGAGTTTGAAAATGAATTTGGAAAACTTCTTGGAATTTGCTCCTAGAAGCATGTGTGAGCTTTGATCTATGGCATGAGGATTACTTTTCTTCCATCTTGCCTAGCAAGGTAGACTCCCCTATATGGCTTATGCTGCAGCGAGTCAAAGTTGTACACCACTTTCAACAAAAATGTTTGAACGTGTGCACTGAGATGATAACATTGACTAGCAATCAACACTGGATTCTTGTCAACTCTATAGCAAATTATGATCAGAAGTAGGAGCAACATTACTAAATTAGAATTTCATAGTCTATTGCCTTTCCTTGCAATGCTTCTGAAATGTTTTGTATAATTAGGTCTATAGAGAGAGAAAGGAAGATTCATGGCAACACATCGATCAATGTGTTCCTAAGCTTTCAGGTTCAACCAGTGATATGGTATTTCCTGGGAGAAAATACCTGCCTGAAGAAATTGGAGAGCTACAGCTTTATGTAGACAATGCCTTGCTTGGTGAACTTGTGATTCAGTCTAAATAATATTCTCGTGTTTCTTTCTTTAAGTATAAATGTTCATCTGTAAATGCACATATCACTTACATGGCTTTCCATATTTGTAGCCCTGGATAAGTTCCCCTAATATAAGCTAGAACAAATTCAGATTTAGCAACAAGATGTTGCAGTCTGTCTTGATGAATGAAATTGTAGATGTTCTGTTTGTCAAGACATGTTGTCACATTCACAGTTCTGAGTAAAAATGTTTTAATGTTTAAAACACAATGCGTGAACAGGTTCTTTGGTGTGAATAAGTAAAGGCAATAAGAACGCCTAGTAAAATGAAAACATTCAAATACTGACACATTGTTAAATGACTCAAGATGGGTTAAATTCAACCATAATTTCTAATGATTAACCATTAGCTTGGTGAGAATTCAAACATTGATGTCTTAAACTGCAGAGGCAGTCACATGATTCCAAAGTTGGATCGGTTTTGACATTTTCACTATAATTTTGAAATACATTTCCACTCTTGTTCCATTAAATGGAAAACCCTTTTCTCAATAAATACTAACACTAAAATGATTATTTCTGTGAATTTGGGCTGATTCGCACATGTACACAATTACTTGACTTTTTGGTGCTTGTAATTGTGTGAACTCACAGCTGCAAGTAAATCTAATTGAGGTTATGTTAGCACAAACAGAAGTGATGGCTTCTTCTTCAATTCACTAACAGATGCAAACATGAAGAGATTCATATGAGAACCTGCTTTTACTGACATCAAATGTGCAGATACCATTTGCCAACCATTACAAGATCCTCAACAACAACAGAGCAAGCATCTGATACTAGGTAATATAATAAGGTCTTCTGTGATAGCTGAGATTGGGAAGAGTTTTGGAAAGGCATTTGTGCATTTAATTTGGGCTGAAACATTCACATGGCAAAAAAAAAGCAATTTCAAATTGCTCATGTTTTTGTCAGAATATATAATCAGAAATAACAGAGGAAAAACATAAAATGAGATAATCTTTGTACTAAATTATAAAAAGTAAACTCTTCATTGCTTACATTAATAGGAATGGTGTCAATGCAAAAGAAATGATATTTATAGTAATTTTCTCATAAGTACAATGTCCTGATTTCCAAAACAGAGAAATAGCCTTTAATAAATGAATCTGCAACATTGTTGTTTGGTCAAGTTTGGAGAAAAGAATTCTTTCAAGAAAAAAAAACATAAAATAAGTCAAATGTTTATTTCTGTATAGATTCTGTAAAGATGAGATAAGCAAGTAGGACAATCTGGCATCTGTATGCAATGCTGTGAGGTAGCAAAATTTTGCAGCAATGAAAAAAAATGGATGCCCTGCAGATTTATCTGTGCTCTTATTCAGCAATTTGCTATATATGCTGGTGATAGAAGAACAAACTGTGACATTTATCCAATAAAATATATGAATATATATGGGTGTACCTCAGGATGCCTATATCATATCACCAGTACTGGTTGAACAGCACTGGTTATAACTGGACTTCCGAATGCCATTCAAGGTGAAAGTTTCATCTGTAAAGTCCTTCAATGCACAAGGTCTGGGTATTTGCGTGACCATCTGTCTCTTTATCTCAGCCCATCCTATACAATTCAACAGGGTTGACATGCTCATCAATTAATCAGGAGCACCTTATGGGATGCAGGAGTCCCTGGAAGACAGGACTCTTCCCCCAGGCACTAGGTCAGTTATGAGCTGTGGAATTAGACTCCAATGTAGTATGTTTTATTATGTCATTTTCAATGTATTCATGTTTTTTACTCTTGCTAGCTGCCCACAATTGCCTGGTGAGTGGTTGGCCATAAAATTGAATTATTTATTTTATTTTATTTTTATTTGATTTATATGCCGCCCTTCTCCGGAGACTCAGGGCGGCTTACAGTGCATTAAGCAATAGCCTTCATACTTTTGTATATTTATACAAAGTCAGCTTATTGCCCCCACAATCTGGGTCCTCATTTTACCCACCTTAGAAAGGATGGAAGGCTGAGTCAACCTTGAGCCTGGTGGGATTCAAACTTGCAGTAATTGCAAGCAGCAGATGTTAATAGATGTTAATAACAGGGTGCTTTAAACCACTGTACTACAGGCTCTGTCTTCATGGGCAAATGAAGAAATAAAATATTTTGTAGAGACAACACCTTCTTTAGGGTTGTTTAATTTGAAACAAGAATTATAGTGTCTATACTATGGTGGAGTAGTGTGGACAAATAGATCTTTGAGGGGAGGGGAAGGGAAGACAAGGGAGGGGGAGGAGAGGAGAGGAGAGGAAATAATGCTTGGGCAGGAATGCTATTTTTGTTATGTGATGAGTATTCATGAAATAGGAATATTTCCCAATTTCTACTGAATTCCAATTTTCATCAGATATAGCAAGAAGAATCACTGGAACTGACATAAGATGTCACCTTGAGGGTTATATGTTTCTTCCCAATGTTCTAGCAGGGCTGTCAAACTCGCAGCCCATGGGCCAGGTGCATCACGTGCTGGCCACACCCATGCCCAGTTTAGTGAAGGGGAAAAAAGTTCTGATACATCACATGACAATGCTGTGATGATGGGAGTTTGATCCTGTTTTAGCTGAACTGTTTTCTCCATTTCAGATGAATTCCAAATTATATCCAGGAAAACAAGAATGAAAGCTATTGAATCAAACATGGACATCTGATTATATGCATTACCATTAGCTATGTTACAAGGTAAAAAAAAAAACATATTTTCTTTCGGGCAATTTCTAGTTGTGTGGCATTATGACTGGTTGCACAGTTGAAAGGATGGATAAGTTGATTAAATGCAGTAGTGGAATAAAAGGAAAATAGATTTTAAAGATTCATGCAAGAACATTCTTACTTAGCATTTTTCAAATAATATACCTTTCCCAGAGAGAGTTTCTGATGCAGCCTTTTCAAGGGGAAGTCACAATTTTATATTAACTTCTGCGTAAACGAATTTTCCTTTTATAACATCTGGGCCATTAGATATTTGCACTAATTGTTCACTGTCCAAGTATTCTGGACTATATGAATAGTGCTGCATCTGTTTCAAAGAGGATGTAGAAGAAGTCCTTCAATCCTTCGGCAATCTCTTGCCTATTAATTAAAAAAGACTTTTTTCAGAAGATCTTTGAAAGTTGGTTGAGAGACCTTTGAAAGAGGTTGCCACAAAGAGGAGGGGGTCAAGCTATTCTCCAAAGCACCAAAGGGAGGACAAGAAACATGGATGGAAACTAATCAAGGAGAGAAGCAACCTGGAATTAAGGAGAAGCTTCCTAACAGTGAAGACAATTAACCAGTGGAACAGCTTGCCATGAGAAGGTGTAGGTACTTCATCAGTGGTGGTTTTTTAAGAAGAGACTGGACAGTCACTTGACTTAAATGGTATAGGGTTTCCTGCTTGAGCAGGGGGTTGGCCTAAAAGCCCTCCCTTCCAGCTCTATTATGATTGATTGAAAAAAAGTGTTACTACTTTAAGAAGGTTGCTTATTAAAGTACAACCAGTGGTGGGTTGCCCCCAGTTCTATAGAACCGGTAATAAAACTGGCGGGAGGCTCCGCCCACTGATTCTGATGTCATCAGAGATTATTTGTACATGCGCAGAAGCAAGGTGAATGCGCGAGCGATCCCACTGCGAACCGGTAGTAAAGGTAAGTAGAACCCACCCCTGAGTACAACCATTCATTATTGATCTTTAAAGTTACAACAGCACTGAAAAATGTGACATGGCCAGTCCTCACATTTATATTTGAACGCTTGGTGACCAGTATGTATTTATGAGTTACAGTAATCTAGTAGTCCTGGTGTTGTGTGATTGCCATTTGTGACCTTCCCAGCTAGCTTCCAACAAACAAAGTCAATGTGGGAAGCTAGATTTGCTTAACAACTACATGACTCAATGAAAACTGCAGTGATTCACTCAACAACTGTGGCAAAAAAAGTCATAAAATAAGCGGTGACATTTTTACAACCAAATTATGCTAGCCTGAGCCTTGAGGCATATTGACTCATGTATGTTGACTTCATGTAATAATTATTGCTAATTAACATGATCTAGATTGGACTTTCCAACCTTGGGTCCTGCTGTGTTGAAATGATTGTTCTCTGTGTTCCAAGCCTGCTTTAGTCACGTAAGTTGGAGCTTCTGGGACTTGGCAAATTGGCACCTTGAAAGGGCAGCAGACAATCGAAGCTGTTTGTACTTAAAATATTATGAGTTTGCTTTGCTGAGATACTTTTCTGAATCTTTGAAACTTTGTTATGTTCAATGCTGCACCACTTCTTCTCTTAAAACTTTTCAAAGATAGCTGTAATACTTAGCATTTAGACTTGTATACCGCTTCATAGTGCTTTACAGCCCTCTCTAAGCGGATTACAGAGTCAGCATATTGCCCCCAACAATCTGAGCCCTCATTTTACGCACCTCGGAAGGATGGAAGGCTGAGGCAACCTTGAGCTGGTGAGAATCGAATCCCTGGCAGTGATCAGTGAGCTAGCCTGCAATGCTGCAGTCTAACCACTGTGCCACCACAGCTCCTAAGATTCCTTAGTAATCATTTTTGCCTATTCAATAAGACACATAGCCTACTTTCTACTTGATTTTCATAATTTACCCAGTTTGTACAGTTCTGTAACTCAACTTCAGTTATTTCAATTAGAAGCTGGTGAACAGGAGGACTGAAGATACTGACAAATCATTTTGTACAGAGAGAATGTGTGGTATGTGATACATAGAATATGTGGATATTGGCAATTTCAAGGAAAGTGTAATACACATGCACACCTCTCTTACTAGAAAAAAACCTTACTTTTGTGGTGCTGGTGTTATTTACAGCCAGAAGTATTTAATTGATAGAACGTATCTGCTTCTATTATCTGGAATGAACTCCCTTGAAAGAACATACAGGTTGAATGATCTTTTTTTCCCCTAAAAAAACAAAAATTCATTCTAGCATAGACCATTGAAATAATGAATAAAAGAAAGGTTCATTTTTTTCCCAATAAGTTGTTTTTACTGTACATTTTGTAGCAAAAGAGGAAGGGAAAAGAAAATATTTTGATCACAGGGATGCCATTTTCTAAAACTTCAAATAGGAAACATGACGGATAACAGGATCAAATACATAGCCATGTCACAATATATCTCTGAGCTGAGCTTTTTCTTAAAAACAAAAACAGAGATTGTATATGAGTGTTCTCTTCACCCTTTTATAATTCTTTTCAGCACAGACCCTTTGAAAAAAAATAGTGTGCAATTTCAGAAATAGCTCCCCAATGGACGAATCTTTGGGAACAAATAAATACAGAAAACGATTCTGAATTATAGGCTGTGGCTCTAAAGGCCAACATTTCACTTCTGCCATGGAGTAGTGCTTTGGGAGGGCAAAATTTGTGCATTCACAGCTCTTCCAGATCCATTAATCTGTTTGATTATCACTTAAAAAGGGCATAATGGGTAGCCTCAAATGGATTTCAACAAGAAAGACAAGCATGTGAACATGATGTGGGACGAAGAGAGACTATATAGAACTGTGGAATCTGGGCCCCTCCCAGTCTACATTGCATTTTCCAGAGCTCATGAGGAATATTCTCACAGTCAGACTTGGAGTTTCATGTGATGCTGGAGATTTCATACCCTTCTTTTGATTGACATGATGATATGCCAATTTGTGGTATTTGATATGAAGGTATGGATCTCCCTCCCTCTTCTAATATTTATGAGTCAGATTTTTCTTGTTTGTTGATTAAATAGTGATTTTGGAATCTTGGTCAGAAATAGGAACATTTTTCTCCTTTCTCCCCCAGGTTATAAAAACTGATTTTTTCTCTTCTGCCCTGATACTTAGCTTCCTTATTATCTTTATAACCTATGGCCATCTGTTGATGAATAAAACAGATAGAGAACAATGATAGCATCTCAATAACTGATAATTAATTATTAGATTTTTTTTTAAAAAAAAGTTATAACAAGGGAAAGAAAGACAGTGAGTATGGACTGTTGGATTTTCTTTCTGGAGAGAAGAGAATCTTCAGGCAAACAGTAGCAAGATCTTTTCAAAATGTTGCTTTTAATCTTAATGTTAATTTGTGTGTTCAGGGTTTCTTTTTCCGGATATATTGGTTATGTAGTGGCAGCTGAGGTTATTCCCCTGTTAGTTTTGTGTCCACTGAAATATTCATCTCAGACAATGAGAAAATGAAGACAAACACAATTATCCTAAGAGTTGAATAGACACTTCTTAACCAGCATTAATCCTCTTTCAATTTTGTTACACAGTTCACTGGGAAATTGGGATAGCACTGAATGTTTCCAGTGAATTCCTTGAGACATTCACACAGATATAAAGAATATGTCGAGGGCATATCACCATCTCCTTACACACATGCACACATCCTATAAACCTCATAACTTCTTTTACTCCACTTGAATTCTTTATGTTAATATTTATTGACCAATATGTGGCTGAATGTGTGTGTGTGTTTGTGTGTGTGG
The DNA here is from genome assembly GCA_012654045.1 of Ptyas mucosa. NCBI lineage: Eukaryota > Metazoa > Chordata > Lepidosauria > Squamata > Colubridae > Ptyas > Ptyas mucosa. The sequence continues at coordinate 35,256,762 of WNWU01000005.1, forward strand.
TTTGTTTTCCTTCTATCACATTTATGGCCTTTGAACTCATGGACTTGGTTATGTTTGGTAGGACTAAGAATGGAATGGAGGGCAGCTTTTATTTACACTGTGCTTTCCATGACCCACTCCGAGCTCCCATAAGTTCCCTTTGATTCTGTCAGGTCACTGTCATTGTACTGTAAAAGCATACCATTCACTGACAAACTACGTTTTGTCCAAATGTTTGTGATCTTTTTGGGGTAGTTGCAACACTGAGAAGTGGAAAAGTCCCCCATGTCAAAAGAATGGCTACGTTTAGTTTTACCCTCCAATGGCAACATGAGGAGGCTGCGAAATTTGGATTCCTGCTGACCCAAAAGTGGCTCCTTGTCTGAGTGACGGACCACAATGGAAGTTCTTGAGTCTATTGTTTCCTCCTTTTTCTGACACTTCAGGTCCAGAGAGGCAAAAGCTCCCATGAGCCGATCAATATTGTGATGCTTTGATCTTGACGGGGGCCTCCATTTACTGGACAATGTGCCCTGCTCACTTTGGAGGCTATAACCATCACAGTCACGGCTGTTCATGGAACTAGAGGAAGAAGAGATGCTGCTGTGTGCCGACTCACAGTTAAACTCCATGAGTTCATTCCTTACCACAACTTTGGGATTCACTTGTGGCAGGACTCCATTCTGGACAGGTTGAGAGCCATTGGTTTGAGAATAGACATTGCTAACATTGGCCATCTTGCCAGGATTGTTGTTGCAAACCTTGTACCGCACCATCAGTATGATGATAAATACCAGCAGAGTAGCCACAATGATGCCTCCAATGATTAAAATCATGGTCCCACCCAGAAACTGGCTGTGCATGGACTGACACTGGGGATAGTCCTCTTTGGTGTAGAACTGGGCACAGCCTACAATGTTGGTAGCAGTGAGTGTTGTGGCAGTGTCATCCCACAGGGCCAGAACACAAAGATCATAGCCTGTTCCAGAAACCAGGTTGTTCACCACGAAGGCTTTATTTGTAGCTGGAATCATCCTTGAAGAGAAAGAAAAGAATAGCATTAGATTAATTTGCAAGAGAAACGTAGACTGGCAAGGCAGAGGCAACTGTGGACTCCAGAGAAGCTAAATAATGGCAATAACAGGTACAACATTTGAATTCTCATTTTTTTTCACTTGAGCATACAAACACAGCAATCTTGTTTATTCCTGAATACGTGATTTTTAAACAACTCACACTGCCACCATATCTTGGGATTCCTTCACAAAGTACAAGAACTGGTCCTTAAAAGATTAGTGGTATTTTCACCTTGGTTAGGTAGATCACATATTCCAACTTCCTTGTTGATATTCAGTCCGCATACTACAAATCATAATGCCTGAAGTCCCAAATTGACAAAGCACAAGCATTCAGAATACAAAGACGAGACATTACTTCAGTTTAAAATCTAATAAGATTATCAAAATATACATTACGAGCTTTTATAGCAGATAGGTTATTAGTGCAGACTGTTTTCTTTTGTCTGCACTTTTAATTGTTTCAGCATTGTATTAGATGTAAGCTGTCAAATCGGTTGGAGTGGGCACTTACAATAAATCAAGAGAAATAAATGTATTTGTTTGTTTAATCTGTATGCTGCCTGACTCCCGATGACTCTGAGCAGCATAAATAAGGTTATGATTGCTATATAAGGTTGTAATTGCTATACCCTGCATATAATCTTAGGGTCAATATTACCTTCAAAGCATTTTCTGATGGTTTGGTGCTTCTTATAAGATACAGGGCAATCATAGCCTCCTGCCAGAGAACATCTGGAGGGAACTTTCCTCTCCAGAAATGGAAATGTCTAGAGATGACAAGTTCCTTCCCCCACTCCCTTCTCTGGCATCACACCAGCCAGTTGGCAGAGATAATGCAGGCTTCAAAAAACACAGATTCAGGAAAGTTGTTTATATCTACCAGGCAAAGCAGTTTCCCCCCTCTGGCCAGCTTTCAATCATTTATCGCATCTCTGTTCTGCTAGATGCATAACAGGCAATGGCCTTCATGGGGATCCTAAGAGTAGTTCTTCCTGAATTGGAAATCAAAAAGACTGTCTGTGCCTCCATAGAAATGAGCGAGCATAGCTTTTATTAGTTCCATACCAGAAAGCATTTGTAACATTTAAAGAGCTTTGTAGGAACCCATAGAGGCACCTTAGGAAATAAACCAGAGGTAGGAGTTAAGATAATCTTTAGTGTTTTATGTATATGAAGCACCCGAAGGAAGACCATTTGAAAATTATCTCCATAAGCATCCAACATCATCAGAAAGAGAACAAATTTTCCAAGCAGAGGAAAAGAAACAATCACAACATGTGGACATTACTCACAAGCATCTAGGGATGTTAGAATATGGCAGCCAGGGATAAATAATCATCCTCTGCTGCTTGCTCCAATAAAGGAGACAATTTGCTCTTTGATGACAAACTTAACAAAAGGTTCACTTTAGCCCCAAGAGTTAACATAGTAGTTTCTTAGTTATGTGACACAGATGTTTGCCTTTCAATACTGGGGGGAAAACACGCTGAGTAGAAAGAAGAAAATTCTTCCTTTCCCACAAAGCCCAATTCAAGTAAATGTCAGCTTCAGGTTATCATATGAGTGGAACATAGATTTGTAAGTTACATTTTTCATAAGAAAGATATTTTTCATGCTATGCCTAACAGCATGCCTTGAATAGTAGCAGCCAGACATCCATCTTTTTAATCAATTAGCGTGTTTCCTTCTATCAAACCATCCAATGATGAATCAAGAATACTTGACCCCTGGAGTGGATTTTTTTAAAACATTCCCCTCCTCCATTGGTGTTGCACTATGTCACTTATTGATAAATAGCTAATTAGCACATCACCAGCAAACACTAACTAACTCCAAACCTACAGCTGACTTTTCTGACTTTCTTTTCTACTTCTCATTTTCATGTTAGTCAATATACCCCAATATTGCTCATATCCAAGACAGACAACCCTACCCTTTTTGCCCTTGATATGATAGTGGCACCACCACAAGTTATTTCAAAGGCCAAAAATGATGACCCTTAGCCCAGTGGTGGGATTCAAATAATTTAACAACTGATTCTCTGCCCTAATGACTGGCTGGGTGGGCATGGCCATGGTGGGCATGGCCAGGGGGTGTGACAGGCAGCATTTGGCCTCCTGCACTCCCCTGGGAGCAAAAATACACCCCGCACCCCGTTTTGGGCCTAGGAGGCTTTCCTGCACTTATCTGGGAGCCAAAATGGGGCACGTGGGGACTCCTGGAAGGGGTGGGGCAGGAAGGGGTGGAGCCAGCCAGCAATTTAACTACCGGTTTTCCCAAACTGGCTGAATCCCACCACTGCCTTAGCTTCTTATATCTTGTCCACTAATTATTCTGTGCAAGAATCTGAATCACACCATGTTAGTAATAAAGAAGACCCTTTTATCCAAAGGGCCTTGTTGTTATTCTATTAATTATTTGCAGTCCAACTTAAAGAATTAAAGTTCCATTGATTTGCTCTGTCTTACACAGATTACTTTTAAGTCCCTTTTGCAGCTCATGTACTATCAATTAAGAACCACTGTTATAAAATATCCAGTTAAATATGTCATTCTAGAATAGTGTTTTTCAATCTTGGCAGTTTCCAGATGTGTGGATTTCAGTCAAAAGAATTTCTCAGCCAACATGAGTGTTGCTATTGATGCTAAAAGCTGAAGTCTACACACCTGGAAGCTCTCAAGCTGGTAAATACTGCTCTAGAACTTCTGAGTATAGAAAAATTAAGGGCGCCATAATTTGGTTGCTGAGACAAGAAAAAAGGAAATCTTCAACTAACAAAGTGACAAATGTGGTCACTGCATGCAAAACCTTATTTATCAGTTAACTGAATTTCCCTCTTGGTTCCAAAAGCCATTGTATAATTTCCATCATTACCATACAAGGAATGTAAATATGATGGTGTTTGTTCCCTAATTCAAAACTAAAAGCTTCTTCCCTGAGTATTAGTAATGCTTGATATATATTAAAGAGAATTTAAAAAGGTAGATTAAGCATCTTCTCTAGATCCTCTCTTCTGTGGGAATTCTGTATCAGAGGTAATACCAGTGATTAAAATAATGTTAAAAGGAAGCCACCATGCCATTGGGTTAAATTAAACTGTTGCATGCCAGTTTTTCTTATCTAAACAAGGTACCTGGGAACTACAAATATACTAACTAAAAGAAAATAAATTCTACTTATTCTCTCTAGAAGAAAATAAACAAGGAAAACAGCTGAACATCATATGAATGAATGAGAAAAAACAGTCAAGAAACTCTGATTATCACTCACTTTTTTTTGAATGTACAACAGTAGTATTGGATGTGAAAAGAGGGACATCTAGATTTTAAAAGGTAAATTACAGATGGCCTCAAAGAAATTCATCTGCTGATGACCACATCAACATACCCATTGGCAATGGTATGAAAGTGGTTTGAGATTGTCTAAGTCTAGGATACCTAGTTCTTATCAGTGCTCCAAGTTCAATACTACTTTTATTGCAAATTTATAGTAACAGAATCTTGCAAATCTCCCATATCCCTCCCTTTATCTTCAAGTGAAATAGGGAGGGTTTGTTTTAAACATTTGCATATGTTACATTCCTGCCATGGACTTTGATTTCTTTTAACAGAATAACAGAATTGGAATGGACCTTGGAGGTCTTCTAGCCCAACTTCCTGCTCAAGTAGGAAACTGAGGAAAGAAGAAAGGAAATTGAGCCCTCACAATTTCTGGAGGCAAGTTGTTCCACAGACTAATTGTTTTAACTGTCAGGAAATTTCACTTTAGTTCTAGGTTGTTTCTCTCCTTGATTAGTTTCCATCCATTGCTTTTTGTCCTGCCTTCAGGTGGTTTGGAGAATAGGTTGACTCCCTCTTCTTTGTGGGAGCCCTTCAAATATTGGAACACTGCTATCATGTCTCCCCTAGTTCTTCCTTTCATTAAACTAGACATACCCAATTCCAGTAATTATTCTTTATAGGTTTTAGCCTCCAGATCCCCTAATTATCTTTGTTGCTCTTTTCTGCACTCTTTCTAGAGTCTAAATATCTTTTTTATATTATGGCAACCAGAAACTGTATGCATTAGTCCTAGTGCAGTCTTCCCAATGCATTATAAAGAGTTACTAACACTTTACATGATCTTGCTTCAACACCTTTTATCTGACTAGTGCCTGGAAAAGATTCCCCCTCTTGTTTCTGAAGACCATTCCCTCTTCTCTCTGCACCTCTCTCTAAAAGGCTATAATGCTGGGAAAGATAGAAAGATAGAGCAGAAGAAGATGATCAGAAGTAAGGTAGAAGGATATACAATGGAGATGAAGATCTAAAGGCAGGTAGGGCAGATTGTCATGGGAAAAAAAAACCCTGTCTTTGTAATACTAAGAGTTGACAGTAATTTCATACGCAGCATTCAGAGAAACTTAGGGATCACACTGAAATGAAACCACTTTTTTTTCTTAAAACATCTCAATAATCTTACTATATTTTTAATGGAGTGTTTTATCCATGTACACATCCATTATACACTGATAAAACACTGGCTTTTTTCCCCCTTCCATTCAGTCTTGTCCAATTCTCAGAGATTACCTGGATAAGTCCCTGCAGTTTTCCTGCCAAAAGTGTTTCAGAAGTGGTTTCCCCACTTGCCTCCTTCCTAGGGCTGGGAGAAAATAATTAGCTTGGCTTTGTGCCTAGGCAAGATAGAAGTCATGCTTTTTCCATTTGTAGCCTGATGCTTTAAACGTTACAACAAACTGGCTTTCACTGGTAAACGGACTTTATTCATAATACACATATGGTATACATGCATCAATATTGTTTTTTAGTATACATTTGCACAGCTAAAAAGCACTGCATGGATGGAATCTATATACAGTCATATGCCGAATCATGCCAATTACTTTTATAGTGTTTCATTAGTGCATAAATTTGTGCCTCTAATATGGGGGGGATGTTAATAGTAAAAACTGTGGGAGATTCATTGTAGGAACACTGAACGTAAGGCAATGCAAGCAGAGAGAATGGAATGGGACTGCAGAGATAGTCTCAAAACAAATTCTTTTTCCAGAGACACAGATGCAAATTGTCCATCATTTCATTGTCTAACATAAAGGTCCTCAATTCAACCGGTTCATGGCCTGTTAGGAAGTGAGGGGCACAGCTGGAGGTGCATATTGGGTGCGTGAGTAAAGTTTCATCTGTATTTGCAGCTGCTTCCCACTGCTAGCATCAAATCCTCAGGTCCATCTCAGATAATTAGGCATTAGATTCTCATAGGAACATAAGCCCTACTGTAAACTGTTCGTGCACCCGGCCTCCATTTGTGGAAAAATTGTTTTCCATGAAACTGGTTTCTGGTGCCAAAAAGTTTGGGAACTGCTGGTCTAACATATTTTATTTTCTTCACTTTTTCCAACCTACTTTTTTTCACTTACGTGGTCACAACCTGATTGACAGATTCAGCTCTAATTTTGTTCCCAGTTATCTACCTTAATTATGTCCCTATGTCTGACATGTTTTCTTTCTGATTTCACAGTATTTATCACTATGGGCCAGAAATAGTTGAGACTTGCACTGGAGACCAAAAGTAGGTATATTCAGCCAACCATGCTTTCATACCAATCTGACAGGTAGTGACTGTTGGCAATTCTCACTCACACAAAATCACATATCATTCTTGGCAATTTTAGTATGGATTATGTGTTCAGGCTCATTTGGGCATTTTAGATTTCCACAGTTAGATTGCATAGTTAAGATAAATAACCTTAAAGGGATATTTTTTTTAAAAAAATATTTTTGATGGATTAAAACTAAAATAAAATTATTGTTTAGAATGCACAGTGGAGGAATCAACAGTCAACAGAACGCTGCCCACATAGGTAATTTTTAATTGTTCTGTTCCTGTAGATTATACAAGAGTTTGGCAAGGCAATTGAGCTCGTCATTTGGGGCTCTAGTGTTCGAGTCACCAAGGAGTCCAGGAGCTTGATTGTGACAGGCTACCATAGCAGATGTAGTGGAGGTAGAGAGATGTTTGTGTTGCTCTCTCCCACTACAGCTGGTTTCTAAAAAAAAAAAAAAAGTGGGAAAGACAGCTCAACATTTCTTCTGCCTCTAAGGCTTCTTCACATTCTATCACACTTTGAATCTTCTCCCTTCTCCCACTCTCAGTCTTAAGAACAAGTGCAAGTTTGTGCTACATTGATGTCAAATTTCCCATACATTCCAATCTCTGATCTCTACCTTTGGAATGCTGTTAGGCACCATAGGATTAAGACTTACTAGGGACTTCCGGTGGGACTGCGACATCGCTGGACGCTTCTTTTTGAAGCGCCAGCCCAGGGCTTCGTAGAACCGCAAGAACAGTGACTATCGGCTGTCTTGCGGTTTGAAAACTTTCCCCCTGGTATGAGGGGGGAAAGTGAGTAGATGGGTGGGGTAGAGCTCCCTGAGAGTGCCAGATTTTACCCATAATCTGGCGCTCGAAGATGAGAGCTCCCCATTAAGCCTGTCAGTACTCCGGACCCTGGATGTCTCTGCTTTGCAGAGCTAGATGTCGTTACCATCCCAGCAACCAATTTTAAACAAATACTTCTTGAATCAAGCTGGCGGAGCACAAGTTGCACGAATGAAACAGCAAGTATTTTTTTTCCTTTTTTTTTAACTCCAGGGACTTACTTTCTTTAAAAGATTTTCCCTAAGTGGAAAGTGAAAGCAAGATGGCATTTGAGTTTCAACGGGGTGTGAAGAAGTGAAAGTTAAAAGTAATTATTGACAAGCCCCTGTTTGAAATGTAAAACTCCTTTTTGAAAAGTGGATGAAATAAGAAAGGATGCAATAACAATAATTCAAGCAGCAATACAAATTACAAATTGTAAAGGGTCTTTTTTTCTTCTTCTTGAAACTCTTTTTTTTCCTTTTTTTTTTCCTGTCCTTCTGGAAGGGAAGGAAGAAGGGGGGCAAGATGGCTGGTCTTTTTGAAAGCAAAGAAAGCAAAGGAGGGTTAATTAACCCTCAATGGTCTGATTTTGAGGAAGCTTTGAGTTCAATTACCTCTGCTTTATTGAAAAGAATTGATACTATATTTCAAGCTTCTCAAGCTGGAAACAATGAAATACATGGAAATACTGAGTTGCAATCTAGCAGTGGGGGATTGAATGAAGAGTTGGGAGATGTAAAAAAACAACAACAGATCATAGCAGATTTTACTGAGGAGAGAAAGATGAATGCTGAGCAGAATAAGGAGCAAGAAATCTTGGAAATTTTGGTTACACGAATTTTTTTTTATAAAACTCAATCTGCATTTAAAGAGCTGTTTCCAGAAGAAGCTACATCTCTGCAAAAATTTTATAATATGCAATCCCAAAAACCGCAAAATTTTACTGGAGTTAAAAAAGGCAGAGGGATCAAAGTTAAGAAGAAAGTTCGTAAAAAGGAAAAGAAGAAAGACTGGAGAAATGGAAAATAACCCTGCTTGATGAGATGATGGTCCTTAAAAGTATTGTTTAACTGTTTAAAGATTTTGAATTTTTTGGGGAAAAAAAAGCAGACAGCAGTTTAATGCCAGTTAACTAAGTGATGAGCGACGATGAGGAGGCAATTTACAACTGTATTGGAATATTTTGAGAAGAATAAACAGATCACAGCAATGCTGGTGTGTTGGGCTGTGAAATATGCCCTGACTTGAATGATTTGGAATATTTTATTAAGGACTGTAATAAATCTGGATCTAATTTAATCGCAGAAGTTTTATTGAATATAGTAAATTTGAGTTTCCTGTTTGATGGTAATAAATATAAGGCAAAAGGACTATGGACCTAGAGCAATTGCAGGTGATCTGGTGGTTTCCCTAATACGTCTGATGAATTTACTAATCTAATTTTTGACTGGATTTGATGGATACTATTTCAAATATAATTATAAAGTCACTCAGGGTTTTTTTTTTTTATAAAGAAGCAATTTTTTATTTAGGTGGGTAGACGCAAATGAAGATATTCTATATGCTGTTGGAAGATGTGAAGACAAGAAGATTAGCAACTGGTTTAATCTAGTAGGAAGAATTTAAATGTTTGATATATTTATTAAATGACATTTTATCTGTATTGATAAATTAATAAGAGGTTTGATGGTTATATTTTTTTGAATTAAAAAATTTATTATTATTTTTTATTAAGTGTTTTAACTATAATTGGACCTTGATGGCTTAAAAGTGGAGGACGGAAGACTTTATATAGTATTTTATTTTAAATTTGGGTTTTTTTGAATGAGGGTTTCTTTTTTTTGTTGTTGTTGTTGGGTTTTTTTCTTTGTTTTAAATGAAAGAAGTTATAAAATATCTTGTTAAATTGTATAGACTTAATAATTTGTTAAGTATTAATTAGCTATATTGAGTAATGATAGGTTTGATTAGGTAATACTTGTTTTATTAACTGCTGTAATTATAAATGGAGATTAATTCTGTTGAATTAGATGGAATAAGAAGAAAGGAGACTTGCTTTCCTTTTATCTACTTGTTTAATGATTATGATTATGATAAGTGTGAAATGGAGTTTAATTTAGAGAATTTGAGCTGTATTTTATCTTGTATTTGCTCTGGGAAGTCGGGGGGGTGGTTGGGGAGGGGGGAGAAAATGTATGTCAAACTTTTAAAACTTTTTCAATAAAAAAAAAGACTTACTAGAACCTAATATAATGACTGAGATGTAGCTAAGAAGCTAAAATGAGACCAGTCTTTGTTTGGGAGACAGTATGTGCTTATATACACAGACAGACATATAAGGAGCTCTGGTGGTTCAGTAGACTAAGGCAGTTATTAACATCCACTTACATCTGCTGCCTGCAATTACTGCAAGTTCAAATCCCACCAGGCTCAAGGTTGACTCAGCCTTCCATCCTTTCTAAGGTAGGTTAAATGAGGACCCAGTTTGTGGGGGCAATAAGCTGACTTTGTATAAATATACAAAAGTATGAAGGCTATTGCTTAACACATTGTAAGCCGCCCTGAGTCTCCGGAGAAGGGCGGCATATAAATCAAATTTATATATATATATATATAAGCACCCACGGCATATGTGTATAATTCATAAGCATTTCCTGCAGTGTTGTGGCAATTCAAGATACGACTTGCTCATATTAGTGTTTTGTTTATTTGCTTCTTAGATTTATTGCCCCCCTTTTTTTCCTAGAAAGGTGGCTTTCACTTTGTCTTCAGAAGAACAGCCCATGGCCTGTGACAAGAATGTGTGGCTGGCTTGATTGTGTGACCTAAACTTGGTTCTCCCCAACTATTTGTTGATTTCTTTAGTGTCCCACTCTACAAATTCTTTGTTCAGTGCACACAGTATGAGTATGCAGAGTTTTGAAGTGTTGAGACTTTGAACAAAGGACCCTCTTGAAGGTAAACTACAAAACAATGTGGTCACTTGCTTCTATCTATTCTAAGCAGTGAAACAACCCTAACACTTTGCTCTTGGAAAATGGCATTGAGGATTGAAGATTGGCTTCATCTTCAAGTTCAGATGATGGAATGCATCACTAACCCTCTGCATTGAGCCCGGGGCATGTTACAAAATTCTGCATTGAGCCAGAGAACAACCACTTCCCACTCCCCCCCTCTCTGCCCTTCCCACATCATTACATGGACCTGATTTCATCCTAGAAAGTGCTTTCAGGACTAATAATTTGGTCAGTAGTATTTTATCTTTATTAAAGTTAACTACTTGAATTATGTTCCTTACTACACAGGTCTTCTCTTCCATTTTTTTCAGCAACACTTTCCTCTTTCTTAATATCTCAGTTGTTTCATGGTTCATATAAAGGGTCAGTTGAACATTAAGGTTTTTTTTTTTTATTTCCAGCCTAAGAATAAAATTAATGAGTATTCCTCCCTCCACCTCGCTGAAGAGTTCTTAAACAAGTGGCAGGTTCATCTCCTTACCTCTACTGAAGTGTGAAACTAACTGCTCTGGATTAACTATGGTAATCCTTTTTTTTAAAATTCATACAACCTGCATCTGAGACATGAATTAACTGTCCTGTATAATTCTTGCTGAAGTTGGTGAGAAAGTTTATGCCTTTGTTGGTTGCTTTTGACAACCCCCCCCCCCCCCCATGATTATTAGAGGTGCTATTTCATCTCCTTTCTGAATTTATAATCTATTATTATATTCTGTGCAAACTGATAGTGCAGATTTCTTGGAAATGTAGGGCTTTTTTTTTCATTCTGTCTCCTACATCTGCATTTTAGATGAGCTACTTTCCCCTAAATATCACCTCTGCCTTCTTTCTGCAAGGTTTCTTCAGAAATAAAGCAAATTCTTTCTTTCTTTCTTTCTTTCTTTCTTTTTTTGCTACTAGAGAAAACACTATGATTTCTTACCTACTTTGCACAGTCCTCTGGATGAATAAATCTAAATTCATTCTGCATCGGTTTTACATTCCTTCAATCATATTTCTATTCCATCTAATGTCCATGTTAGTTTTCATGTGCATATTTTCATAAAATGCAATTCTATTAAACTTTTCTCAACATCTTTATTTATGTATGCAATGTTTCTCAGCATTTTTGCTTTAAAGTTCTACACCAAAGCCTATATAATGTGGGGATGTTTCAAATAAAATTGCTTCTGTTAAAAAAAAACAAAACCCATACTAAAACAAATTCCTCTATCCCTCTATATGTCCAATGAAATAAATAATCAGATTGTGACCACAGTCCTATAATCTTACTGAAAATTGACATATAAAGCTTTTATAATATCCATACCCACATCAACATAACATCAATGTCCACCCAGCCTTTGTATTTTTTGTCTTTCCTTGTAACTGATGCAAATAGCTGGAGGGAAATCATGAGAACATCTAAGAATGTTTCCCCTAATAAGAAAGAATCCTGATCTTACACAGAAGGACCATTTGCATAAGGAATCTCTGCAAAATTGACCATGTTAGCATCTTTACTGGCTCTCTTACTTATCCTTTATAAGCTCCCAGTTTTCCATATTAAGCTACCATGATCACGCTTGCATTAATATATTGTTCTTGAGAGATGCCACATTTGCTTTTCTCAGTGACAGGTTAATTTTCTCAAAACAAACTTTACATATTCAGGCATAAACAACTAAGTAAAGTAAGTATATTAAGCAACAATTCTATGTTCCATGTTTCTTCTCAGGGAGACATTATCTTACTAAGCAAAGACCAATGCACCTACTGCTGCTATTACAAAATATTGAAATAGCAATGGCACACTAGATGTTGCACAGATGTGACATGATCCCTCCCCAAAGTAGTTATTAAAAGCCAGGGAAGAAAACAATAAGCTGCACAAGAAAATGAAGTACTAAGGATGGGTTAAATGAAATAGATAAACTAGACGAGATAGACTATGTGATCCTACTGTGACCCAGGGCTTTAAGAAAAAAAGGGAGTTTAGAGACTTATTAAGTATGGAGAAGTGATTGGAATATGCTTGTTATTGCTCTTAATTCTGAGCTGAAATGGGAGGAATAGTTCCTTTTAAAAACATCCCTATTGTGAAATCAGTTTTTCCACTTTGAGCATTAGATTGGAATGGCAGTGTCATCCTTTGCAAAAAGAGCATTGGAAGAGGCAACATTGTTGTGATCCACAGATACGTAACTCAATGGTTGACCACTGCTAGTCATCCTGGTTTTTGTGGAATTGATTGGTTGGTAATCTCTATCCTTGAATAATCAGCATATGCTCATTTTCATCGAGGTCATAAATAGAAAGAAAAGATATAGCCTATCTATACATACCATGATTTGCTTTAAGATTCAATGGCAAGGGAAGTCATGTTTAACATTCATAGCTTGGCTGCCCCTGTTCAGCTGAATGCAGATGCCACAATTTAACTCTACTTACTTGGAAGTAGAACTTACTTCCATGTGCAACATAGCACATGGAAACAATAATCTAACTGTATCTTGAACAGGGGAGATGTGGTCCACCATAATAAATAATGCATTTGGAATGGATAGTTATGAACAGACATTAAATGTCTATAGAAAGAGGTGTCAAAAGAGGAGAAAGTGCAAAGCCATGTGCAACTTCTGAAAAGTTAGCTGCAGTTTCATAACAAAGTGGTGGATCAGAGTTTCATGAATCAATTTATTTCATCATGTATTGCAAACTGATTGCTTTGAGGTTCAGAAGTAGAGAAGGATGATTTAACCACATCTGGTTTCTATTTACTTTGTACTTATACCAATTATGCATGCCGGCTGGATATGTCTTGTAGGTTGGTTGGACTTCGTAGCTTTGAATTTGAAAATTTGAATGCATGGTAGAAGATTACGGCATTAAATAAGTTTAAGTGCCAGTGTGAATCATAACTTGCTTCTTCTTTTAATAGGTTTCCTCCTTCTCAGAAGAAAAGGGGAGGATTGACAAAATTAAACCCACTCTGTTTTAGTTCCAGCAAATTACCATCGCAGTCTATTTCTCCTAGGCTCCAGGTTACAGCAGAAATCACAGCAAATTCACACTAACAAAACAAAGTTTTGTTAGTTTACAGTATATGTCACAAAGTGGGAGAGACAGAGATTATTATAATCAATGAGTGAGAGCCCTGCCCTAAATCAAATGATTGTCACAATGACTTAAGGCAGTGGACCCCAACCAGTGGTGGTATTCAGCCGGATCTATCCGGTTCAGGCAAACTGGTAGCGGCGGCTGTGAGAGGCCCCACCCACCTGCCTGAATGTCATCACGTCCCACTTTTGATGCTCTGCACATGCACACCGGTTTGCAAATCGGTAGTGAAGGTAAGTGACCCCAATCTTTGCGACTTGGCAGTCTGGCTGGGGAGGGAGAGGGAACCTGAGTTGCGTGAGCAGTTGGTTGATGCACATGTGCAGCTCCACTTGCATGGCGGGCCAGTGCACATGCTAGCGCAAGTGGAGCTGCGCATGCACAAACATGGCAGTTTACCACTCATACCACCCCATTCCAAATAGGCCTCAGCCCAGTAGTGGGCTGCGGCCCAGGGGTTGGGGACCCTTGTCTTAAAGGACAGAGGGCAGAGGTTGTGAAAATTCCTGTGCATAAAGGGAAAACTTTGGGTTGATGATTCTGCCTACAAATTAATTCCACTCCACTATTGCTCAGTCTCATCCTGAGTGATATTGGAAGAATCTACATACTATCTGACTTAACCTAGTAAGTTATTTATTTTATTTAGGAAAGAACACCACATTTCCTTATTAAAATAACATATTTCTTCCTATCTAAATAGCATTTGGCATCAATTTTCCCCACAGAATAGACTACTCTTGGTATCCGTGAGATCCTACTTTATGCCAAAATAAGTCTTTTTAAAAACCAGTTTTAAAAGAGCATAACTTAAACATCTCTGTGCCAATTTCTGTGAAATTTGACACGCTTCAGCTCCTTATTAAATACATAGCTCATGTTTCAATTTCATTTAACTGAGCTGAAAATTAAAAAAAATAGCCATTGTTAGTTTTCCGGATCCAAATTTTGGGGAAGACAGAACTAATTTTTCTGAATCACATTGTAATGGGCATTGAATCATATTGAAATATAGCTAGTGTAACCCAGACTAGTTCAGTTCATTTCTAGAAGTCTACAATTGGACTGGACAATCTATGTATGCATATACTCAGTTTCCTTCCTAATGCTAAGACCACACAAACAATGCTCTATAGTAGCTATTCTAAAACTATTGAAAAATAAGGCTCAATATTATGGAAGAAAGCAGAGGCTGAAGTGGGCACTCTGTGCTCCTTGGGTTGGAGCTAATCAAGGATTTGTCAATATCCAACAGTGAAAATACATATTGATTTTAGATGTGAACAGTCTTAAGAGTTGTCATCAATCACAGGAAACCTGCAGTATATTTTGGAGAAGGAGTCTTCTACTGAGTCTCTTAAAAAGATTGTTAGATTAAGGAACTTCATGGAAAGTCACCCAATCGTCCATGGATACCAGTGCTTTGGACTACAAGTTCTTCAAAAAGGATTAACCCTACTCCATTTTCCAGTATTGTAATGAGCCCAAAGTATTTAATGCTCATTGTTGCTTTGATTTATTTTAAATTGCCTTTTTGATGCACTTCATTAGCGTTGCTCTTGAATCGCAAGAATCTGTATTTTATGTACAGGTAGTCCGCAACGTATGACCACAATTGAGCCCGAAATGTCTGTTGCCAAGTGAGGCAGTTGTTAAGCAAGTTTTACCCCATTCTGCAACCTTTCTTGCCACAGTGGTTAAGTGAATCAATGCAGTTGTTAAGTTAGTAACATGGTTATTAAGTAAATCTGGCTTCCCCATTGACTTTGCTTGTCAGAAAGTCACAAAAGTTGACCGTAAGACCCTGGAACCGTCATAAATACGAGTCAGTTTTCAACAGTCTGAATTTTATTCATGTGATCATGGGGATGTAAGTGTGAAAAAGGTCATAAGTCACTTTTTTCAGTGCCGTTGTAACTTTGAACAGTCATTAAATGAACTGTTATAAGTCAAGGACTACCTGTACAGAGCCAATGCTGCAGAGCTTTGAATTTGCCTTTTTGTTTTCCAGGGGTGAGGTCAGGGGTGAAATGTAAAATTTGTTACTACCAGTTCTGTGGGCGTGGCTTGGTGGGGGGTGGGTAATGTGACTGGGTGGGCGTGGCCAACTTTTTTTAAAAAAAACTTTTCAAAGCATTTTTTCTAATGCTTTGAAAAGCCTCTGCCAATCAGGCAACTCAGCTGGGATCGTCAGAGAGGCTTTTTTAAAAATACCTCTCTGCCGATCAGGCAACTCAGCTGGGATCATCAGAGACTTTTCAAAGTATTTTTTTTACCACCTCTTCGGCCAAGAGGTTGCAGAAAAAAATGCTTTGAAAAGCCCCTAACTATCCCAGCTGACCCGCGCGATCATCAGAGGCTTTTTTTTTTACTTTTAAAAGCATTTTTTCGTCGGAAGAGGTTATAGAAAAAATGCTTTTAAAAGTTAAAAAAAAAGTCTCTGATGGTCCTGCGGCTCAGCTGTGCATGGTGGTGGTGGGGGGGAGGGATTTTTGCTACCGATTCTTCGAACTACCTGCCGCCATCGCTACTGGATCGGGCGATCTGTTCTGAATTGGGAGCATTTCACCCCTGGGTAAAGCGGAAGCTAAGCCTAGTATTACTTCTTGCTCATGCTGCTTATTTCCTTGACACACTCCCAGAAGCCTCTTCGGCAGTGGTAGGCATCTTTTCAGAAGCTAAGTATCACAATATTAAAACAAATAAGCCAAACAACTGACAGGAATCCGAGCTGCATATTTTCTCATTTTAATCCTTTTCTTCTTTTGTTGACACACAGGCAGAGTCCTAATTTTGTCTTTTCATAGAACAATTACCATTAGAGTTGATTCGCTCCCCATGATGCTCAATCCTGTCTTCTCATCACTCATACATCCAGCTGCCCTTTGGAGAATTTGTCTTGTCAAATGAAGCCCACGGTACTTGTTGCCTCATTATTATTTCCTAATTTGATTATGCTCTTTTCAACTCATTTGAAAAAGAGGGAAGAAAAGGCAGAGTCAAAGGCGTATTGATAAGCTTGGTATGAAATGGCAAGCAAGACAGATCGAGATAATGAACATTCCCCCTGAGCTTCAAAGAGAAAAGAAAGCCATGCGAGATTCTGTGCATGAGGGAACATTAATTAATTAATGTTGAAATTTACATTAATTTTCCAGGACTCAGTTACGAAGGAAGAATAAGAAAAATGTTTTAAGGTGATTGTGCAAAATATGGAGAGCCTAGTTTTGGTCTGCGCAAAATGATCTTACTAGCAGGGAGATTCCTCTCACAGACCTTATAGTTTGCATATGACATCTCTCTCTCTCTCTCTCTCTCTCTCTCTCTCCCCCCCCCTCTCTCTCCCCCCCCCCCCCCCCCTCCCTCCCTCCCTCCCTCCCTCCCTATCTCCATCCATCCGACATACAAACATACATACATACATAGACACACACGTTTACATATGCACACACACACACTGCCCTCTGTTTGCTGTGGTCCCTAAATGAAGATGCAAAAAACCCCCAAATCAAACAAATGCACAACCTATTTTTATTTGAATGAATGGGAAAGCCTTTAATATCTTTAAGGATTGAACTTGCCTTCAAGAACAGTATTTTTAATTTGGGAAGCTCACAGATTTATTTTGATTATTAAAGTTCCAGAAGTAGTTTCTGCATTAAAAAAACACAAACAAAACAATTTAGCCGTGTATGTCAGTAACAGATCTACCTGAACACAAATATCAATGGTTCAGTCATCCATTTTCTGGTAACTTCCAATTGCTACAAGGAGGGGTATATACGGCGGGGAAAATTGCTAACAAGGATCAGAAACATTCTGTGTCATTGTTTTATCCCCTTCACTTCTTTCCAAATAAATTTGGGGCCAGGATATTTAAATGGTTATGTCTTCCCATTCTATTGACAGAAGCAACATAAAAGCACAGAGGACATCTATAGGAGATACATTTCAATAGCAGAATAACATGAAATGTCTTGGCCAGCAAATCATTTATTTCAACAGGAAGGGAAAACCTTTTCATAATTTTATTTGGTCTTTTAAATCCATGTCAGTGCATCTTTTTGTCTTCTTTTTTTTTCCAATTTGTTGTGAGGTTACAATGTATATTAGAGGTTGTCCTTGACTTAAGACCAGTGGTGAAATCCAAATTTTTTACTACTGATTCTGTGGGCGTGGCTTGGTGGGTGTGGTGTGGTGTGGCTTGGTGGGTGTGCCTTGATGGGTGTGGCAGTGGAAGAATATTGCAAAATCTCCGTTCCCATCCCACTCTGGGGACAGCCAGAGGTGGCATTTGCCAGTTCTCCAAACTACTCAAAATTTCCGCTACCGGTTCTCCGAACTACTCAAAATTTCCGCTACTGGTTCTCCAGAACCTGTCAGAACCTGCTGGATTTCATCCCTGCTTAAGACCACAACTGAGTTTCTGTTCCTAAGCGTGACATTTATTAAATGAGTTTTGCCTCATTTTATGACCTTCTCACCACAGTTGTTAAGTGAATTGCAGCAGCTGTTAACTCAGTAACATAATTGTTAAATGAATCTGGGTCCCCCATTGACTTTTGCTTGTTGGAAGGTTGCAAAAAGTGATCACATGACCCTGGAACACAGCAGCCATCATAAATATGAATCAGTTGCCAAGGGTCTGAATTTTGATCATGTGACCAAGTGGATGTTGAAATATTCAAAAGTATAAAAAATGGTCATAAATCACTTTTTTCAGGGTAACTTTAGTAACGTTTACTAAACAAACTGTTGTAAGTCAAGGACTACCTGTATTCTTGTTGCCAAATTGTCATAGCTATTCAACATGTTTGTTGTTGCAACCTAGTCTTACTTTTTTTAAAAAAATAGGTCAACCTATATATTCTGCCAATGGAGGAATGAATGATCTTTGCCTAAAATCCCCTAAAATTGTAGGGATTAATAACACTAGAAACAGTGTCACTTGATCTAAAAATCTAGCATTAGTCACAACAGCATCTTAAACATCATTTATTCATGAGCTGCTGAAAATTAAGTGCTTTAAAAAAAACATAATGAAAGATTCTAAATTTGTTCTTGTTCTTCCCACTAGAAAGATATCAATGATAATTTAATGTTAACACTAAGAGACAATTACGTTCTGCAATATATATGTGACACAGAATTTCACAGTTCCTTATCTAGATTCTCTCTTCAAATTTATTGGCTTGATGAGATTACAAAGCATTAATTTGACAAAGCACTTGTTTAAAACTGATAAAAACTTTGTTTTTTCAGTTGCTAGAATTACTTTGAGAGGCAAGCCACTGACAAGTGAAACAACTGTAGTTTTTGCATGTCATACTGCCCTCAATCATTTTAACCACAAGAATCTTCCTGTCAAACATACTTCCTCATACTTTGGTCCCAAACCTCACATTTCATCTACTATCTTTTCAGATGAATTATTTTATCTTACTTTATCATATTTTCAAACCACCCATATCGCTCACAGGGAGACTGACAGATTTTTCAAATGATTCTGGGAAGTCTGTGAGTATGATGCCCACATCTTGAATTGCATCAGGAAGCCAAGGAGCAGTCTATGCAGCTTGCAGAACATTAGAACCAAATACTTGTGATGCAAAATTTCTCCTATCACTGCTCACATCAATGCATTCTAGACTAGCTGCAGTTTCTGGTTGGTTCTCAAGGGCAACCCCATGTATAGTGCATTATCATAATTCAATTGTGAGGTGAATGAGGCTTATGTGAGAATCAGTGGGCTTCCCAGACCAGAAAAACTGCAACTGATGCACAAGATGTGTGCAAAGACCTTCTTGGCCATGGTTTCTACCTGCTCTAGAAAAGGGGTCCCCAACCCCTGGTGGGGATGGCACTGGTCCGCGGCATGCCAGAAACATGGCTGCACAAACAAGTGAAGCCCCATCCATGGGAGGCAGGCAGCATGCAAAACCATACCCCCTCTGGTCCACGGAAAAACCTCTCTCCACAGAACCGGTCTCTGGTGCCCAAAAGGTTGGTGGCTACTGCTCTACAAGCAGGATCTGAGAGTCCAAAAGGATCCCAGATTGTGCACAAACCTTGGATGGGGAAGTGGAACCCTATTAAGAGTAATGATGGAATACCTCAAGATATTCTAGCCATATATTATTATGAAAAATATTTTCTTTCCACGCATTTATTCCGATGGAAAAGAAGTCTGTTGATAAAATTTACTTGGTTTACTCAATTTCTACAGCCCCTCATCTCAATCCAATTGACTCATATTCTTACAAAACATCCTGTATTTATACTTTGTCTTCTTTATTTAAGTTGGTTTACCATGACTAGAATAGTCGAAAGGAGTGAGCTGTCATCA
Source organism: Ptyas mucosa (assembly GCA_012654045.1). NCBI lineage: Eukaryota > Metazoa > Chordata > Lepidosauria > Squamata > Colubridae > Ptyas > Ptyas mucosa. The sequence goes on from WNWU01000005.1 coordinate 35,276,702, forward strand.
ATTCTCCACTGCCGGCGTGCAACAATATTAAGGAAGAAAGGCGTTAAAAATAATTCTGCACTTTGGTTTACCCAGCCTTTGCAATCAGAACCCATTATGCCTTATTGCTCTTCCACAAATCATGGTTTTATTATCAAAGCTAAAACAGCATTTGGTTTCTAGAATTAGAAATGCATTGGTATGGCTCCTGAGTTAATGTTCTTGTGATTTTCTGTTGCCTGAAATTAAGAACTGTATTTTTATTAGTTCAGTTATTTATATACCTTCCAAAACTGCAAATAGCAACATATCCATTAACAATAGTGTGGGCCAATGAAACGTCATTGGGCCAATGAAAACAATGATTATAGATATGTATGGGAAAAATGATTTCTTTGATTTATTTGTGTCTAGGTCAATGCCACATGCATATGTGCATAAATTTGGACTGTTTTCACATTGTTTCACTTTAGCAAAAAAAAAAAAAGCAACTTTGTATGAAATTGGATTTTCTGTATATTTCTAGATGTGCACATAAAATGAATTTTGTATCAATAGTTTGAAATCTATTTTCTCTCAAAATACAGCCTTCTCATTTGTTATCACAATGCATTTTTAAAGCACAATTGATTTTTTTAAAGAAAACGTAAAAAAAATAGTGCTGCAATGTTCAAGAAGTCAACACATCACTCTGTTTGAATTTGCATTTTAATTGGGGAAATCCAAAACTGAGTTAGCCCATAACTGAATTCAGAAAGAGTTATAAATTCAAGCATCCATGCATACCCCGTATAAACTCCGCAGGTATAACATTTAAGCCAACATTTTATGGAGCTGGGCATCAAAGATGTTGACCATGTCTGCTTCACAGGTGTGGCAGGTCATGAAGTGCCATCTGAAGGATAGCTCGGGAAAATTTCGGAAGGGTGGTATGTAAGGCAGTGTCTTACATATGGCCTGTGGTCCATATGGATTACCATATGGTCTTGAAAGCTTTGAACAAAGCCCCCTTTCCTAAAATACTACTGAATTTAAATGAGAAAGTAGAGAGAAATTATCACAAATATTTATTTATTTATTTATTTCCAAAAATTTATATGCCGCCCTTCTCCCTAAGAACTCAGGGCGGCGAACATAGGTTAAAACATACAATAATAAAAGGTAATGTAATTAAAACCCAATTAAAACAACGACAAGAAAATAATAAAACCCAAGGATCAGGATCAACCCATTTGTTGAAACAGCCAAGTCTTTAAGTCCCGATGGAAGGAGCAGAGATCAGGCACCGTCCGAAGCTCGGTGGGTAACTCATTCCAGAGGACAGGAGAGCGTACAGAGAACGCTCTACCCCTGGACATTGCCAGCCGACATTGTCTGGCCAACGGTACCCTGAGGAGGGCAGCTCTGTGTGAGCAGACAGGGTGGTGGGAGGCGGGTAGGAGATGGTCCTGCAAATACCCCGGACCTAAGCCATGTAGGGCTTTAAAGGTAAGTACCAGCACCTTGAAGCGGATCTGGAGGACCACTGGTAACCAGTGCAGCTCGCATAGGAGAAGTGTTACACGGGAGTAACGGGGAGCTTCCGTAACCACCCACGCGGCCGCCTTCTGGACCAGCTGGAGCCTCCTGGTGCACCTCAAGGGCAGCCCCATGTAGAGGGAGTTGCGGTAATCCAAGTGATTACTGCAACTATTACTGCAATTATGGAAAGTAATTATGTAAATTAAATTAAATTTCAGTATGATGAGAACAGATCTGATTTATGTGCTGTTCCCACCATTTTTCCCTCCAGTCCTCAGCATGCCACTCAAAGACCAAGTATATTCTCCATCCCAAGGTTATGTAGCTTTGCTTTGACATTCAGAAATCTTCAGGAAAGATTCAACAGTGATGTCATTAACCAATCAGAGCAGAGAATTCCTGAACTTGAGAGGACAATCTTATTCTATCTTATTTATTTACTTACTAATCAAATTTATATGGCTACCCATCTCACCAAGGGTGACTCTGGCTAGTGTGCAATAAGCCAATAAAACTACACATATATAAAAGTAGCCATATAAATATATAAAAGGGTAGTGTTAAAAAATAAACAAGATTAAAATTAATGTTACAAACCCCAGGCATGGAGAGAGTCAGCATATCCACTTCAGTAATGGAGTCATCTCAACATGCACCGTTAAGATACCCACTGATGGAAGAAGTGTCCACTGGGGAGACTGTCAAAAAGCTGCAAGGCTCAGTGTCCTTTTAGAGAGCTGTGAAACATTCAATTTTGTATTTGTCAGAGTATTTCGATCTAAAACCTGTTCAGTGAGAGCTAAAATCCCCCTTTATATAATAGCTAATTTAAATTCAGATTTCTATATCTTTTAGTTTTAAAGAAGGACATCCAGATTTAAAGGAGCAATTTTCTTGATCTAGCTGTTGAAGGTTTGCTTTAGAATAGAATAATTTGCTGATATATTAGATGAGACATTTGATTCTATCATGATCTATACTGCAGTACTCTCACAAATGCTTATCTCAAATCTACTGCTTGAGCAGATTGCAACATTTCAGCTCTAGCCATTTTTAGATGACACAAATTTTTTGATCAATGTTAATTTGGAGTTTGTCCATACTTCTTTCTCTTCCTATTAACTGCTGGCTCACTACTTCTTTTCTTTGCTTTGGCTTCCGCTTTTCTTCTTATTGTAACTGGCACCATCATTTTAATATGCTCTTGGAGCATGGGGGAACTGCCAGATGACTGGAAAAGAGTTGATGCATTTAAAATATTTAAAAGGGGAAAAAACTGGATGCAGGAAATCTAGTTTCTAGTTTCTAGAAATCTACAAAGTAATCCACTCAATATCAGCACCTGGGAAAATCCTGGAAATGGTAAATCAAACAGTGGGTTTGTGAGCATCTAGAAATGAGCAACGGGATTACTGGAAGCCAACATGTTAAAAACAGATTATGCCAAACAAATCTTAGTGCTTTCTTTCACAAAGTGACTAAATTAGTGGATCAAGGAAATGTGTGGCTATAGTGTACTTAGTTTTCAGTAAGGCATTTGATAAAGTAGACTACAACCTACTTCTTGGTAAGGCAGAACAATGTGGGACAGACCCTACCACTTTCAGATAGATACGCAGTTGTCTGACCAACCAAATTCCACTCAGATTTTGGCCCTTAATTGGACATGGAGGGAAGTGTGCAGTTGGATTCCTCAAAGTTCCACCTTTGGGCCCACTGCTCTTAGTGTCTTCATCAATGACCTAGACGAGGGGATTGAAGGGGTACTCAGATTTGCAGATGACACAATGCTGGGGCGAATTGTTAACATTTCAGAAGATAGATTCAAAATTCAAATGGATTATGACAGATTTAAATATTTGGGCCTGTCTAGTAAGATGCTGTTCAGTGGCAAGAACAGTAAGATCCTGTACCTAGTTCATCAGTAGTATCTATGAAGGGATCTCAGTGTCCTGATGGACCACCACTTAAATATGAGTCAGCAGTGTGCTGTTTCTGCCAAAATAGCCAATGTAGTCCTGGGTTGCATCAACAGAAAGATAGTAACAACATCAAGAGAAGTGATAGCACCACTCTATGCTGCTCTGGTAATGCCATATTTGTAATATTGCATCTAGTTCTGATCACCACAATATAATACGTTTAAAGTTAGAAAGCTAAGGCCCTAGGAAGAGTGCAGAGAAGAGCAACAATGATGATTTGGAGTTTGGGGGTTAAATCCTAAGAAGAACAGCTGAAGGAATTAGGTGTTAGCTTAATTAAAAGAAGAGTTGGGAGACATGATAGCAATCTTCCAATATCTCAAGGATTGCCACAGGAACAAGGGTGTTGATTTATTCTCCATAGCATCTGTGGTAGGACAAGAAGTAATGGGTGGAAGGACATCAGAGAAAGATCCAGCATAGAAATAAGGAGGAATTTCATGACAGTAAGAACTGTTAAACAGTGGAAAACCTTCCCAAGTTGTGAGTGTTCATCACTGGTTGGACAATCATTTGGTGAGATGATATGAGGACTCCTGCTGTTGGCCTTCTATGATATGTTGCAACAAATGCCACATTCCCTTAAACTTCTGACACTGCCTTCTATTTCCTCTTTCCTTCTGTCTTTTTTCAGTTCATTGTGAACCATGTTTCTTATCCTTTCTACCATTTTCTTATTTCTTTCATCTCCTTCTTTTCTGTGCCATGGTATCTATTAGCTTTTTAATTTGCTTATTTACCCTTCTTTGCTTCAGTTCATCTTGTAACAACCTAAATAAATCACAACTGTTTAAATCATGCACATTTTGCTTTGAATCCTAATTGAAATAATGGCCTTCTGGATGCTATTGAGCAGTCCACAAAGCTTTCTCCCAACGGGCAACTTTTTAAAAAGCTACTTCTGATCCCAAATGTTCCACTTAGCATCATGACCTGTTTTCACTAAGTGATAAGAACTGGCCTTCTCTATAAAGTAGTTAAACCAAAGTATAGGGTCATTGCTACATTCTGTGATAACAAGTTCCATAAATTAAGCTCAATGGATTTAAAAAACCACATAAAGTAACCATTGCATGGATGTGTAATCCAGTTTGTTTAGACATTTTTGTGTTTTCCTAGAATCTAGTTTGTTTTGTATGCTATTTTCATGCTGTACAGCAGGGGTGTCAAACTCAAGGCCAGTGAACCAGATGCGGCCCGCGATGTGGTTGAATCTGGCTAGCGGGGCCATCCTGTTCTACCCAAAGTGAAGAGAAAAGATCTGGCCAATATAGCTTCAGCCCAGTCTACCCAGTGCGAAGAGGAGAGATTAGGCTAGGATAGCTCTGCCCTGGTCTACACAGTCCGAAGAGGAAAGATTGTGCCAGCATCGCTTCAGCCCGGTTCCCCCAGTGTGACGAGCAAAGATCAGTTCAATGTAGCTTTGGCCCGGTCTACTTAGTGAGAAGAGGAAACATGACAGCAGTTTGAGGAGTAGCATCAACCTAACCATGCTCACCCAGTTGGACATGCCCACCCAGTCAGCCACACCTACCCAGCCCCACGAGGTCAAACACAACCCTAACGCAGGCCTCAATGAAATCGAGTTTGACACCCCTGCTGTACAGTACATAAAGTATTGTACTCATTTTTTGACTGGAAAATTCTTTTGAAAAATTCTAAAGCTATCAAATATGTTAGGACAACTGTCTGTCAGTATACATATTGCTAGGGGAAACATTTTAAGAGGTATATATTAAAAGCAATCAGTAAGATTTTTTCCCCTTTTGCTAAGCCATGTCTAACACATGACTACTGATTTCAAAAACTACTTTAATTATCCTTGGAGCCAATCTACTGATTTTATCTATATGTATATGTTTTTAGTCCCATAAAATTTAGGCAGTTTGAGATGGAAGATCCCCTGTCACTTATGAATAATAAAGTCTATAGGTAGTTTTATATAGTCTTATGGTACATGTTTGTAGGAAGGCCTTCAATTGTTTACAACCCACTAACATGTTTCTTGTGAAATGATCTGTCTGCTGAAAGTATGTTTTATTCTTGCTTCAAGGAACTTAGGATAAGGTTTAGAGTCATCTTCAAAACATTGCATATCCTTTTGAGCCTGAAACAGTGACTCCATCAAGGCTAAACACTGAATTTAACAGCTGAAGTAGGAATTGAATCTCACAGAATTATTAATATCCACTTGCAGAGGCTACTTCATAGTCTGAAATATTTAAACAATGGAAACCTAATTGAAGCAAAGATAGATAAAAGCCAATCAGCATTTATAGCAAAATATATATTTAAGCAAATTGCAACTGTCTATGTATATTGGGAATTGCAGAACACAGATCGTATTTCTAGCACTCAAATTAACTAAGATTGGTATCCACTGAGATTCAGATTCCATTTTCATAACAGATTTGTACAATAGTTCAACAGCATTAGAGATGATAGAAGGTAAAACTGGCATTAGATGGCAAAATTTTCATGCACTATGCAAATATGTTTGCACATGACTCATACAAAATAACATAGCGCTATTCTTGGTGGAACAAAATGAACAAATATTTATTTTCTCTGGCTTTGGGGAAAAAAAGAATTAAATCTAATTATGACATGTTTACATTAAAGAGAGTTTTTTTCATATCCTACTTGGGTTGACTTTAAATATGTCTAACTGTTGTGAATAGTACAGGGAAGAGCTGTCCTCTCTCCTGCTAGGACCAGTAATAGAAAGCAATGAGTTTTGAGGATTATATTGTTTCTCCTGTTTTGGGGAATAGCCTCCATCACTTTGTATCAGCCTGCACTGAGCTTTACTTGAATGAAGACGACTCCAGTCTTAATTAGCCCTGCTGTCATATGTGTTGTAGAACAGAGTACAGTTTTCTCTTCAGATCTGCTTCCATTTTGGCATTTCCCTGTCAGTTAAAAATAATGAATCTGAAGGCTGAGTGACACTGATGCAGACACACATTATAGTTGCAGTGCAATTAAAGTGGTACCTTAAATATTCAAACATCAGGTGGAAATACTAGAAACTCAGGATTGGCTATTAAACAGAATGAAGCTTCTACTTCAGGTGGTGGCCCTGGATGCATGGTAAATTGGGGTCAAGCTTTTGCTGCCCAACTGACTTATGATTGAAAGTTGTCATTTCATTGTCCCTAAGAGAAGAGCCGAGGTGGTGCAGTGGTTAGAGTGCAGTACTGCAGCTACTTCAGCTGACTGCTAGTTCAGCAGATCAGCGGATCAAATCTCACCGGCTCAAGGTTGACTCAGTCTTCCATCCTTCTGAGGTGGGTAAAATGAGGACCCAGATTGTTAGGGGGCAATATGCTATTTAGTATACTGTCTTTGGTGTAAGACGCCCAGAGTCCTCGGAAAGTGGGCAGCATAGAAATATGACTAATAAAATAAAAATAAAATAAAGATTGTAACTCTCCAAATCTGCCTATATAAGTTGTCTCCTTACGGAATGGGTCTCTGGTAATCTTATCGTGGTGTTCTCTATGGTGTACTGCTAGCAGTAGTAAGGTAACAGCTTCCAGCATCTGAAGAGAAAATGTACATGCTGCAGGCAAGAACAGCAGCTGTAGTTTACTCTTAACCTAACTAAACATACAAAGCAGTGACACTAAGGTGTTGCAAACATTTTCTTTTCATACAAGGAAAAAGACAGAGACAGGTAAAACGTATGCTTTCAGTAGCTGAGAATTCCAAAATACAGCTGGCTTTTGTTCGGGTGTGCACCTGCAGATTGTGCTCCATGGAGATGTTCAAGGAAAAAGCCACCTGTCTTTCTCTATTATTACACTCAGACTTCCTCAGGCCTCTTGATACACAGCTCTCAGGTTGCTACCCATCTTTCTGAGACTTTCTTTTAATCAGTTACAGGGAAGAACAGTGGTAAGCTGCAACTCTTCTAGTAAAACTCTCATTTCTTCATGTCTAAAAAGCAGACAAATTTGAAACTATATATATATAGGGGGTACAGCTCTTCTGGGAATGCTATTTAGGAGGGACACATTAATTTGGTCATAACAATCATTTTCTACAATATTTCTAGATTGTTATTCTCCATCCCTTAAAGTTGTCAGAATACTGTACAGATTTTTATATTGTATTGGATGCATTTTGGAAATAAATTACCTTGTATACCAGTTTATTTGGGAGAGGGGAAAATTCAAGATGGTAGGCTGAAATTGCTTGGTATTGGGATAATTGAAAGGTTCCTCCTCCCATATATGTTTTTATTACTTTAAAGATTCTTCTGTATCTCCCATTCCCATGAACCTATGGACTATAAATAGCAATAGCAATAGTACTTCAACTTATATACCACTCCATTGTGCTTTTACAGCACTTTCTGAGTCTAAAGCATATTTCCCCCAACAATCCGGGTTGTTCCACCCTCAGAAGGATGGAAGGCTGACACTACTTGAGTCCCTTCAGGATTGAACTCCAAACTGTGGGCAGAGTTACTGTAACTTGCAATACTGCATTCTAAACACTCCACCACCAGGGCAAGGGCCACATTAAACTGAAATATTAGGCTTAACTCTCTGCACTCTAGACACAAAGATGTGAATCTGAAATATCAGGCTTAACACTCTAAATACAAAGTTCTTCCATGGCAAGGTTATTATATTCCCTAAAGGAGAATATTTATAACTCAGGGTTGAAATGAAGGACACTTGGTGGTCTCTGAACTTGGAAGTTTTCTTGCTGACATTTCATTATCAAAACTAGGTAACATCATCAGTGCTAGTTTTTGATGATGTTATCTAGTTTGGGTAATGAAATGTCTGCAAGAAAACAACTAAGCTCAGAGAGCCCCAAAGACCCCTTATTATATTCCTTCCATTAATTTCTGCAGCTTCCCCATGATGATTACACATTTTCCAGATGACCAAGTTCAGTTTACTATGGATTGATTCTGAGTACAGAAACAAATTCAGATGTCTTTCAATGGATTCTGCTGTATCTGTGGTGATGTCTTGATGCCACTCCTATTATATAATGCCGAAAAAAGAATAAGAGATGAAGAATTGCTATTTTCATTTTTTAAAAAACAGGATTATATAATGATAAATAGTAACAACAATGTTTCATTTCATTTTAACCAAACTTGGCATTTGAGTTACTCTGTGAATACATAACATGAGGGAAATTTACAATTTCATCTGTTTCCCTAAATCTTCCCTTGCAAATGACCCCACAGCTTTATTTTGGAACTTGGACTGGTAACTTTTGAAGGAATGTATTCAAATTCACTTAATTATCCTCTGTTCTACCCCCCCTTTTTTTCCTGCTGTTTTTCATTTCCATCATTTTTGCTCTTCCTTATTCACATTTACGAATTGTCTCTTGTTCTACAAGAGCTGTATTTAACAAATCTAGTCTTCAGATTACTCAGGCCACAGTGTTATCCTTAATTTTAGCCATCACTCTTCCACCTTCTACTCTCTCTTCTCTTACATTCAGTTTTTAGTAAACCATACCATTCTACACAGTCAAGACTTCCATTTCCAGATGCCACAATGAAGGTGACAAGAGGAATTTCAGTCTCAATATAAGTTTATGCCTAGGGTTATTATTATGAGGAAACCAAGTGGAAGGAGCATTATGTATGCAGTCTTGATCTGTACAAAATAAACATTGGACATACTACTACTACTACTACTGCTACTACTATTACTACTGACAAATCCAGTCTAAACATCTGGATGACTGTGAGGAACTATATTAATAATAAACAATAATTTGTACCACAAATTCTTTTCCAAATTTACACACACACACACACACACACACACACACACACACACACGAGCCTGAGTGGCATAGCAGGCTAATGCCTCCTATTAAGGCAGCATTTAACATCCAGCTGCCTGCAATTACTGCGAGTTCTAATCTCACTAAGGCTCAAGGTTGACTCAGCCTTCCATCCTTTCTAAGGTGGGTAAAATGAGGACCCGGTTTGTGGGGGCAATAAGCTGACTTTGTATAAATATACAAAAAGTATGAAGCCTATTGCTTAATGCATTGTAAGCCGCCCTGAGTCTCCAGAGAAGGGCGGCATATAAATATAAATAAATATTAAAAAATGCTACATAAAGACAAATGACATCCACATATGTGTGCTATCTTGCCTGGTTCCATGCAATCTACAGAAGTGAGGGATTTGTCAGGACACTGGATGGAAAAATAAATGGGGCAAAATTCTTTCTCTTGTCTCTGTCCTTTCTCCTATGTCTCTTCCACAAGCCTGGGAGCTTCCTAGCTCATCTTTTCATAAAGCATCCAATTGTTGCCTAATTTGCATCTCATCATGCAAAGTTTGCATCTACTTCCTACTTGCTCTCAGGTCACCTCCTTGTATCGAGGACTCACTTAGGAAAACCCATCTGATTTCTCACAATACTTCTGCTCCATTGCATTTCCTCCTAACTTGGTCTGGTACTATTCTGTAGCTATTTGGTGGATGAACTCAACTTTGAATTGCTGTGCAGTTGGAGGGGAGGGATAGTTCTCAATTTAGTAACTGAGAAACTGGGACTTGGACTGCTGTGGCTGGCCATCCCATAATCCTGTTCATTTCTGACCTTTGGGTCTCATCTTCTTTCTTAGCAATGTTGCCTCCTTGAATCCTGCCAGGGATTCTAAGTGTAGTGCAACAAGTAATGAGAAAAGGTCAGGTTTCAGTCATGTGGAAGACAAGGCATAGTACATACAATTTATTGCTAACAGTACTAATCATATAAGTACTAAGGTGCTATTAAAAAAAAACTAAACAAAAAGGAAGACAACAAGCAAGAAAGATAAAATTCCACCCTTTCAGCTGCTGGGAATTCTAAAAAACAGTAAGTGACTTAATCAGACCTTTGGATACAGTAATCTTCAATTTATGACCATTCATTTAAGGACAGTTCAAAGTTACAACAGTCTCTGAAAAAAATTGCCACCTATACTTGCGCTTAACGACTGTTGCACCACCCTTGTGGTCACATGATTGCAATCTGGCAATTGAGCACCTTGTAATCAGCTCTCATTTACAACTAGTTACAATATCCTATGGTCACATGACCACAATTTGTGACCCTTTTTTGCAGATTTCCACCATGGACCTGGCAATAAATTCCCTGGCTGGATTCACTTAATGATTGCATAATTAGCTTAACAACTATGGTGATTCACTTAATGATAGCTATACATTGCAGCAAAATTGGATTTGACTTCACTTATGACCTAAACTACAGTGGAAATTCTGATCGTAAGTCAAGGATTTAATTCTGTGCTTAGTTCTTAGATGGACATGCTATCTTTGTCTTGGAGGCTTTGTTTATTTCACCAGAGGCAGGGCTGCAGTTTTTCTCACAATGTTGTACTCTTTCCAGATCTAACCAGTCAGCAGACCAACAAAATGTATACAGGCTATAGAAGATTTCTGGCAACATGCAGAGATGGGCTGCTGCCGGTTCAGACCATTTCAGGTGAACCGGTAGTTGTGACCTGCGGGTGCCACCACCACCACCCCAGCCTGGGTGCAATCCTGTCCTATATTACTGTGGTTTTGACACTGCACGCATATGCGAAAAGCATGCATGTGTGAATTGTTGTGGGTTTTTGTTATGTCCTTATAAGGACATCCGGCCGGGGATTGGTTAATCCTCC
>WNWU01000005.1:35296921-35318895 GCA_012654045.1 Ptyas mucosa
GAAAGAAAGAAAGAAAGAAAGAAAGAAAGAAAGAAAGAAAGAAAGAAGAGAGAGAAAGAAGAAAAAGGGAGAGGAAAAAGCAGTGATGAAATCCATTTTTTTTTACTACCGGTTCTGTGGGTTTGGCTTGGTGGGTGCGGCAGGAGAAGGATACTGCAAAATCTCAATTCCCACCCCACTGCAGAGGAAGAATGCTGTGAAATCTTCATTCCCACCCCACTGCAGAGGAAGGATGCTGTAAAATCTTCATTCCCACCCCACTCTAGAGGAAGGATATTGCAAAATCTCAATTTCCACCCAACTCTGGGGCCAGCCAGAGGTGGTATTTGCCAGTTCTCTGAACTACTCAAAATTTCCACTATTGGTTGTCCAGAACCTGTCAGAACCTGCTGGATTTCATCCCAGGAAAAAGAGAGAAAAACAGAAATGAGAGGGAGGGAGGGAGGGAGAGAAAGAAAGAAAGAAAAAGAAAAAGAGAAGGAGAAGGAGAAGGAGAAGGGGAGAAGGAGAAGGAGAAGGAGAGACCCATTTCCCACAGAAAAACAACAACAACACCAGGAGCCACAAAACCTGGGTAGGCATGGCTGGGGGTGTTTCATGTGACTGAGTGGGAGTGACGTTGAGTTGGCCATGTCCACCCAGGTTTTATGGCTCTCAGTGTTTTCTGTGCAAAACAGGTCCAAATGGCTTTTTGAGTGTTTAAGATTGCAGACTCCTGCCTTAGTAGTACTACAGAACAGTTTAGCATTTGTTGTGGAGGACTGAAGTAAGTCAGAGAAATGAATGAACGTTGGGAATTCTTGTGATTACTATTCTTAGAACCTAGTTCCTGCAAGCCGTAGATTGTATTATTCTCACATTCTGCTATTATTTTATTAAATTCAAAGAAAAATCAGATCTATAGGCACATCAGGATAAGAACTCAAATGGTCCAGAAATAGAGTCAGGGAGCAAACTTAAGGAATTTTTTTTCTGATGGGTTCTACTAGACTTTCCTTGGATTTAGAGGCTCAAGCAGAACTTATCAAGACTGAGGTTAAAACAGGCTAGGGAGAAAGGAAGTAATATTCTTTTCTTAGACTCAGATCAGAAGCAAATGCATCAGAATTAGTTCCTGGATTTGTTCTTTCTCTGGTTCTCTCATCTTACTCCCTCATCTCATCATTTCTTAAGAGCCAAGTCTCAAATGTATGGTATGCAAGAACCATTTCCCCCCTTACTTTTTCATATAGTCTTAAAGGATAACATCTCTAATTCTTTCTAAAATGTACAGTGGATTTTTGTTACAAATGAAGCATCAAGTGCAAGCCAAATCTGGAAGGCACCTGAAGGTCAGACGTCTGAAATAGAAAAACAAAAGAAAAACCTTTTAACACGATTAATTGAAATTGGAAGTGATTTCTGTCTATCTCCTGCTTCAGCTTAATTAAAGCTATGTGAAGGCACTGGCACCTACTGTATTGAAAGGGAGGGAAATGGTTTTTATTCCAGATCTCTCTTTCTTTCTATGATTATAAATGGTACTCATATAATGGTATCAATTTCTCTTAGGATTAGAATGATATATATTACATGGTAGCCTGCTGAAATCTCTTTGTATTAAATCTGCAAAAATTGTATGGGAGACGACCAGAACAATATATTCATAAAGCAACTACAACATTGGCAAGCATTGTGTCCTGTACAGTTTAACTTAGCTGCCTTCAAGGGAGGTTTATGGCTATTAGGAAGAGATTTAATATTAGGGTATATTAAGTAGCCTTTTCCCTAGCATGCTTTGCTTGAAAGCTCTGCAAATAGCCCATCTCGCTAAATATTAATGATAATGTAATAATGTGAGATCATTTCACTGGGTTTGGTATGTTTCATTCATAAAGCACAATAAAAGGTGGAAGCAAAGTTTAAAAGCACTTAGAGTCTGAGGGAATTCACGCTAAATAATCAATACTGTCCCGACTTTCATTCATCTAAGCCAAAGGTTTTGGCACTTATCCACAAGAAACCTAATTATGGTGTGGTTTTTTTTTCTTAATTGAACACATTTTCCGAGTCTGCAAGTCCCAATGCAGTGTACATTAATCCCATGAGATGAATTCACATAGTACAATATGAAACAAAGTGATTGGCTAGTCCATGGTTCAATGTGGCATGGTTATTATGTATAGGGTATTATGATCCATGATTAAACACTTAGTGTTTATTCACTGATCAACATATGCAAAAAACAACCAACCCTTAGATTTATTGGTTCTTCATCTAATCTTAGAATCCCAACAGATTCTTTCTATCAAGTCAGACTATTGCTCAGTACTGCCTGTTATTATTTACATTGCCTGATATTAGTTTGCCAGGAATTCAGTCCCAGGACACCAAGCACCCCCTGAGAACTTGGAAGTTAACCTAGAGTTCTCCCTAAGTGGCTGCTACAAAAGTGTAATATTTAATGATGCACAAGGGAAAAATGTTTAGCTACCTAAATGGAAAGTAATCATGTTCATTTTGATAACCTTTTTCCGATTTGCCTGTTTTTCCGATTTGTCCTTTATTTTTCCCAAGAAAATATTGGATCATTGTAGCTATACACTGAGCAGAGGGTTAGATTAGATAGCCTCAAGGTTCTTTCCAACACTAATACTCCAACCCTGAACCTGCTGGTCAAAATTCCTTTAGACTCCTTTAGATTTGAAAAAAGTCTGGTTTGGCCAAATAATGACAGTATTTGTTAGATTAGAAGACATCAATCAAGCTTCATTGCTTCTGCTACCAGTCAGTCTCCTTGTTTGGAATCCATAGTTCTTTTTCTCTCTCTCCTAATAGCATTTTAAAATTGTGTGTCCAAATTTGTAAGGGGAAAAAAAATCAAGCAGCAATCATAATGAATTAGAAACAAGCTCTTTGGTAAGAAGCCTGAACAATATCTTTCTGCCAGTTCACTTAAAAATCTAGCAGAAGTGTCCTCAGTTTTTAACTAGATGAAACAAAAAAATCAGCTTTTGAAAAAGAATATAGTTGATGGCTTGTTGTTTTTCTCTAAATTAATCTCTGCACTATTTAAGAAAGGTTTTTGGTTTCTTACACGATAATGAGAGGTACTTCAAGAACAGCTAAAATAATCTCTTTTCAATAGTTAGTATCCATAGTAGTTACAAGTGAAAGCTTAGTTCAATTCACTCTTTAATATACTTTCTAAATCAATATGTAAATTAAGGTTATTATTTGATTGTCTCATATTTCTGATTCTTAGAATGTGGCTTGCCAAAGAGAACACAAATCATGTATTCAGGAAAATATATATACACAGATAATGCATGTATTAGAAAAATGTGGATAAGCATGAGTATTATGAAAACATAAATTAAAAACGAGAGTTTTTTTTTAAAAAAAATCACAAACTAAGTAGATACATGATGGAACAGTCTTAATGGGAAAAATGAGAAACTAAGCAGAAATTAATGAGAAATTATTTCAATATTTACCTGTTTAACATAAACTTTTATCAAACAAACACTAGGATATAATGCTTGTGATATTCATTCCCACTTCAGCATGTTGTATGTTTTTTCCTGTCAGGGATGTGTTAATTTCTAAATCAGACTTGGGTAAAGCTAGTCAAGTGTGTGCCTAGACACTTAAACTTTATCTGAATATACATCCAAAGGATATAAATTTTGATCCACACATTTTAAACATTCATCAAAACAGGGCAAAGAACATGGCTGAAATGCCAGAGATATTATTGTCCATGTAATAAAAATGCAGATGAGATTTCTGATGGAAGTCAATCTTGGATTAAAACATTCTGGATACAAGTATGACTTCTTCAAAGCATAGCAGACAACAAAGCTCTGTGGACCCAAGGAAATTTGGAGACCGAGGCTCTTGTGCAGTGAAGCAATGAAAGCAATTAAGAGAAACTGTGAGAATTTCCTTTTTTATGCTTCCTGTTCATAAACTTTCTTTTACTCTGTATCCTTACATTCCTTTCTTGCTTTCTCCCATTACAACAAACCACCCAATGAAATAGATGACCTTTGCAAGTGGGGAACTGAAGCAAGGAGATTTCTGCAAGGGAAGAAAGTAGTAAAGCTTCCCCCGAATCTAAAGCAAAGTAATTATGCAAAAATTGCAATTGCTTCCAATGAAGAAGGCTAAATAACTGGCCCCAGAGATAGATAATAATTCTTTCTCAGTTTGTTTGGGGTCTAGATCATAAATAGTATAATCTTATTCTAAGATGGTGGTAGTGGTAGTGGTGATGATGATGAAGATGATGATGATTTATTAAGATTGTCTGATAGTTACTTATCTAAATACTAGTAAGGATCCTTCCTTCCTTCTTTCCCTCCTTCCTTCCTTCCTCCCTCTCTCCCTCTAAGATTATCTAGAAGCATACTTCTTTATTGTTTTTCCTGAATTTTCTCACTGATTTTTTCCATATGGTAAACAACTTAATGTGGATTTATGTAAAACATAGGATAGCAAAGGACTTGAGAGAGCGACTAGAACAGCACAGCACAGCACAGCACAGCACAGCACAGCACAGCACAGCACAGCACAGCACAGAATAGAATAGAATTACAGCGTTGGAAAGGACCTTGGAGGTCTTCTAGTCCAACACTCTGCTTAGGCAGGAAGCCTTATACCATTTCAGACAAATGGTTATCCAAAATCTTCTTAAAACATTCAGTGTTGGAGCACTCACAACTTCTGGAGGCAAGTTGTCCCACTGATTAATTGTCTAGCTGTCAGGAAATTTCTCCTTAGTTCCAGGTTTCTTCTTTCCTTGATTAGTTTCCACCTATTTTTTCTTGTCCTGCCCTCAGGTGCTTTAGAGAATAGTTTGACTCCCTCTTGTTTGTGGCAACCCCTGAGATATTGGAACACTGCTATCATTTCACCCTTAGTCCTTCTTTTCATTAAACTACACATACCCAATTCCAGCAACCGTTCTTTATATGTTTTAGCCTCTAGTCCCCTAATCATCTTTATTGCTCTTGTCTGCACTTTTTCTAATTAAAATGCCAATACCAAAAAGGAAGTACTAGAGAATCATATTATATTGCATATTTGCATGTTACACATAACACACTAAAATAATGCTCGAGGTTTTGTGATCTAGATGCAAACAATGTGTGGAACAAGAATTGCCAGCTGCATAGGCCATATGCAGAAGAACCAGGTTCTCCAAAGATCACACTGCTAACACATAGTGGATAATGCAAAATGCAATGAAGTCCCCCGTAAAAAAACATTTATAAGGGTTTTTGACTGTGGAGCCCTACAAAGTGTGGATAGCCATTAAAAACATTGATGTTCCAATTTTGCTCATGTGTGCTGAAGAATCTGTTTTTGACTGCCAAGGAATAGATCAAATGGAATGTGGTAAATCTAAATAGTTTGAAATTGATAAAGAATGCATTACAATTGTATACTGTTACTTAAGCCCCTTAACTTCTCTGCAGAATACATTGTGAAAAATGCTAGACTAGAAAAAATAGAAATTGGAATTAAAATTGCTGGGAATGATATCAACAAACTCAGCTATACTGAAGATATTATTCTGATTACTAGAAACAAGAACAATTTAAAGAACCTTTTGCTGAAAGCGGGGGAAAAAGTGCAAACCCCAGTCTGCTGCTCAATAATTTTTTAAAATAAAAGAACATGTCCATAGGCAATGTATCCAAATGGCAGAGAAGAATTGTAATAGGCTTTAACTTACTGTAAAATGTACAAAGATAGTGACTCTAGCCCTGAAGTAAACATCTACTACTTGGAAGAAAGGCTATGACAGATCTAGACAACATATTTAAGCATAGAAACATCACATTGCCAGCGAAGGAACATACTGTCATGGTTTTCCAGTAGCAACTTATAACTGTGAATGTTAGAGCATCATCAAGGTTGAACAAATAAAAACTGAAGTAGTGGAGAAGGTGGTTGAGAACACTCTGGACAGCAAGAAGAACAACTCATTCTGTATTCAGAAAGAACAAACAAACCCACACAGCAAGTTAGAAGAACTAATAAAACAGCTAAAGATTGAATATGTTTGACACAGTGCAAAAGCAAGACTCATTGGAGAAAAATCCTGAAGCTTGAAAACATCAAAAGCAATCAATAAAGAGACTGAAGCATGAACTTCAAAGAACTCAAAGAAGTAATTGTCAATTCTGGTGAACTCATGTCCACCAATTAAGAAATTACTGAATGACTGTACACACACACATATTTTTAATTTGAATTTTTTTAAAAAAAAACTGAAATGGGCTATTATTTTCTAATCTTATTGCAGATTAGTAAAATAGGGATTTCCCCTATCCCACTCCCTTCAACAAATGGCATTTTCTACTGAATGCTACAGAATGTCACAGAAGTAATTTTTCAAATGAGTTAGGATAGGGTAGTAATACAAAAGTATCAGCTTTGATTTTATACTATGTAGAAATACATATTAAGAAGGATGGTTGCAATAATGGGGCATGGCTAGTCTAGTGAAGAGAAGGACTAGGAATGGCATGATAGCAGTGTTCCAATATTTGAGGGGCTGTCACAGAGACCAGGGGTTCAATCTATTTTTCAAAGCACCTGAAGGCCAGACAAGGAACAATGGATGGAAACTGAGCAAGGAGAGATTCAATCTATAAATAAGGAGGCATTTTCTGACTGTTAGAACAATAAACTAATAGAATAGCTTGCCTTCAGAAGTTGTGGGAGCTTCATCACTGGAAGCTTTCAAGAAGAGACTGGACTGCCATCTGTCAGAAATGATGTAGGGTCTCCTGCTTGAGTAGGGGTTGGACTAGATGGCCTACAAGGTCCCTTCCAACTCTGTTATTCTGTACATGTACATAGGAAAACGCTAAAAATGCCAATAGCTGGAATTACAACAAGGTTGGAAATTAACTTCCACCCCCTTGATTTATGGATGTTTTGGCAGATTGACTCAAACAAATGAAAAGTGCTGAACTTTCACATGAATATGTGTGTGTGAGTGGGTGAATGAGTGTAAGAGATTAAAGAAAGAGACCTGATACATGGAAGTATTCCATTTGATGTTCTCTCATCACCATATGAAAGATGGAGGGCAAAAGAAGATGGGGACAACAGAGAGCAAGGTTGCTGGATGGAGTCACTGAAGCAGTCGGTGTGAGCTTAAATGGACTCCAGAGGATGGTAGAGGCCAGGAAGGCCTGAAGGAATGTTGTCCATGGGGTAGCGATGGGTCGAACATGACTTCGCAACTAACAACAACAACAACAATACCATATAAACTGTGGTAAGGATAACTATTTGCTCAGTGTATAGGAGAAGAACTAAGTCTGTGCAATACAGACCATGACAGGACAAAGTCATTAAGTTGTCGTAGTTGGCTTGTTGAAGCTGTTAGAATGAGCTATCTAGCCAAAAATAACTCATCTTCTTTGTTTCTCAATCCACGGTCTCTCTTTGTCCTCTTATTTTTCTTCCTCATTCAATAGGATACAAACAGAGGTGGATTGTCTCTGCTTGCAGAGGAAACCATGGGAGAAAAGGAAAGGGTTCATGCCAGAATTGAATCATTCTATTTTTTCCTCTCATGTGCCACCTTTTGTACATATTTTCAAGCTACCTATAGGAAAGCATGGATGTAACCTTGAAGAACAAATGCAATAGCAGTTACACAATCATCAGGTTAGTCCTGAAAGAGAGGAAGGGTATAAAGGGACAGAGAGAGAGAGAGAAAACCTCTATCAAACTTTCAAGATTAATGTCAACCAGGTGAAGGTACCCGGTTGAAACTCTATTATTATAACTTTATAGAGTATTTTGATCATTACTAAGTTAGAACTCATGAAATAACAACAGAAATATGGTAAACAACAGAAGAACCATTAACAAACCAAGCTATATCAGCAAATCTGGAGAAAGATACAGTGGCCAACAGATTGGAAAATAGATCAATCTACTTTCCAATGTGAGGCTTAACAGAATATACAAGCTATCATACAATATCCTTAAATTAATATCTAGCAAAATAATATTCAGGGTCATCCCTTGCAGATTAAAATTCTACATGAAAAAAGAGATGCCAGAAGTTCAAACTCCCTTTAGAAAAGGCCAAAGAACAGAATCATTATTTCTGATGCACACTGGATAATAATACACACTGGAGATGATTTCTGATACATGCTGGCTATATAGCAAAGAATACAACAAAGAGGTTTCATAGATTATAGAAAGGTCTTCAGTTGTACTGATCACAATTCAAGCTGTGAGTGCTCTTTTAAAAAATGGGAATCCCAGAACATCTTCTTATCCTTATGAGAAACCAATGTAGTGCTTAGGCAATCACAGTGCAGACAAAACATGCTGAAACAAACTGGTTCCAGGTTGGCAAAAGAGTGAGGAAGACTATATTCTCTCCTCATTTATTCAACCTATATGCTGAATACATATTAAGGGAAGCTGGATTGGAAGAAGTAAGCATGGTTTTAAACATGGAGGAAGAAATGTTAATAACCTGCTCTGGGCTGATGACATTACCCTGATAGGCAAAATTGCAAAGTATTTGAAAGCTCTAGTGATAAAAAATAGGGCTAAAATTAAATATAAAGAAGACCAAATTATGATAACAAATAGAAGAACCAGCCTTAGAACTGAAATAAAGATATCCAATTGGTAGATCAATTCTGTGGTTCAGGATCTGCCATCAACAGTAAAGGAATAAGCAGTCAAGAAATATGCCACAGGATAGAAGAGCCACGAAGGCTTGGAAAATATATTCAGATGTCACATGTGTCTATCTCTTCAAAGATCAGAAGAGTGCATGGTATTCCCTTGTGACAGTCAATGGAAGTGAAGGTTGAACTTTGAAGAAGCAGGATATGAACTTTGTTGCTGGAGAATGCCATAGATAGCAAAACAACAACAACAACAACCAACACCCCCCAAATGGATAATTGAATAAATGAACACCGATTACTTACTCACTGGAGGCACAAATGACCAGATTCACAATATCCTAATTTGACTTAATGTTACTGTATATAAAGATCTAGCTTTCTAGAGAAATTTTATTTTCACTTTTTATAAGCTTAATTCACATTTCACTAACCATTGCATTTCTTTTCCAAGCTTATCTCTGTGATTTTCTACAATTAATCTAATACCAATTCAATTCAGATTTAAATCTATATTCTTTCTACCACTCTGCCCAAGTACATTACAGTGTGGTGGTTATGGGAATCAAATTGAAGGAGAGAGTGTTATGTATACTGTTTTGGCTTTGGGACAAGACTTGGCTTTAAGCTTTGTGACAGGAAGGAGTAGATAACTCTTCTTTTCCTCCCTCCCTCCTTCCTTCCCTCTGCCATTATAGTGGCAGGTTAGTGAAGACAGTAGCTATGCACTCAGTAAAAAATGCTGCTGAATTAATGAAGTAAAATAATTAAGTTGTTTTGATGCATATTTGGATGGGGACTTCCTTTCTCCCTGACAAGGGACAAACAAGGCTCGATATGCTAACTTGATTTGTTGAGGAGGTGACAGTGTTTCATTTAGCAAGTCAAGGCTTAGTGACCACTGATAACCTCCAAATTTCCAATATCTAGAAGTCACTGGTAATAACATTTAGTGCTATAACAGGGAGTTATAACATATGACACACTGTATCTCTATAGATAACCTCTATTAAGGCATCATTTGTGAAATTGTTATTTGCAATTTTTATAACACTGATGCCAATAAATACATGAAAAAGACCGTGCTTCTGGTGTTCTCCCTGACCTTCCCATATTCATAATATCTAATACTACTATAAGAGAGGACTCACTCCAGCTTCTGTAAAGACATATTGTTTGTGAATAAAAATGCAACTCATCGTCAGATACTCTGAGTAATGGACAATAGGTCAGAAACAACAAAAGATAGTATGAGGTAGAATGTGATGGTATAAGTGAGAGGGACAACATTTTGGGTAAGTGTGTATGGAATAGGACTCCAAAGAGTGTCCAGGTATTCTTCAAAAATGGCTGGAGAATGGAGTAGGAAGGAATTAGAACAAAAACTAAGTTTGATTTGATGAAAATTAAATAGGTTGGCACATAATCAGTCAACCAACCAAATATGTTCGAATGTTTGCTTCCCCTATAATCAATACATTTCCTCCCCTCACATTAAACATTAATTTTATGACATCATTTGGAGGGCCTTTAATGCAAGGGTATGTCCAAATGTCCTAGGCCCCTGAAATTAGGGGTATGCTCACTCTGATTCCCTTATCCTCAGGGATCAGGACTCTCACATCGGCAAAGTGCCAAAATTGTTATACTGTAATTCTATTTTTAAAGACCACCAAATCTTAGGAGATGTCAGTATTTTTGCATAACTGTTAGTGCTACTCATACATTAAATTCTATGAGATGTCAGATAGAAAGCTGCTAAAATCTTGAGTACCTTAAAGGTACTCAAGGGAAAATAATTTTTTAAAGCATAGTATTTGAAAAGATTGCAAACTATTTGTTAATCTTCAGGTATTTGTTAAAACTATCCAAAGATAGAAAACATGAGAAAATGTGAGTGAAAAAAAAAGATATTCTCAACTTAAGACTTGTGACAACAATAATAAAAAGTTGGCTGGGCTACAATCTTGCATATTTACTTCTAGCAGATGAAATATTGTTATTCTCATGAATTCCGTCAATGTCACTCATGAAAGAAACCATTCACTTGGCTGAGCAATCCATAAATAAAACTACATTATCAAATGAATAAGTTCAAAAGAAGGCTGTTGGATTGACAGATAATTACAACTCTCTCACACACACACCTTGCCTTTCTTTACAAGAAAAATCCCAAACAAAGCTATTCCAACAAAGCAATGCAGCTTTCTTCTACCAGCAATAAACTAAAGAAGCCATGTTGTTTCATTCTAAGAACTACTTCAGCAGTTCCAATGCTGGAAACTTCACAAGAGCTTTCTTTACAATATGCAATGCATATTATCCTTGCTGTTGTCTCGGTTTGATTATTTTCTTGCAGATGTTTCAAACTAAGTAACATCATCAGTGCTAGTAAGGAGTGGGGTTTGTTCTTAGTTTATATGGCTTGCCCTATCAGTGTTGATGGGGGTAGTCTTAGAGATTATTTGGTTGGACTGTTTACTGTTGGATTGTTTGGCACTTCCTTGATTGGGGTATTGTTTACTTGATTGTTGGTCTCATGTTAATCTTGGAATTAATCTACGCTCATCTGATTGTTGATCACTGCTAGGTTTTTGTTCTGACCTAGGCTTCCTGAGTCAGTAAAACACACAAGTAGTTCCAAAAACCTCTTTTATTGCAACAGCTGTGAATTCTATTCATTCACAGATGAGTCCCAAATAATTGTAAAGAGTCTTTCTGGATAAGGCTGATAATAAGCCACCTTTATCTCCCTTGACATGCTGTCAAAGACCTAATTGGCAAAGCCACAAGGCGTCCAGAATCAAACAGAGCTTCAGACTTTAAACTGAACAGAATTAACAACGTTGCTTCCTGCAAAGGCCCATGTGCCTTTGCTCCTCTGTTAAATCTTATGGGAGAGGCGAATAATCTCCAAGCCCTACTCCCAAGTTGTCCCTTTTGTTTTAACTATTCTTGCCTTCTGGCAGCTCTGCGCATGCACGCACTGGGAACAGGCTCCCCCTGTTTCTCTGCCTTGCTGAGGTCTGACTCTGGAGGCTTCAAAGGCAGCACATACCTCCCAGATGGCCCTTTCTCTGCCTCCAGCGCAGAGCCCTCGTTCCAAGCCTTCCCCAGACTCCAGGAGTGGCCTATGTTCCTCCCCAACCTCCTCACTGTTCAACTCTGCTGCCAGCTCCGCAGGCCACTGGCGGACCCACAACAGGTTTTGGTGTTTTTGTTTCCTTTTTGACTTATTGAAACTTGAGGTATTGTGTCTGGTTAAGGAGAATTGTGCCCCCTCCTTGTGCTCCTTCTTTGCTTCAATTTGAAGTTTCTCTTCAAGGAGAGCCAAGATACCTTATACAGTTTTAATATTTACATCATTCATCTCTGTTCAAAAACAACAGCAGTTTTTTTTACAGAATGAGGGGCTAATGCTATTGAAAAGAAACATTACCCTTTTGTATTTGAATATACATGCTAGAAATCCTCCCCAGGCTAATCTGTTTAAATAATCTTGCCATTTAAAGTCAATCAGAAAAGATTGAAGAAAAAACTGTTTAAAATTAAAATTCTCTCATGGCATCTTGATATCTACCAGCTAGCTAGTACAGATAGTACTCGATGTATGACCACAATGGAGCCACAAATTTCTATTAAGTGAGACATTAGCTTTACTCCATTTTACGACCTTAAGTGAATCACTGCAGTTTTTAAGTTAGTGACCTGGTTGTTAAGTGAATCTGGCTTCTCCATTGACTTTGCTTGTGAGAAGGTCGCAATCACATGACTTTGGGGCACAGCAATGGTCATAAATATGAACCAATTGCCAAGCATCTGAGTTCTGATCGCATGGTCATGGGGATGCTGCAAATGTCGTTTGTGTGAAAAAAGGTCATAAGTCACATTTTTCAATGCTGTTGTAACTTTAAAAGATCACTAAATGAACTGTTGTAAGTCGAGGACTACCTGCATGTACAGGTACTTTTGCTTTAAGTTTGGCATTCTGTACCTCATTTGTAAAGTAAATGCCTCCTCACCCATAGAAGCATCTTTATTTCCGAAAAAGAAGTCACTAAAAAATAAAATTATTTAATGCCACAATAGGTTTGTCTCTGGATTAATTCATTGACTTAAATATACTTAACAATACGTACATGCATGACAGAAATTGGATGTGCAACACAGGTGGGAAAAGGTAGATAAACCCAAATATTATTTTTCAATGGGATTTGGATGAAAAGAGTTGCCCATTTTGACAGCAACCAAAACTGGAAAAGTAATACAGAAAATTATTATTTTTTTAATTTATATTTATATGCCGCCCTTCTCCAGAGACTCAGGGCAGCTTACAATGCGTTAAGCAATAGCCTTCATACTTTTGTATATTTATACAAAGTCAGCTTATTGCCCCCATAAACCGGGTCCTCATTTTATCCACCTTAGAAAGGTTGGAAGGCTGAGTCAACCTTGAGCCTGGTGAGATTAGAACTCGCAGTAATTGCAGGCAGCTGGATGTTAAATGCTGCCTTAATAGGAGGCATTAGCCTGCTACGCCACTCAGGCTCCTACCATCCAACACAGAAAGCTGGCTGGCCACAAAATTAGAAAAATAAGTTAATTAACCATCCCATTCTGACAGTGCACAGATAAGTTTAGCAATCTCTCTCTCTCTTTTTAAGATTGTTTTGTGTTTTTATGTGAGTGGGTTGATGGGTAGGTACTATTCTCTTTATTTATCTTGCTATTCATCACTGTACAAAAAGTGACTGTTTGGCATGTCTTTTGCATCAATATATAAAGTGAAAGACTTCCTTGGTCAATATTTCAGTATATTAATTTTTGACCCACCCACATCCAATTCGCTCAATGTGTGGAGTTTTTGAAAATGAGTAAACAATGGAAAATTGGAAATTGGAAAGGAGAAAACTGAGGATCTGGGAAGAGATCATCCATCCATTCACAGTGTCTTCCTTTGGGGTCCTTCACTGAAACGATGCCATCTTATGGGACCCAGGAGGCAGGCCTTCTGTATTGTAGCCCCTGCCCTTTGGAATAATCTTCCACTGGACATACAGTTGGTTCCAACTCTTTAGGAAATTAAGAAATTACTCTTCTTTCAGGATTTGTGGTCAGGTTGAGTGAGACCCCAATGGTAAATTGTCAGTTCTATTTGCCATTTTATTGCTTAATATGTTTATTTTAATGGGCTTTGTTAGTTTGTGTTTAACATTAATTGTTTCTTTTTCTTCTTCTTTTTGTATGTCATCCAGAGTCACCTAGTTTGAGTTGGGCAGCCATGTAAACATGTTAATCCGTCAGTTAACAAATACAACCCTGGTTTCATAGATTTCACAAGTTTCATGGGGTATCACCCAGCTCCTACTCTAAAAGTTAAGGAAACCACTCTTTTGTATGCAGCTTTCAATATACAGATTCTTCTTAATAAAACAGAAGCGTTTCACCCAGATTTTTCACCCGGGGAATTTCACCTGATGCTCTTTTAGTGCTGTAGACATATTCTGTTTTGATGGAGAAGGAAAAGCTAGTACAATATAAATCTATGGGGTTTTGTTTGTTTTATATCCTTAGGTGTAAATCCCCACGTATTTATCAATTGGAATTCCCCACATTTGTACCAGTTGGAATTCTGAAAGAAGGAGACAATAATAATTTGCGATATAAGTATAGTTTGATAAAAAATATATGAAAATAGTTTATTCTCACAGCAAGCTGTACTATGGAGAAAAAGCACCCACTTTTAATGTCTCTGCCAGTGTCAAGATCTATACTTTAAATCCTTGGAGAAAGAAATGTGTTCTTTTCATTTGCCTCTTTGCTTATCTTACTCCATAACATATACTTTAAAATGTAGTTGCTTTTCAAGTATGTATTTTTGTTTTGAAATGTTCCTTACATTGGGAAGTCAGGATGAATGATGTGTTCGGAGAAAGTGAAATCCTGATAATGGATAGAACGCTAAATATCTGGATTGTGCAGCAGTCTTGATTCAAAAGAGAAAAGGAGATTCAGAATGTAAATGGATGCTTTCTCAAGGAAGAAACTGGACTTGTGTAGTGATGATCATGCAATCCCAGAAAAAAAATTGTTTGGCTTAACAATCAGGAGTTGTGCTACTTCTATATTCTCCAAATACTTTTTGAATCTGGATATCTAAATAACCCTTCTATGTATTTATAGATATGTCATCTTATGTAAATTATCATTGTTTATCTTGTTATTATAGTGCAGTGAAAATATAGTTCTTTATAAATACAAAAAAAAATAATGTTCACACTTCTTCATTTCACTGAGTTTCTTCACAATAAACAAAACTTTGCAACCATTTTTTTTCTTTCCTTTTTTGGGATCTTTTTTTTTTTTGTTCGCTAAATTATTTTTAGACTTTTATTTTATTTTTCCATTTGGAAATGGCTAGTTAAAATTGTGGGGATTTCTAATCTGCAGTATTATTTTTTTAATTGGAGGCAAACTGCCCTGAAATCTGTAAAGATTACTCTCAGATGAGAGAGTATATGATTTTAAGCGGATTGGGTAAGTGCTATAGATCAGATTAATTAAAATTGAATATGTGTATATATCTGCCCCTCTCCAGGAATGGAATCCAATCCAAAGTAGAAAGCTCTTCTTTTTGAAACCTGATTCAGATTGTTTTTATATTCTATTTTGCTTCCAATCTTCACTTTCTCTTCTTCAAAGAATAAACAAGAGGGTTTTATTTAAGGAAAGTAGCAAGTAGCAGCTGGAAATTTCACAGATGCTCCAGGACTATGGGAATGTTGCATACATAAATTTCTTGATTTCTGCTGATTGAATACCTTGTGATATTCTATTAGCAAACTATTTAAGTCAGTGAAAGCTCAATTTAACAGACAATTTAGTAGGCGGCAGTGTGCAATCTTCCCAAATGTCCATTAGAAATAACATCTCATAATTTATATTGATTTGTGTCATGTGTGTGATTATATATTTATGCAAATTGCTGTCATTTGCATCACATCATTAAGCAAATTTCATAAATTGCTGTGAATCAGGAAAATTTAATGTTTTCAAAACTATTTTAAGTGGCTTGTCCAATGGCTTGTATTTGGATGTAATGGACATGTCTGCTATCTTGAAGAGATATCCAGACAGAAATATTGCTTGTTGCATCAAGAATCTTCTAAATGAGTTTTCACTACCTATATCTTCATTGAATTATTGAAGCCCTCTGTAAATCAGCTCTGATTCAATTTGAGTTGCTGGTTTGAATTTAAAGACATGCTTTGATAGAAATTCAATAGAAACTGATTTGGTTTGGTTTGAAGCAATTCAAGATTTGTCTATAGGTTACAAAGGCAAACTCTAAAAGATCTGAAGCTGTTTTATTTTGGGCAATGAAAATACCAGTAAGAGTAAACCTTTTAGAAAAGTTTCTTCTAACCACAGACGTGTTATCTGAAAACTTCTGCTGTGTCTTCTCCCTTTTCAAAATTAAGAATCTTTACCTTTAGGAAAAGGGATGAAAGGATATGGAGGCAGTGCTAGCTTCCACCTGCTGCTATAAAGGAGATCAAAGGAAGGGCAGAACCATCTGGAGATGGGATACACACAAAGGAAGCACACAATGTATCAATGGGCTTGCAAAGTAAGTGAGATAGTATTTGGCTATGAAAGACACCTAAATATGAAAACACCATGTAGTATTATATAGCATAAGTACAGCTGCCTACAGTAAGTAACAGAGTTTCAGGAGTATACATTAACTCTTGATTATGTCAATTTAAAATATAATAATTACACATGAGATGATGATGATGATAATGATGATGATGATATATTAGATTTATATCACACTTGTGCTCTGGAAGCTCAACCAAGGTATACAATCTTTCAATTTTATCCTCACAACTACAGACCTGTGATTGGGCAGGGCTTTCTCCAATCCAATTCAGTGGTGTACCACCTGAAATTTACTTGAATGACTGCATTAAATAAAATTGAAAATCAGAAGTAAAAAAATCTAATGTAGGAAGAAAAAATAAAATGATTTTGTTTCATTATTTTCAATTGAGTAGAGTTGAACAGTTTTAAACTTTTTCTATTACAAAATTATATTATGATTTCTCTTGGGAAATATCTTACATCCATAACCAAGATTATTTTCAGGATCTGACAATGTGCCGTAGGGCATGAAATAAAGAAACCTTCTACAATATCTCTAGGAAAACTACAGTTTTCAAACCAATGAGTCCCACACATACAAGAGGAATTAATGCAATATTCCCAACTATTTAGAAAAAGTAAATGTTCTTTGCTTGATTTTACATTGCAACTCGGTTGAGTTACATACTGGATTTGACCAAAGAGATGAATCACTAGGAATAAATTGGCCATAACTAATATAAGTTGACTCACTATTTGGCTGCATTTTAAATTTCCCTGCTTTTAGACTAATTGCCATGTAGCAGATCTCCCACAATAGGCAAGTGGGATGTATTTATTAGTCTGAAAAATGTATAGGCTTCCTCCTTCCAAGAATGAAACCAAACCTGAAAAGGATTTAAACTTTTCTAAAGAGGAAAGGAGATTTATGTCTCAGTCATTTGGTTCAGTTCCAGTTGTATTGTTATTGGTAGATCTTTACATCTAGCCAGATGGGCTTCAAGGACAGCGATAGAGAATTCACACCTTTCCATAAAGCCTGTTCAGACTAGGCTGGTCCTGTCCATTTACTGCAATAAATGAAACTGATAATAGTTTGTGTGCATATTTAGATCATTTTGTACCATAATCTGCAGCTTCACAATGAACAGTAATTGAACAAAATTCTGGTGTAATTGAAAACCCCCAAAGAAAATAATAAAGTGGCCAATAATAATGTAGGACCAGCATTCTTCTTAGGATAAACAAACAACTAAAAGCCAGGTAGTGTTGGGAGAGTAATCAAAATGAGAAATTGCCTTTTCCATTGTGAAAGTGGACATTATGATTTGTAAGAGAGGCACTTCTAGATTTTTTTTTCTGTTTTAGGACTTCAAGTCTATAAAAAGCCCTTGGAACCAGCTCTTCATGTCTTTAGAAGAACACTTTAGAAGATGTGTAATTTAAACTATGGCTTTGAATATTGGTGATAGTCTTGGTTACATTTTATTTTTTTAAGTGCACTGCTCTTTATTTATATTCACTTTTTTAGTTTAGGAATCCCTGTAGGAGAGGTATCAGTTATGTACTGTAAACAAGTAATAACATTTTTTAAAAAGGTGAAATCAGAATGCCAAAAGTGGAAAGAACCTATTTTAAGTCACCGTCTACACCACTTTTGAAGGTAATTCTAAAGATCTGTTAGTCCCTGTGTACAAAATGTGATATTTCTGCAATATTCTCAAAAATTAATGTAACATTCCCATAACTGTTTCGCTGCTATTTCTGATAACTGCTTTCTAAACCTGTCTGTGGTTTAGGAGATGTCAGCAGTTTATTAAAGTACTTTCTGAGTACATATGTGAGTCCTCACACTCACAGAGCTTCTTAATTTGAGGGATATATATATACACGCTGAAACTAATAATTATTTATTCGACATTTGTGTTGCTTTCCTATTTTTACTTTGGGCTAACAGATGGATATAACTCTCAAAAAAATTCTGTCATTCTCTGACTTCTTTATTAATTGAAGCAGACTTCAAATAAATATAGATTCTGATTAGCCTTTGCTTCTGTTTATTTAAGCATCACATTAAATAATGACTTTTTTCAAATTGTTTTTCTCCAGCTCCTTAATTTATTTTTAGGGCACTGTATAATCCTTCACAGAGCCAGTTTGATGTTATTGTTTATGACATTGGGATGGAAATTGGAAGCCCACAAGTTCTAGCTGTGTTTTAGGTAACAAAGCCAGTGGGTTGGGGAACTTTGGGCCAGTCACTTTCTCTCAGCTATAAGAAGAAAGCTCAGTTCCAAAAATCTTGCCAAGAAAACTTTATGGATTTACCCAAGCAGTTGCCTGAAGTTAATAATGACTGGAAAGCTCACACAAATTCATACATTTTTTACTGGTGGAATAAGTGGTGAAATCCAATTTTTTTTATTACTGGTTCTGTGGGCGTGGCTTGATGGGCGTGGCAGGGGAAGGATACTGCAAAATCCCCATTCCCACACCACTCTGGGGCCAGACAGAGGGGGTATTTGCCGTTCTCTGAACTACTCAAAATTTCCGCTACCGGTTCTCCAAACTGCTCAAAATTTCCACTACCAGTTCTCCAGAACCTGTCAGAACCTGCTGGATTTCACCCCTGGTATGGTCATTTCAGATCCCATTAATTTCCCATGCTTACTTGTATCATTTTTGAGTCACTTCTTGTCAGGTACTAATGACCTCTTTCCTAAGGATTCCAAACTTGTGAAAACATTGTGTCCCTGGGACTTTCAGACTGGACTAAGCATAGCAAAAATTTCTAAGTATTGGATATGAGCAAACAATAAGAACTATGCACCATGGAGCAGTACATAAGCCCACATGCTATTGCTAAGAAGAAAAGACCAATCACTGTCTCTAGGAATTTGCGACCTAAATTTCAGTTAAGGAGAGACTACAGAAGCCATAAGAAGAGGAAGCAGAGGCAAAGACAGAGAATGAACATGAGTCACTTCTTGTCAGATACTAATGACCACTGTAGCACGTCGGACATAATATTGACCAAAACAATTTTCTTGGGTTATTTTCTTTCCTTCTCATTCAGTGTGAAGGAAGTAATATTGCTTTTGGAATCTTTGTGGATAGAAAGTCTACCTCCCACAAAAAAGGAAACTTCAAAATACCATTAAAAAAATTTCTCAAGTAGCCTAAGAATTAAAATAGGGAAAAAAAACCCAGACCTTCTTAATTTGAGGGATATATATACACTGAAACTTGTTTACAAAGGAAAACATCCTTGAAGAAACCCCAAGGCAGATTTCCAGGCATTCTTTTTTTTTTCAGGTTGAAGATGAAAATGGTGACTGTATTTGGGCACAATACCTATATCCATTTATTCAATCCAGGCTCAACCCAGGCTTTTTCACTTTCTCCTTGTTAGGAATAATGCTACTGCAGGATGGTCTTCAGAGCTATGACAGGAGCGTGCTCTCTCTCTCCTTGTCATTTTATAATACCTGTTTGAAGCTTGAAAATTCAATTAAAATTCAGGAGACAATGCCAAGGACTAAAGGGCGTAAGAAAGTTAGAATGGAATCCTGACACTTTAGTTGGTGAGGGATCCAGCAGTCTCCTTTGTTGGCATTTAATATTGATGGCTTGTATGAAAATGTTAAAACATCCGATTTCACCCATGAGTCACTTGAAGTTTAGCAAACATGCTGTTTCAAGCAAAGCATCTTCTCAGTGTTGAAAGCGTGAGTGTGAGCCTTGCCATTTAGATGCCACCCAGCTAAGGGAGGAAAAGTGACAGATGTTGTGGGTAAGCACCATGACGTGATTCATCCTGAATGTGCCTCGAGAGCAAATGCTTATCCTTTGATGAGCTAGATAAACCATTGGAGGCAGTACTAAAACAGAGCAACATTAACATGCTTAAATAGTTACCGCAAAGACATATTGAAAACTTCCTGTGATATATTCACTTCCACAAGTGTAACTCCTGTGACTTTATTGCTGATTAACACCAATGTTACATGAAACACAGTCAGCCTTTTGTAAGTGCAGTTCCTAAGGCAGGGTTTGGAGCCATGCTTGTAAAGCCAAAATCATCAAGCTTGCTTTAAACAAAGAAAAAAGAAAGAAAGGAAAAACCAAAGGCAACTTGTCTCGAAATAACTCAGTGTTGTACATTCACTTTGAAGATAAAGCCCCAGGTCCACTTTGCCCATTCTGGCGACCTCCATATCTCCTGCACTTGAAACTCTCAGAAACCCAAGTGCCTATGCAAGCCAGAAAATCTAGCCTATGTAAGCCCCACCATATTCAGCAAGTACCAAACTGGGAAAGGCTAGCCTACTTGATACTATATGAGAAAGCCATTACAACAGCCAGTTTCTTCCTGAACATCAGAATTTGTAGATTTATCCATCCATATACTTGTTTGATCTATTTCTAAGACTTCTCCAATCAAAGGATTAAAAGCAAATCAGTAAAGCCAACCTCAGTAATGAACTAGTCAAACCAGGGAGGGGAAAAAAATCTGATATACAGTATGTCAGATCCACAGTTATATAGCAATAATATAACAATTAATAGACGGCTGGCTCTGTTCTGGCCGAGTGCCTAGAGAAGAATCAAGTCTTCAATTCCCTTTTAACAGAATACAGGATTGGGATTATATGAAACTTGCGAGAAGGGAGTCTTTACTTTAAATATGTAACATACCACACAGGTACCCCAACCACATTGCTAACATATTATAGTAACACTTTTTTAATGCCAATGTGCTCATGATGTTGCCATTCTTCCTCAGCCCTAACTATGGTAGTTTAAGGTCATATTAGAGGGCTTGCAACGTGGGTGTCCTCCTTGACTCATGGCTGTCTTTAGAAGACAGCTTGAAGGCTGTGACCGGGAAGACTTTTTATCAGGTCCGCCTGATTCGCCAGTTGCGTCCCTTTCTGGATCAGGACTCATTAAGTACGGTCACTCATGCCCTCGTCACTTCCTGCCTGGACTACTGCAATGCTCTCTACATGGGGCTCCCCTTGATAAGCAGCCGGAGGCTCCAGCTGGTCCAGAATGCGGCCGCGCGGGTAGTGATGGGAGTGACATGGCGCTCCCATGTGATCCCACCCTGTGCGAGCTGCACTCGCTCCCAGTAGTCTTCCGGGTGCACTTCAAGGTTTTGGTTACCATCTTTAGAGCGCTCCATGGTTTAGGAGACCGCCTTCTGCCATCAGTAGCCTCTCACCGACCAGTACACTCCCATAGAGAGGGGCTTCTCAGGGTGCTGTTGGTCAAACAATGTCAACTGGCAGCCCCCAGGGGGAGAGCTTTCTCTGTGGGGGCACCTGCCATCTGGAACGAGCTCCCCCTGGAGATATGGAGGATCCTAGATCTGCACACTTTCTGCCGTGCCCTCAGAACATTCTTATTCCAGCAGGCTGGCCTGGCCTAACTTCCCTTTTACATTGCTTTTTAAATTTTTATATTTGTCTTATAAATATAAGGGGTGTTTTAAATTTGTTTTTGGGCCAAAGTATTTAATGTATTTTAAATGGTTTTTTAATGTTTGTATTATGTGTATTTTATCTTTTGGCTGTTCACCGCTCTGAGTCCTTTGGGAGTAGAGCAGTATATAAATAATAATAATAATAATAATAATAATAATAATAATAATAATAATAA
>WNWU01000005.1:35325066-35372674 GCA_012654045.1 Ptyas mucosa
TCTATTCTATTCTATTCTATTCTATTCTATTCTATTCTATTCTATTCCATTCCATTCCATTCCATTCCATTCCATTCCATTCCATTCCATTCCATTCCATTCTACTTTATTACAATTTGTTCCAGTCTTGATTTTTGCAAAAGAGATTGTGTAATCATGGTTCAAAATTATCAACAACATTAACCTTCAGCAGCATTAAACTCGCCTTGCCTGATCCAGGGAAACATTCTTGCCAGCAATTCCAAAGTTGTGATCTTGTGTATGAGTCTCTAATCAAGAACTATTTTCTAGGGCAGAGGTGGTCAACCCCTTTACAATCTGTGAACCATATTGGCTTAGGGATTCTGGGAGGTGAGTTTAATCACCTGTGAGCAAAATCTATTTCTATAAAGATAAATAGGTTATCAAAGGTTCTGGGCATACACTGAGATTCTAAGTAAAAGCATTGTAGTTCTACAGAAACAAACATACATTCTATTATCTAGTACCACGATTATTTCTAGAACCACAAATACTTGCAATCTGATAGATTTTCAGGTTCCATGAACTGGGGGGAAATCTTTTATTTTTTAGGTTGTATTAATTTGCAGATAGTCATTGAAACCATGAAAGCTCTTTGACTAAGCCTGAATGTCCTTGAGAAAACAATAATATTCTATTATCTGAACGAAAGGCATTCAAGATCACAGTTGTATGCAATATGTATGAAATAATAATAAAAATACTCTTCGATAAAATTCATTGACAGCTGAATGTATTTTATTTCCTGGTTTATATTGTAAAGAATTTAGAGAGGAGGGGGAAAAGTTCAGGATTAATTATACATAATTTGTTCTATATGCCAAGAAGAGAACAAGCTGTGCTGCTTCTCTCGGCATAAGATTTTATTTATTTGTTTTATATAGATTCAATTTTCTTTCCTGCAGGAATTTCCCTTCATTTTATCCAGATAATAGCAATTTTCTCAGGTAGGTTGTTCTGAGAGACAGTAGCTGGTCCAAAGCCACCAACATAAAAACAGATTTTAACCTAGCTCTACTGAATCATACACCTGTGACTTAGCTTTCAATCCCCACAAAATGTTTTTCCTCCCTTTGATTAAAAAAACACGCGTTATTGCTCTATGTATAATAGCACAGTATTATTAGCCTGCAAGTCACCAGCTTCCTTGCATGACCTCACAATTGCCAATTCAACCATTTATATTCAAGACATCATGCTTATTGTATAAAGTTAAAAGGTGAATCTATAGCAAAATACAAGGCAGTTTCAACTTCTCACAGCTGGAAAAGAAAGAATTTTGATGTGGGGGAAAAAGGAGTACATTTAGACATAAGAGGACAGGTTTCTTATTGGATCTTATTAGTGAAGCTATAGTTCAATACTGTCATCAGAGTCAAGATTTTTTTAAAATACTACTTAATACACAGCAAAGATACCAAGCATACTTGTCAATATGCATATGATATTTTTGCTATTTCATAATATATGCCACCACTCAGATAGACATGAGACAGGAAGACTTATGCTACAAATCCACATTATAATTTCTCTGCTAAGGAAATCACACCATTTGCCTCCTAAAGGATTCACACTTACCGATAAATTAGAACTTCATCATCAGAGCAGTTATATTGTAGCTGGTACATTTTAACTCTTGGTGCTGACTTGCTTACTGTCCATTTGACTAAAGCTGAAGTAGTTGTCACCTCAGAAACCAAGACTGCCCTATCTGGTGGCCCCTTGCTTTCTCCTCGATTAGACTTGCTGGAACTTGTGATGTCAGAAAGTCTTGATTTAGGAGGGGCTGTCCGGCCTGTACCATTGCTGAGATGTGGAAGCTGGACAATGGATAACTCAATTGTTGCAGTAGACTCTCCAGCAGCATTTGCTGCTATGCATGTGAATATTCCAAAATCCTTTGAGGTTGTGATAAGGATTTCCAGAGTGCCATTGTCATAAACTATTGTTCTTGAAGA
This sequence comes from Ptyas mucosa, assembly GCA_012654045.1. Taxonomy (NCBI): domain Eukaryota; kingdom Metazoa; phylum Chordata; class Lepidosauria; order Squamata; family Colubridae; genus Ptyas; species Ptyas mucosa. Next base: position 35,327,046 of record WNWU01000005.1, read on the forward strand.
ATTGCCCATAAGTCGATCATCTGGTGCCACCCAATGAATGATGGGAGATGGATCTCCAATAGCTTTGCACTTTAAAGTGGCAGTTTGTCCTTCTAAAACTAAAAATCTGTGAGTATGCTGAGTAATTAGAGGGGGCTCACAAACAAATTCCTCTTCCCGGACATACCAAAAATATCTTCCCTTTAAACCTGGAGGAGAAGCACAAGTTTCCATATCATCGTCCCTGTCCAGACGCCGTAGCCACAGTAGCTCACAGTTACAATGCAAAGGGTTTCCGCCAAAGCTTAGAGATAAAGGTGGGGAAAATGGAGTTGTAGTTAAAGGAGATATTTGAGACCTGGCAAAAATGGGATCAGGAGGAAGCTTCTGAAGTCTGTTGGAAGTTAGATCCAACCTGGCTAATTTCTGAAGATCTGCAAAGGTCCCCTCTGTGATATAATCTATCAAATTATGATCCAAACTAATCTGGTGCAAATTTATCATCTTCATTATGGATTCCCAAGGGATGCTTCTGAGGTTATTATAAGAAAGATCCAGATCTTCTAAGGTAAATAGAAATTCTTCAAAAGCATCATCTGAAATATAATTTAGTTGGTTGTTGTTTAGAATCAAGTGCTGAAGGTTAATCAAGCCCCTCAAAATGTCCTCCCCAATTTCAGGCAACCTATTACTGTCTAAATGCAAAGATCGTAGGCTTTCTAAATCAACAAAAGAATAGGGCTGGATGTAACTGATGGTATTCCTAGACAATGTGAGGTCAACAAGGCCAGTCATGTTGGCAAAGTCCTGCCTGCTTATGTTAATAATAAAGTTGCCCCCAAGTCGGAGTTCAACAGTCCTCCTGTCTATGTTTGGTGGAACAAAAAGAAGTCCCTTTGAAGGGCAGAGTGTTCCCAGCGACTCAGACAGATTTTGACAAACACAGTATTTTGGACAGGCGTTGACTGCAACAACCACTCCAAACACCAGGATGCTGCAGAACAGTTTTTCCATGGTAAATCAACGATGGGGCCTGCAAGAATGAGAAACAGTTACACTTTAGAGAATTGCTTTCATACCTATATATAAAAAAATAAAAGAAACCCTAAAGCAGCACATTTTAAAATCTAGTGGCATTTGAAGTGTTATTTTACCAAGTAGGATATGAGCAATCTAAGCATATACAGAATTATGTTTCATGGCTCTTTTCCAGATACTGTTGTTGGTACTTTTAGGAAAGATTAAATCTGCTGCTTTTTCTGTATATTGACACAAATGGCATCTCTTTTATTCTGAGAACTATTCCTTATTTAGCTAATCGTATAATACTATTTCAGCTGGAGAGTGCAAACCAGGAGTGAAATCCAGCAAGTTCTGACAGGTTCTAGAGAACCGGTAGCGGAAATTTTGAGTAGTTTGGAGAACTGGTAAATACCACCTCTGGCTGGCCACAGAGTAGGGTGAGAATGGGGATTTTGCAATATCCTTCCCCTGGAGTGGGGTGGGAATGGAGATTTTGCAGTATTCTTCCCCTGGAGTGGGGTGGGAATGGAGATTTTGCAGTATCCTTCCCCTGCCATGCCCACCAAGCCACGCCCACCAAGCCACTACAGAACTGGTAGTAAAAAAATTTGGATTTCACTACTGGTGCAAACTCTTTTTTTGGGTGTGGGGGGAGGGAAAACCTTACACTTATTTAACTCCTTGCAAATATTCTGGGTTGGGAAAAGCTTGGAAGTCATTTGACAGTTCACTTGCAGTTTGTTCCAAACTCCAAGCACACCTGGAGCAAATTTAAGTCCAAGATAGGAACCCCCCCCCTCCCACACACACCCTGACAACAGGCACACAAAACATGAACCCCCCCTCCCCAAATGTATGTTTATTTAAATGCCTTCCATTACATATGAAAGGAGGGAAGGATTTTTTTTTGTGTGTGTGATTGTGAGAAGATCACACTGAGTAGGAAATTGCTGCAAAGAAGACAGGACTGCATCAAACATGTTGAGGAGGCCAGGTTGTTCTTTTTCATATTTGGGTGAGAAAGATTTGTAACCTTTTTTTTTAAGGGCAATTGTAGTACTTAAATTACAGTTTTGGGGTGTTCTGAATCTTCACATGATGGAAACTTGTGTCATCAAAGATCATCACTTGTGGTAAGAATGAGCTTTAAGAGCCAATATGGAAGGATTAGGAGAGAAGAAGGAAAGGAGGATTTAGTGGATCCTGACTTTCACTTTCAAACAACTTGGTTCAAGTAACTAGGAAAGTTACTTTAGGATGTAGATTTAATTCTTTCAGTCACTAAGTGCACTAAGGAATTAGCCATAAAATCACACAGTGGCCAGATGTACTGTCCATTACACACATCTTTAAATGGGATGCGGTGGCTCAGTGGCTAAGACTCTGAGCTTGTCAATCGAAAGGTCAGCAGTTCAGCAGTTCGAATCCCTAGTGCCACATAATGGGGTGTGCTCCAGTTACTTGTCCCAGCTTCTGCCAACCTAGCAGTTGCACATAAAAAATGCAAGTAGAAAAATAGGGACCACCTTTGATAGGAAGGTAATAGCGTTCTGTGTGCCTTTGGCGTTTAGTCATGCTGGCCACATGACTACAGAGACGTCTTTGGACAGTGCTCGCTCTTCGGCTTTGAAATGGAGATGAGCACTGCCCCCTAGAGTTTGGAACGACTAGCACATATGTGTGAGAGGAACCTCTACTTTTACCTTACACCCATCTTTGCTTCAGTAACTGAATGGCTCCTATGCATTTAGTCCTATGCATTTATTTATTAACAATATTAGCAACAGCAACACCACTTAGACTTATATGCCACTTCATAGTGAACCATAGTGAACCAGTGAACCATAGTGGTTCACTCTCTAAGTGGTGTACAGAGTCAGCATATCCCCAACAATCTGGGTCCTCATTTTATTGATCTCAGAAGGATGAAAGGCTGAGTAAACCTTGAGCCAGTCATGATCGAACTCCTGGCTGTGAGCAGAGTTAGCCTGCAATACTGCTTTGTAACCACTGTACCATCATGGCTTTTAATTGATCAACTTTCCCTAGTTCCAAAGGTGGTATATGGCTAAAAAAAACATCAGCTATACAGATATATTCTGTATATGTAGACAGTTCAGATTATAAAAAATAATAGTAACACTATGTAATGATAGCCATGTAATTAAATAACGAATCTATAGATAGGAAAAAAGGACTTCTTTTTCTCTTTTGACATGCTAATACTCTGCAGAAGTAAGTTAAAACAAGAAAAGGTCATATAACAAGTAGGGTAGCATAGCCTTCTTCATGTTTGAGATAATTAGTTTTATGATGAAGGATTCTGCACAAGTATAAATCTAGAAATAGACTATGTCAGTACAAGCTAGACTTTTTCAGAAATGATTTTTTTTTTGAAAAATCACTTCTTAGCAAAATATTGAAATAGTAACCTTTTGCTTTTGTTGCATTTGAATCCGAAGCTCCTAGTACTAAGAATTTGATTACAGCAGCCCTTGAGATTTGCTGCACTTGGAGAATTCCTACTAATGTCCATTTCCAGAACAAGACAGTTCATGACCGCAAAGCAATGCAACGCAACGCAACACAACTTCCCTTCTTCTTATATATCATGATGTGACCTATGAAAAGGTAATTTCCAAATGTTTGTACTATAAGAATTTTTCTGCTCACAATTGTTTAGCTCTTAGTTCATTAAGTGCAATGGAGGGGGGAGGAGGAGGAGGAGGAGGAGGAGGAGGAGGAGGAGGAGGAGGAGGAGGAGGAGGAGGAGGAGGAAGAAGAAGAAGAAGAAGAAGAAGAAGAAGAAGAAGAAGAAGAAGAATCCCATTATGTTCAACCCTGCAAATAAATAGAGGACAATTCAAGCCTATGTTTAGCTTTACCTTCTCTTATAAACTAGAATCCTGTGGCTTTGTAACCATGCTGTTTATGCAAATCTCTGTTACAGTTAGCAAAGCTTTGAGCGTTGTATTTATTCATTAGTAACAGACAGTGGGCTTTTGGAATCTTAAGTATAATTATATTCTGCAGCTTTAATTTAGTGTGCTATCCTAGAAGCTGCAACTATAAACAAATAGACAAAAAAGGCTTTAGAAAACAATTTGAGAAAGAGTTTGATGCAATTAATTAGCAATGTGCAAAGATTTCTTTACCTACTCCTTCCCCCATTGCCTAGTCCAAATTTGATTTTTTTTCCCCAAGGTTTTTGTGTAGTTTCTCCTTTTAGCATGTTCTATTTCCCCAATTACCATTTGGGGAGGATGCTGTTATGTTTCACTGCACTCCTGAGAGCAAGTTGAGATCAAGAAGCATAATTGAGGAGTAGCAATTGAACATAGTTATGGGAGATATGTAACAATATCAAAGAAAGGACAGCTTAAGTTATGTTTATAACGTCTAATACCTAGGAATTAAGTTTTCCAGGTATATGTATGAAAGAGCAAGAGAGTCTCTGCGTCAGTGGTGGGATTCAAATTTTTTTACCGGGTTCTGTGGGCATGGCTTGGTGGGTGTGGCTTGGTGGGCGTGGCAGGGGAAGAATATTGTAAAATCTCCATTCCCACCCCACTCCAGGGGAAGGATACTGTAAAATCTCCATTCCCTCCCCACCCCAAGGGAAGGTTACTGCAAAATCCCCATTTCCTCCCAATCATCTGGGACTTGGGAGGCAGAGAATAGATGGGGGCGGGGCCAGTCAGAGGTGGTATTTACTGGTTCTCTGGACTACTCAAAATTTCCTCTACCAGTTCTCCAGAACTGGCAGAACTTGCTAAATACCACCTCTGCTCTGCGTATTATGAAAGTTACACAAATATGAATGGTGCCTTCTGTTCTCTCTTTGTGCTCATGATGCTGATCACTCTATCCCAGAGAAAAACTTAAAGTGGATTTTGTTGAGTGGGACATTAAATATATGTGGAACTCTGTCAGACCACACTGCCGCTTTGAGGGAACAAGTGCGTGCTCATAAGGGATTGGATTACATGGCTTCTAAAGTACTAAAGTTCCAACTCTATGCTTCTAAGTATAAACCACACTTTCCACATACGTAAACTATAAAGGGGTTAAATAAACTCTTTCACCTCTCTACAGTTCTATGAGATACATTGAAAACAAATGCAACCAGTCCCAAGAACAGAAAACATTGCCTAAGGGAGGGAAAAAAACTAAAGAGAAACATGAGCAATGCCTCCTGAAACATCTCTAATCATTTCTAGTCCTTCCTGGGGCAACCTTACTCCTAATCCCCAAGATGTCTATGGAGATTCTCAGTCATCCAGGTCATGGTTATCGCAAAGGTGCTTTTTCAAGAGGCAACTAGACTTTCTGGTTTTTCTTTGAAGATGTTTCGCTTGCCATCCAAGAAGCTTCTTGGACAGGAAGCGAAACATCTTCAAAGAAAAACCAGAAAGTACAAATGCCTCTTGAAAAACACCTTTGGGAATCCCCAAGATTCACATTGACCTTGATCTGAAACAAAGTACATCTTTCAAGTCATTTGAGTGGAAGGAAAGATATGGGCCTAATGACAACATAAAGGGTTCCAAATCAAATTGAAAGTCCAGCTGTGCACCTTCCTTTAACATGGGTGAAAGTAATAAAAAGCTGAAGAAGATATTGGGAGATGGAGGAGCTGCTGCCATAGTTGTCAGTACCTACCCAAGTGGTAGAAAGTGAAGAAAGTGGCATGCTGTGGATGACATCTGCCAGGGGGAATAGAGAAACTGGGATGTTGTGGATGACATCTGTCAGAGGTAATAAAGTAGAGAAACTGACATGCTGTCAGGGGTAATAATGTCATCAGTGTTGTATCATACAGGTTATTCCATCAGTTATCAGGAATTGTATAAAAGCCTAACTAAGCATATCTAGCTAGTTTTTCATGACCATTTCTATAGGAAGCCCTTAAAGAAGACATGAATTCAACTACATCTTTTGCTTTTCATTCTTTGGCATCTGGGACAGGGGTGAAATGCTATCGGTTCAGCCCGGTTCGGCTGAACCGGTAATGATGGTGGCAGGTAGTTCAGAGAACTGGTAGTGATGGCAGTGCGAGGCTCTGCCCACCTGCCGGTCGTCATTATTTCCTGGTTTTAACCAGGAAGTAACTTGTTTTTTACCCTCTGCACATGTGCAGAAGGGTTTGTGCATGCAAAGAGGCTCCGCGTGCAGCGCGTCCACTTCCAAACCGGTAGAGAAGGTAAGTAGATTTCCCCCCTTGATCTGGGATCCAGAGACAATATGCTGCCTTTTTAAAACTGCCTTTGCTAGACCTAATTTTCTACCATACGGTCCTGGTTGCAGTAGTCCCTCTGGAGATGAGACACCTGAAAAAGAACATGGCTTAGTACCAAATTCTCTACAGAATCTACCTTATTTGCCTGCACTAGACAGATTTTTCCCTTTGGCAGAATCATCTGCTCCATTACACAATGCTTCCATTTATGGTGAACACTTATCCTGGCATCTCCTCCCACAGCTGTTCTACTTACCAGCAAATGTTTTACAGAAGGCCTGTGATATCTTATTACTTTGCTGATTTGTATTTAATAGTCTTCCATCAGGCTGCAAAAGTAGCATTCCCCCCACCCACCCACCAACTCAAAGTAGTTTCCTGGGTGCCAAGTGAACAATAGCCTCTTTGGACCTCTTACCACATAGTTCAGCATGAATTAATATGAATAATAATAAGAATCACAAAGACCTTTTTTAAAAAATTTAAATCTCTCTCATAAAGATACAGGTGTTGAGAAGCAGCATTTAATTTTTTAGGGATGTCTCCAAGGAACTTTGTTTAAAAATTCTGTGTTCAGTCACTGAGCTTTGCATATAAATTACAAATGAACTTTGCATACATTGGTAATATTATAAGGTAATTTGCATATTAACAGCTTGTGCCTGTATATGTATCCATGTGCCTACGAATGGTATCAAGCAAGAACCAATTATATGCCAGTCACATTCCACTTATTGCAGCATGCTTTTCCTTGGGATAGGCAAATCTGTCAATATCACTTGGCTTAGTTTCTAATTTTTAGTGATCAAGGACCACTGATTTGCTTGGCCACATCCTCAGCTCCAAAAGTACCCCCACCTACCTACAATGTGTTAGTCTGACTCACCCCGCCCAGTTCTTCCTATGAATCAGAGACAAGGGAACTTTGACATCTATATATGCAGGGAAACATATAAAGACACCACAATGCATATAGTGTTTTTACTTATGATCAGAATGGGGTGTTTGCAAGACCGTTATGGGAAGATGAAGCATGCAAAGTAACACAGATATTGGTGTAGGTTTTTTTTTCTTTTCAATTTCATGATCTGTGGAATCATGAAGCATTGGACATGGGATTGCCTCTAAGCTGTATAAGTAAAAAAGCCTTGCTTTAGCAGGTATGAGATTACTTAATCCAGCTTCACAAAGCCGTGCTGGAAAACTCATAATTCTGACTGAAGGGTAACAGTTCCTTCCATTGCACAGCAGTTAGTATTTAAAGGAATGTGGTCTATGATCTGGCAAAGGGCCAGTGATGAAATCCAGCTGGATCTATTCGGATTGCGCGAACCGGTAGCACCGGTGGCGGGAGGTTCTGCCCACCCACTGGGACATCATTACATCCCATTTTTGACCTTCTGCGTATGTGCAGAAGGCTCTGCACATGCGCAGAAGAGGTGCACACTTATGTAATGAGCGCACACTTGCGCTCACATTCTCGAACCGGTAGCGAAGGTAAGTGCATTTCACCGCTGCAAAGGTCCATCAATATTAGCAGTCACGAATACTTTGATCTTCCATAAATCTATACAGTTTTTTTTTAAGAAATAAAAACTCGGCTTGGTAATCATTACCACAACTGTTGGCAGCAAAAGCTGTGGGTTCCTTATAAACTGAGTGAAAAAGAATGGCCTTCTGATGGGCCTGCTTTTCCTTGAGTTTATTTTCATTGGGTGATCTTGAGTTTTCAGGTGGACTCCTCATCTTTAACAGCTATGTGAAAAGCAGTATAACATACAGGCAGTGGATAAATAAGCCTTTCAAGTTGTTTGGATGCAAACAAGTGAATATTTGGTTGCTTAGAAAAAAAATCTGAGTTAATCTGGTATATTCTCATGAACCCAAGATTATCATTTTTTTAAAAAAATAGGAGAAACTATCATTCATTTATTACAAAGCAGAGTTCAACTCATCTCATCCACTTTTCCTTTTAAAACTATATTTATATGGAAAATACAAGAATATATAAGCAAATGAATTACTGTATATATAGTTCAATCTTCAATGATGCCTAGATACTAAAGACAACAGTATCTATATCCTGTTGGTCTGAAATTCTGCAATCTCTGTTCTTCTATAGGCATCCTGAATATTTTGGCCATTTATATGGTACATTCTTCCAGGAAAGCAAGCATTTTAATCCATATCTGTAAGGTATTAACGCAATGTGAACTCAACTCTGTTCTTGGCTAGGACTCTCATGTCTAATTGCAACATGAGATAATTAACAACATTAATTACATGAACTATAATTTTGACTCAGCCACTATTATCAGCAGGAAGACATTATTTTCAGACACCTTTTGCCTTTGTGACCATCATCTGTTCCTAACCAATGAGATGGACAGTTTCATTTCCATGGCAACTGAATAGCTTCAAATAGAAATGAGAATATAGGAAGGTGTTAGAAAGCACTTCCAAGTTATGATAAAGAGACAAAAAATTATCCTGCAAAATCATTATATAAAAGATAAAGGAAGAAATAATATTTATATGAAATTAAAAAAGAAAATGTAACAATTAGAAGATTGGAAAGCTGGGAAAAGGAGTGACCTGAGACTTTAAAGACAGATAGACCAACAACTGTGCAGATGCTGTATTTATTACCTCCCTGGTTTGTTGGATTCTAATTTATCTTTGTTCTTATCATTTATATTTGTATTGTTAAGTATTTACTACTTAGCTTCTTTAATCTTACATTAAGGGTAACTGAGTTGTGCTACAGAGAAACTCAAGCTGCTGTATAATTCTCTGCACAAGAAATTCTACAGTATTGGCAATTGAGTGCCTCTAGGCACCACAAAACAGCAACCACAGCTGAAAATCATTGGCATTTTGTTAGATCTCTTATGAAAATACTGAAGTCTCATCACATCTCACGAGTTCATGATTTCATGAGATGACATTTGAGAGAGAGATCACCAATGTTTTGCAATATTTTTATTCAGTTGCAAACGTGTATATTGACTATAATCAGAATTTTAGACAGCTTACAATAAACACAGTAACATTATATAAAATAGTCTTACAATCAAAGCAATTAAAGTACTATTAATAAAACCTATTACTAAAAACAGTTGTTATCATCACCCAGATCTGAATGCTATCTTGTAGAGAACTATTTTCACCATTGTTGTGAAACACTATTAGAGTAGGGACAGAAACAACCCAGGGGAGATGTTGTGAGTTGGCAAACTGTTTTGGAGCAAGTGGGCTAATAATTACAAAGTTATTTGTTCTTTAGATCCAAACCCCTGATCATTTTCAGGGTAGGTACATAGAGCATCCTTTCCTTACCAGGTTGTATAGGGCAGTGATGGCTAACCTTTTCTGGACTGAGTGCCCAAAGCGCAGCCAAACCCCCAAAATGCAATGCAAGTGTGGCCCCTGTGCATGCGGTTTGCCCCTGCACATGTGCGTGCAGCCCCCCCATATGCACCCTGCCCCCCACACATGCTCACATGCGCCTCTTGCATGCGTGGCAGAAACCCAAAGACCAGCTGGCTGGTGGGAGGTGTGCACACATGCACGGCGCAGCTTAACTGGGGTGACAGCTCATGTGCCCACAGAGAGGGCGCAGAATACCACCTCTGGCATGTGTGCCATAGGTTCACCGTCATGGGTATAGGGTAAGCAGGTTCTACCTAAAGAAGATGATATCTTGAAGTCGACATAAATCTGAACATAAAACAATTTAAGGACAATCACAATAACTTGAATGAACATTGGCAGCTTACAGGCAGCCAGTAAAGTTCCTTTTCCTTCTTCCATTCAATCATATCCAATTCTTGGAGACTGTCTGGAAAAGACAGATCTTTTCTTGGCAAGCTCTTTTTTTGACATTGCCTCCATTCTAGGGCTGAGAAAAATGACTGACTCAGTATCACTCAGTGCCTCTGTACATAAGGTGAGAATAGAATTCTCAATCTCCTGGTTTCTAGTCTGATGCCTTAACCACTACACCAAATTGACTTGAAGCTTTTTTAGACAGGTGTTACCCTGTTAAACTAGATAAGACTGCTCGGCAAATAAGCAGCTGCATTTGGTGCTAACTATAATTGCAGATTCTCTTTGAGTCCAGTCCAATATAAAGCACACTACAAATTGAGAAGTGCATGGTTACTGGTTTTAGTACCTCCTAGTCTAACAGGAGCCTCCCAAGGTATACAATGACACCCTTTCAAAGGAAGGAATTCTCCCTATATCGATATATAAGGAACATCTATATCACTCAAAGGTTTCTGGAAAAACAAAAGGAAAACAATTCCTTCTTGCTAGGATTCAACTGTACTCTGTTTGCTTCAAACATTGCTTCATGGCCTCCAAACACCAAGTCAGAACATCTGTCAGATCTCCTTATAGGTGTCAGCGTTCCAGAAAAAAACCCAACTCCAAGTAAGGACTCTGAAACAAGCATTTTTCAAAGTTCTATTTACTAGAATAGGTAAACTGGCACATCTGGGAAAACCTGAATTGGAGAGGTCCGAGTTTTCCCTCAGTAAATCAAAATCCCCCAAACCATCCTTTCAATCCTCAGTCGATCACATACTCCAATCAACCACCGTCCCATCTCAAGACCTCACTCTGACCACTCCTTCTCCAGATGCAGGATCACCCTGACCTTGACTGACAGGAAGAATGCTATTATGTCTACAGACAACCCCTCTACTAAATCCCCCCTCCTACTTTCCCACACATGAGAAGGTGATAGCATGGAAGCTTCCGGCCTAATATGGCTTCCAAAACTGACAATAGGTTTCTCAAATGATACCATGGTACTAATGGTTGATGGTACTGAATACTGCAAAACAAGAAAGATTACATCCACTTAAAAGTTCCATCATTGATTATACCTAATGCACTCCCCATTCCATACTTAGTCCTAAACCTTCCTGGAAAGGATTCTGATAATCCATCCCAAAAGATAGTGTGATAATGCCAATGGCCAGAAAATATTGTTGAACCTTTTTCTAAAGGCCCTTCTACATTTTAAAATACAGAGAGGCATAACATTACTTTACCTGCAAATGAACAGGGCATACTTTTATCAGTATTTTGCTAACATATTGGCAATGATGATATTGAAGGGATGGATGGCTTCTGCCTTTTAAGATTAACTATCAACAGCAGTAACCAGCAGTCAAGAAATATGCCACAGACTAGTATTTACTGGATAGCAATTAAGGCTTTCAAAAACTTATTCAGATACTGTGATGTAGAACAGAATCATGTAGGAAATGGTATTTCCTGTGACAGTGTATGAATTTGGACTTCAAAGAAACAGGATTGAAAGAGAATGTACACTTTTGGATTTTAGTGGCACTGAAGATTCCTGGGAATACTGTGGATAGCCAAGAAAACAAATAAATGGATCATGGAAATAATCAGTCCACAATTCCTATTTGAGGCACAAATGATGAGGACCATATTTTGGACCTACTGTACAAAGCCCTAGCTTTCCCAAGAAGTTTATAATGCTGGAAAAGGTGAAAGGAAAGAAGACGACAACAAATAACAAGGTGGATAGACTCAATTAATAGCAGAAATGTGTGCACTATTGGATGACATGATCGTCCCCAGTTTGGGGACAGATCATCCAAAAGAAAGCTTATATATTGATTGCTAGAACTTGTCACCAATTTGATGGCACATAATCAATTTATTGCTAATTCAATGTGAGTTTCCAAGAAAGAATACAAAATATCTAATTAAAGTTGAATAGTTAATTAGTACTTATAATCTTACAGTGGTGAATTCTGCTGTAAAAAGTACGAATGTAACACTACTGATTCAGTTTTATGTTGTATGTTTATACCTCTATATAACAAATTCTTGGTTTTTAAACTTTACTGTCTAGCAAAAAATAGTTCTCAGTTTGTGCCAAGTTTAACCACAAATTAAAAATGACTGCAACATAAATATTTGGATTGGAAAACAGTTTCTTGTGAATTGGGCTTTAGTTTATGTAGTGCTTTAAAACACAAGACAATTTTTATAGTCCTTGCTATAATCAAAATAATTTAATGCTTTGATTGGATGAAAATGTGCATTGCCAACCAAATTTAGAAGCACAATCTCATATAACTGTAGTATGCTGTTGTGAATTTGGCTTGAGATATTGTAAAGATATGCCCAGCTGCAAGATGCAAAATGAAGCAGTGCTCAGCTGTGTTACTTGAAGCCAATGCCTAAAATATGGTGAATCATCACAAACAAATTGTTTTTCAGTGAAGAGAAGAAATTTTACAAGACTTATAGATCCTGAGAGATACATCCATTAGTTCTCGGGCCAGAAGAATGGGTTTCTTCTTCTTCTTTTTTTTTTTTTGAGATATTCCAAGCACCTGCCAAAAACATTTTCCCCCTCCTTCCCCCCCTCCACCCTTGCATATGTGATTAGTAGTGAAGGTTACAATATTTTGAAGAAATAGTAATGTCTGGGCCATCTAGACACCATTAAAAGCATCATGCATCTTGATTCAAACACTGCCTTCAGAATACTTACAAAACAACAATATATCATTCCTTAGCTATGATAAGATTTTCTCCTTTTCATTGAGTTAAATTCTCCCCACAGGAGCTAAAATGAGGCTTCAGAGAATGTATTGGAAACCATCTGAATTATAGGCTCAGTGTTTCATCATGTCCACATATACTGTATCATTAAAGGCCTGATGTTAACTTTTTATTTAACATTCTCATTCAATAAGTGATTTCGGTAAATAAGTTACTTCTTGATCCAGCCAACTGGCTTTAAAATAATTGACAAATACTTCTCAATGTAAACAACTTGGGAGTAATTAGCTAAAACTCTGGAGTCTTTAGCAAATTTAGGTCATGTTTGCTAATTCAAAATAAGGCAAACAAAATTCATCAATGTAAGACAATATGCCATGCCTCTCTCTTTGGTTTTTTTTTTATGCTTGGTCATGCAGCCAGCCCAATGTTTAGCAATGATCTGGCATTTTTATCCACCCACCAAGTCTTTTAGTAGGCATGTGTTGAATGTCTGATGGTGTTAAAAAGTACTGTTGAAGGATATAAGCTTTTCGAAATGATCAGACTTTCACAAGTTACTGATGGTGATTTTGTCAATGCTGTGATGGTGATTATTATTATTAATAACAAAACAGTTCAGTGCAATGCTAGATGCTGACTTATTTTGACAGATTTCCAGTTTTCTAGAAGTGAAAAGAATAAGTTCTCCCTTTATAAAGTAGAAGACATTCTCCCTCTGCAGAAAAGTAGTATCTGACTCAAGTATTTAGCTTTCATTTTATAGGATCCAACATTCTAATATAATTTGTTCTCTTCCATTGTCTGCTTTGCCTTTCCTTTAAGTATATATTTTAAATGCCATATTTCTGGAAGCTATATTGAGAAAGCACTCTTTGTCACGGTGACAGAATGTCACCGTGACAAAGACAACTATATTATGAGAATGGTGAAAAGACATAAAAAATATGAAAAGAAAGTGCTGTGTATATGTATAAAGTGTGATAGTTTTGCAATATCCTCAAAATTAATGAAACATGCCTACAACTTTTCTGCTATTATTTCTGATATCTCTGTACTTCTTGGGGAAAAAATTGACAAACTGAAGATGACTCCACTAAAAGTGGAGCAGATAACTGCAGTAGGAATGAATGAGTACACTGACTGTCTCAAAGGTGCTTTTCAAAACGGAACAGAACTTTCTTAGGGAAGGGATGTTTTCTTGAAAATGTTTCACATCTCATCAAAGAAGCTTCTTCAGTTCTGTCTGAATGATGGAGAATGGAAGGATTTATACTCTTTGCAGTCTGGTTGTTACCACTCTGAAGGTTGGCTGTTGATCAGATGACAGCAACAGCAAAGAATATAAATCCTTATATTCTATCTAAGAATATAAATCTAGTCAGAACTGAAGAAGCTTCTTTGATGAGAAATGAAAAGTTTTCAAAGAATAAAGCACCTTTGGGACAACCATGACCTGGACAATTGAGAATCTCTACAGACACTGGCTGTTTGAGAGGATTTTGGATTTTCCACAAGTATTCCAGACAATTGCAACTTCCAAGGAGACCTCAAGGTAGTGGTCTCCAATAGTTTAAAGATCTGGTATATGAGGGAATGGCTACCTTGTTCAATACATGGTCAGGATATTTAAGGACACTGGATTCACATACTTCTTTTCCTAGTTACCGTATATACTTGTGTATAAGCCGAGTTTTTCAGCCCCTTTTTCAGGCTGAAAAACACCTCCTAGGCTTATACGTGGGTCACGAAAAAAATGACTTTTTCCCTGCAAGCTAGGAAACAGGGTTTGCTTACCCCGCCCACTCCCAATCTATTGGGACTGCCTCCTGAGTTCCAGCTGATGGCTAGAGGAAAAAAAAACTTTAAATTCTTGCCACTGGGCTTCAAAGGCTCCCCCCTTAAGCTGATCAGGGTTAAAAGAAAACAAATGAGAAGATTGGTGCCGGCTGCAAAAAGGTGCCTGCTGCAAAGAGCACATTTTTTTTTCTCCTTGTGCTGAAACCAAAAGCGAAACTAAAACAGCTTGTTGGCTTTGCTGTTTGCTAAGGCAGATTTCTTTTCTTTTTCCTCATCAAAAAAGGTTGGTGCAAACAATGGGAAATTTATGGCAAATGGCAAAAGAGGGGAGTTCAAGATTTTAAAACACAAAAGAAAAAAAAGCTCTATTTAAATAGGGAATTGTAATAATTGAGATATTATTAATTGTATATTGTGTTGAAAGCAGAAATGGTTAAGTTGTGGTTTGGAAGAATATTGGGGAAAATTATTTGGTTTATTATTATTGGTAAATATAATTAATTGATTTGTAAGAAATTGGATTGCATGGAAATAATTGGAATATTCATGTTTATATTGATTAATATACAAAAAAGATAGTAATATAACTAATTGATTTATATTAAAATGCTGAATTTGTATTAAACAACTGTAATATTACATAATTAAGCAATGTGAGGATTGATATAAAAATAGATGACAATGGGAAGGGGTATAATATAGAATAGAAGTGAAAAATTGAATTTGATTAAAATTAGAGATGAGGATGAAGGGTAATATTGGTTTTTTAAAAAATAGATGAGGAATAAATATGGCAAAAAGAAAATATAGAAATTGTAAATTTAAGTGAAATGACTAAACACTGTTTAAATTTGTGAACCAGCCAAATATTCTGTTCAAAGAAAATACATTGTATGTTTGTATGTGTGTTTCTAATTATTGCTATTTATTCATATTTGTTCTCTTTTATTCTTTAAAATTTAACAATTCATTCTTTATCTTAATATCTTTATATGTGCTTGGGGTTGGTTTTCTTCCCTTTCATCTTTTTTATTGTACAGCAATCTTTCTCCTCAAACCTACCACCTCTTTTCTTTCCTTCTTACTTTCTCTTCCCCCCTTCTTCTCCTCCCTACTTCCTCTTCCTTTCTTCTTCTCCTCCTCTCTTCCTCCCTCTCCTTTTATGCACATGGACTCCTTTTATGCACATGGACTACTCAGAGGGCTGAAAAAGTTATTTTTGACTGGTCCTCGCACTTGTGACCAGTCCTTGAACTTACGACTGTCCTCACATTTTACATTTTGGCCCTATCTTGTCACCATGGTGAAGAGAAGCAGTTGTGAAATGAGTGACATGATTTTAAGAATGCTGCACAGGCATAAATGTGAGGATGGTCATAAGTGTGAGGACCAGTCAGAAGTGCGAGGACTGGTCACAAGTGTGAGGACCAGTCAAAAATAAATTTTTCAGCCCTCTGAGTAGTCCATGTGCACAAAAGGACTACTCAAAGGACTGAAAAAAGTGATTTCTGACAGGTCCTCACACTTTTGACCGGTCTTCGCACTTATGACTGGTCATCATTTATGCCCATTGTAGCATTCTTAAAAACGGTGTCACTCATTTCACAACTGCTTCTCTTCACCATGGTGACAAGATAGGGCAAAAACGTAAAATGTGAGGACAGTCGTAAGTTTGAGGACTGGTCACAAGTGCGAGGACCAGTCAAAAATTACTTTTTCAGCCCTCTGAGTAGTCCATGTGCACAAAAGGACTACCCAGAGGGCTGAAAAAAGTGATTTCTGACAGGTCCTCGCACTTTTGACCAGTCTTTTTTTATTTTGAAATTTACCAGTAGCTGCTGCATTTTCCACCCCAGGCTTATACGCGAGTCAACAAGTTTTCCCAGTTTTGGGGGGTAAAATTGAGGGGGTCGGCTTATATGTGGGTCGGCTTATACATGAGTATATATGGTACTTTTGGATATTGCATGTTCAGCTACTAGGAATCTTTGAATCATCATATATTTTACTCTTTTCTGGTTGGTAGGGACATTTGGATCATATGGGTTCCATTCAATATACAGCAATATACAAAAATGCTCCCTGTTTGTCTTTTCTGTTCTAGAACTTTCCAAGCCCCTTAACCTACATTATAAAATTCTTGGGAAGCCATATTGTCATTTGGGAAAAAGCTGTACATAAATGAAATCACAGAATCATAGAGTTGTGCAGTTGGAAAAGACAAGGTTCATCAACAGAATGCACAGGAAATTAACCCATTTTGGAGAGGTGGGGGCTGATGAAAGAAACAAAATGTTAAAAAGTTATGATATTTATCTAGTTACTTACCAAGCACATCTAAATTATATTAAAGTAACCAAAATATATTTACAATTCCCAAGGCACGTCACAATGTTTGACCAACCCTAGCGTTTGGAACTAAAATTTGAAAAATTTGACACACTCTACGTGTCCAATCCGCCTTTAAAAATTTCCAAAGATGGAGAATCCAGAATATAAACAGAGGGGAATCTAGGTTCTGCTTTTTGTGAGATGGGCAGCTATATACATTTGGTTAGTAAAATAAATATCTACATTAAATTTTGGCTTGTTGTCTAAACTTATTTGATGTTTGCATTTTCTATTCCTGATAAATGTCTGGGATGCTCAGTACATCAATTTATTCTAATATGTTTAGATTTCTATAGACCTAAGCTCATCTTCCCTCCAGAGGACCTGTTAGTCAGTTCAAGAGAAAGCACAATGGGAAACCCATGGAGGGATTGACAAGCAAGGTTTGTCTTCTGGAAAACTGAATGGGAAAGTTCTAACATCAGAGGAAATCTATAAGAACATTAGAAGCTCCTGAAGCTTTACACTGGGAAACTGATTTTGTAGCATCTACTCTAAGGTCAGTTAATTTTAGCCATCCCCATATTATATGCTGACAATGAATCAATTTTACAAGTTTGTAAATGTGCATGGAGGATTAGTCAGCTCTTTTGAGTTGGCTACAGTTGTGCTTCCTCAGCAAACTCCTCTGAAATGTGCAGCTCCAATCTTCCTTCTCTATTACAACAAAATAGCAAAGGGATCAATCCGTGACCCCCATGGAACCCTTTCCTACTGTGCAACATGAGACTGCTCATTGAGTTAGTTCTGTTTTCCTCTTCCTGGTGCCGCTGCTTCTAATTCTGGTCCAGATTCCCTGCTGCTCAAAATGTAGCATCTCCCAGGGTGGGCTGTTATTATGAGTTTGCTCTAATACATCTAAATAATAATATGGCCGCCTGCTTCCCAACTATGCCAGAGAAAGAGATCAGCTTGGTTCTTTATTTTTCTGTTTGGCTTGATTTGTGATTGCCCCCCCCCCCCCCGAACTTATAAGTCCATTCAGGGTGGAAAAGTGCACTTGCTGCCATCTGCTTTATCTTGGGGTTGTGAAATTAACTAAAATGAAGAAATAATAGAATTCAGGATGGTAGCTTAAAATAGAACTAAATCTGAAGTGGAAGCATATGTTCCTGTCTGTATTAATCTTCTTCCTCAACTTTGGTTGACTTTTTTTCTCTTTAAGTTGTTGTTGTTGTTGTTGTTGTTGTTGTTGTTGTTGTTATTATTATTATTATTATTATTATTATTATCAAAGAAAAGTATGCTTCAGCTGCCTTCAGTTAGGAGAAAGTGAGAACAGATCTGGCTGTTTCTGTGGTCCACAACGGGTCAGCTAATTAACAGTACTGATTGGGATCAGATGTGCAGCAAAAATAAAACAGAAATAATAAGCCCATACAAAGTGTGATCGGTGCTGTTTCAGCAAAGAGATTTGAGATGGTTCTTTAATCTGAGAAAGTGAGTTACAGTACTGAACCCCAGAATGAAACACTGAAGCGGTCTGACTTGATTTGGTTCGCAGCACATGTGCAGAAGCTCTTTTAAGCAACAAGAGTAAAGTGTATACTATTCAGATCTGAAGCAGGCCAGACCAAGATGCTTTTTGATTGGAAGTTGACACCTTTGTTGTATCTATCAGTAAGTCTTTGAAGGAGGCTGTACTTGTACGGTATCAGTAACAGTATAGAGCTGGAAGAGACCTAATCCAATCCCCTGCTCAAGCAGGAGACCCTATACTATTTAACTGTCCAGTCTTTTCATAAAAACCTCCAGTGATGAAGCACCTACAACTTCTGAAGGCAAGCTGTTCCGTTGTCCACGGTCCTTACTGTCAGAAAGCTCTCCTTAATTCCAGATTGCTTCTGTCCTTGATTAGTTTCCATCCATTGATTCTTGTCTTGTCTTCTAGTGCTTTGGAAGATAAATTGACCCCCTCTTCTTTGGGGAAGCCCCTCAAATACTGGAATACTGCTATCATGTCACCCTTGGCCTTCTTTTCTCTAGATGCATGGCCTCAAGAAGACCGTGTTGGGGGTAAAAGAGATATAAAGGAGATGGTAACAGAGCATCATTTTTTTATTTTTTACTGTTACTTATATTTATCATGGTTGCATTGTTGCTACATTTGTAAGAATTCCTGATGTAAGGCAAGCATTTTATTGGGCCCAGATAGTTACTATGCAAGCCCAGGAAAACCTATAACTACTTTAAGGAGCTGTTAGATCCAAAGCATTCTTGTCCACCCCTGTTGCTTTGAAGGGGAACATTGCTTTGATCACTGAATCAAAGTACCCCACAAAAGCTCCACACAGTGCCAAGGTGTTCCACAAGTCATATTAGGGAGAGGAAACAAAGGCAATGAAAACGATTTTTCAAAGAAGAACATTTTGGCAGTTCAAAGAGATTTGATGGAAACATTTCTCTTTCAAAAGGCAGAAGAAAGAGTAAATTGCTATGTATCCTTAGAGGTGATGGGGTAGAGAATAAATAGGTTATTAATCTGACCTGAAGAAGAATTGGGAAGTGGGCTAAAACTATCATCAGTAAGATTTCTTTGTAGCTATCCCATCATCCTCACCTACTTCTAAATACTCTCCAAAGAGTAGTGTTCCTTGGAAGTTCAAAGAGAAGAAAGGGAGGAGGAGGCTAGCAAGTGATAAGCTGAGTTTCTTATATTTAAAGAGGGCAGAGAATAAGGAGTAACAGCAAATCTTATAACCTTAAAGAATAAATTGGACCTCACTTTACAGTTCCTGCTTTCCAACTACTTCCAGAATGGTGGCAATACCAGCTAAAAGGAGCTCATGGCTATAGATGACATTTAAATTGATACTGCAAACAGGCTCCATTACCTCAGAATTTGCTCACTGAATTTCTAATATGGTTGTTTTCCATGCTTTATTGTTTCCCCATTCCCGCATAATGTATTTCTACTAGCATAAGCCAATGCATCTCTCCTTTCTTCCTGTTGTCTTTCCCCCCAACTTCTTTGACTTTTCTTTAAGCAAGCGGCTACTCAATTCAACATATTCCTCCTGTGACTTTATTTTTACTTCTTTTTTTCCCCATATTCTATCCTTGGGGCTTCAGTGTACTTTCTGTGTCTGGCCCTTGGACTGTCTGTATCCAGTATTCTCTTGCTTGCTTGTTTCATGCAAGTACATGTCCATTGAGGTGATGTGCAGTTTAATTATTTTTCTCAAAATTATGACTTATGAGACCTTTATTGGTTATAGGAATTTTCTTCATTGATCTTGGCCAGACCCCAAAATTGCTGACTTCTAATATATTTCTCAGAATGTGTCAACTTGAGAGGATTTTGTTGTTTCAGCATGTAAAAGTGCAGTTTCATGAAGTTCAAGTAGTCCTTGACTTATGATCCCAATAGGGATTGGAATTTCTGTCATTAATTAATGGGATCATTAATAAAATAGAATATAATTCTTTATTGGCCAAGTGTGATTGGACACACAAGGAATTTGTCTTTGCTACATATGCTCTCAGTTTACATAAAAAGACCCTCGTCTTTTTACATACCCTCGTCCAGAATCACAAGGCGCAACACCCAGTCAATCGCACCCAGTTTTACAAACTTTTTGACATGGTCATTAAGTGACTGCAGATTCTCCAATTGATTTTTCTCATCAGAAGCCACCTGAGAAGGTCACAAATGGCAATCACGTGATCGCAGGATGCTGCAACCATCATAAATACATGTTGGTGGCTAAATGCCTAAATTTTGATCACATGACCACAGGGGTAGTGCTACAGTTGTAAATGCAAGGAACAGTCATTTATGTTACATTTTCTGTAATGTCATAACTTCAGACTGTCATTAAATGAATAATCCTAAGTGAAGGACTACCCATACTGGGGATTCATAAACAGTCCTTGGGTTATTTCTTAACTCAGCTAAGAAAAACTGTAATAATTAATTATGGGAACAGCTCCTTTGATAAGGCTTGGAAAAAGTTTCCTTTAAACTAGCCTTAGTTTGAAACCTAGTACTGATCTAAACTGGACTATATACCTCTCAATTATGTCATATTCCTTCTTCCAATCTACCACTAACTTTTTAAACTTCTCTACTTTGTGTCTGGTCTGCCTGCTTGCCTCTCTCTTTGCACAAAGATTGCTCTTTAAGTAGTAATAGGAAAGGGGTGCGGTACATGCCAACCAGAAAGTCTTGGACCTGCAAGATAGATGTGGCATGAAATAAGGCACTAAGAATTTTACTTAGAAGAATGATAGAGTTTCCAGGCATTTCTGGTTCAGGTATTAGGTATATTTTCCACCTTATTTATAAAAAATTAATAAAGATGATTAAAAAAATATTTTAAAAATGGACAGGTCATCTCTAAATCACTCTTCTTAAAAAGGGCAGGCAATCGAAACAGGGAGTAGCTATCCATCTGTCAAAGATGATTGAAATGATTCCTGCATCAGCAGAATGTTGCACTAGATGACCTATTGGTCCATTCCAATTCACACATTAAATTATCCTATTTCCTTCACCAGTTGTGATTTTTATGATTTTACTTTCAGAATCAGTCTCTGCAGTGGGTTTGCAGAGCCCATTACTGTTTATTAATTTAAAACATTTATATGGCTGTCCATCTTATGCCAAAGTCTGGCCTCCTCCCAATCAAGAATTAAAGCAATATCAATAATAAAACAACATTAAACACTGTATGAGAATTATTAAAACCATAAACATTAAAAACAAAAACTAATCATTGCCAACCAGCAAGACGTCCTCATGACTCTGTCATTATGACTCCATCTAAGCATTAGTACAATGATGCCACTGGACCAGATGGTGGTACACAAATTGTCCTTCCATTAAGAGTAGAAATGATACCCTGGCCTATGTAAAACATGTCAAACTATGCTAAAACATACAGATGTTTAAGAGGAGAATATATAATACATGCTTATATTCTCTCAGTGATTCTTTTCCATGTAACACTTCCCTTTAAATTCTATTCTAAGCTAAGGTTCTATATACAGTAACTGTAGTTTATATTCTTGCATATAATTGACATTCGGCAGGTTCATCAGAAGTAAGTAGGAGGGAAGCTTCTCCTTGCAGCAAACAACCATGGCTTTTATGGATTTTGATGTGCTCACTTATCAAACTGTAATGTCAGTTTTGCTCTCTTTTTAAAATTGATTTGTTTTTCCTCTTTAGAATCATTTCTAACACCCATCTTTACCTTTAAGACATTTGGAATTTTGCCTCAACAAAACTCCATCTCACTAGGAAAGCAACAGATTCTCTCACACTCACACATACACCCACCATTAAATCTATACTATAATGTTCATTTATAGTTCTAACCTCCTTCTCTTTCCAATCTCCAGCTTTTAATTTCCCATTTGTGAAAAAAATTCTCAGGGTTAACCAAATGAAAGGAAATCCTTCTTCCACATGTAACTAGTTCAAAATAGCAAGAAGAGGGAGGCACACTCTTTCTATAGAAGTTACTTTGTGATGAAGTCTTCAGAGTACAAGCCAGGAGACTGTAAGTTGTAGTCCCATTTTAGGCATGAAAAAGCACCTGGGTGACTTTGGGCCAGACACTCTTCTTCAACCCACTTCCCCTGATAGAGTTTGTGTTGTGGGGGAAAATAGGAGGAATATTAGGTATGTTTCCCACCTTGAGTTATTTGTAAAAAAAATAATAAAGGTGATTGAAAAAATATTTAAAAACAGGTTAGATTGGTCACCTCTAAATCACTTTTCTTTTTTTTTTTATTGAAAAAGTTTTAACAATACAAATTTTTCCCCCTTTTCCCCCCCCCTCCCTAGCCACAGATTGTAGAGTACATGTAAAAAGAATATATAAATCCTTCCCATCCCCACCCTAACCCTCCCCCTCCTCCCTCTTCCCTCCCCCCCTTGACTTCCATTATATGCAATATTAATATTCCCAAACAATATATATGTTATTCAAACTTCCATATCTTTTTTCTATATTTACTAACATACTAACATAGTCATCTCAGCTAAAAGCGATATAATATTTTCTAGTCTGATACTTATTCTGTACATACTCAATCCATAATTTCCATTCCTGTATATACTTCTCATGCGTCTGATCTTTTAAAAAAGCTGAAACCTTTGCCATTTCTGCAAATCCAGCCATCTTCTGGGTCCATTGATCAACCGTCGGTAAAACATCACTCTTCCAATGTTGGGCAATCAACAACCTAGCTGCTGTCACCATATACAAAATCAATTTAGTTTCACCCAGTGTAAAGTCTTTAACTATACCCAATAAAAAAAATTGCGGAGAAAATTGTATTTTTTTCTTTAAAACATTTTGCATAACCCACCAGATTTTTATCCAAAAAGCCCTCACTTTCCTGCAGGTCCACCAGATGTGATAATATGTAGCATCTAAACAATCACATCTCCAACATTTTGGCTGCACATTAGGGTACATGCAAGACAATTTCTTGGGGTCTAAGTGCCATCTATAAAACATTTTATAAAAATTTTCTCGTAAATTTTGTGACTGTGTAAATTTAACGTTCTGAACCCATATTTTTTCCCATGTTTCCAACATAACTGGTTGAGAGAAATTTTGTGCCCATTTAATCATACAATCTTTAACTAGCTCATTTTCTGAGTCTCTTTCTAACAAAACATTATAAACTCTCTTAATGTGCATTGGACCTGTCCGCTTTATCTGTTCAACCAATTCTACTTCATATTCCATTAAACCAGTTTGTTGATCTTCTTTCCATCTCATCTGTAATTGATTGTACTGCAACCAAGTCAACGATTTCCCTTCTTCCAACAGCATATCCAAAGTCTTCAATCGCCACCTGCCCTCTTCAAAGTAAAGTAACTCTTTATATAAAAACCCCCCGAGTGACTTAATATTTGTATTCCACATGGTATCAGCGAGATCCAGCCAAAACGGAATCTTATAATCCCAATTAGTTCGGTGCCTTCTCCAGACTCTCAGCAAGGCATTTCTAAGTAAATGACTGTTAAACACTTATCCACTTTGGTATCATAAAATAAGTATGCATGCCAACCCCAAACCAGGTCATGGCTTTCTATATTCAACAAGTCAGTCTTAGTTTTCCCAAACCAATCACTTAATTGTATCAATGCAGTTGCTTCATAATATAATCGAAGGTTTGGGAGTTTAAGACCACCTCTCTCACGAGTATCTTGCATTATTTTCAGTTTGACTCTTGGTTTTTTATCATTCCAAATAAATTTGTTCAGTCCTTTTTGCCATTCTAGCAATGGTTTGTCTGATTTAAGCACCGGTATCATTTGAAATAAAAAGATCAGTCTAGGTAAAACATTCATCTTTACTGCTGATATTCTTCCAAGCAGTGATAACTGCAGTTTCTTCCAGTTTTGCATATCTTTTTGTATCTTTTGCCACAGAACCTCATAGTTATTTTGAAACAGTTTAGCATTGGAGTCTGTGATTTGTACTCCTAAATATTTGACCTTTGAAACAGTCTCGAAGCCTGCCATTCTTTCCAGTTCCTTTTTTTTGCTCTCTGTCAGATTTTTGACAATCATTTTAGTTTTTTTCTGATTCAACCTGAAACCAGATACCATGCCATACTCTTCTATAATATTTTTCATCTGGATTATTGAGTTCATAGGTTGTGATAGGGTAACAATCAGGTCATCTGCAAATGCCTTAATTCTATAGTCCTTTTGCCTTATAACTATTCCAGTCAAGGAATTCGAGTCCCGTATTGCATTGAGTAAGACTTCTAAAGTTAAAATAAATAATAACGGGGATAATGGACAACCTTGTCTGGTGCCTTTTTGTATGTTAAAATTCGATGTTAAGCCTCCATTGATAATAAGTTGTGCATGTTGCTCTTGATAAATTGCACCAATCGCTTGTATAAACCGCTCCCCCAAATCCATTTTTTCCAAAGTCTTAATTATAAAGTTCCAATTCACGCGATCAAAGGCTTTTTCCGCATCCAAGAAAACCAGCACTGCAGAGATCTGTTTATTCTTATCTAGATAGTCCATTAAGTCTATAACTTGCCTAACATTCTCCTTCATATATCTGCCTTCGATAAATCCTGCTTGGTCATGATGAATTATCTTTTGAATAACTGGCATCAATCTGTTGGCTAGTACTTTTGCAAAGATTTTATAGTCTGTGTTTAATAAAGATATTGGTCTATAATTTTCTGGTTTCTTAGGACCTGATTCTTCTTTCGGAATCAATGAAACAAAAGCTGTTTTCCATGAGGAAGGTATTTTACCTCCTAGTTGTATATTACGAAATAAATCTTTAAGATGCTCAATCATTTCTTCTTGTAAAGTTTTATAATAAATTGCAGTTAAGCCATCCGTCCCTGGAGCTTTAGCTGTTTTTAATTGTTTTATAGCAAAACTAATCTCCTCCACTGTTATCAGTTGTTCCAAACTTTTCTTTTGGCTCGTTGAAATTTTTGAAACTCTCTTGTTTTCCAGGTATTCATCTATAGTAATATTCTGTATGTCATCTTTAACATATAACTTAGTATAATATTCCAAAAAGGCTTTTTTAATTAGATCTTGTTGGTAAACTTCTTTATCAGCATATTCAGTACTATCAATAATTCGTGTCGATGCTTGCTTCCTCAAAGTATACGCCAACCACCTGCCCGGTTTGTTAGCATTGGAAAAAGTATTGTGCTTTGCAAATTGTAAGTTAGTTGCCGTTTGGTCTGCTATAAGCATTTGAAATTGATCCTTCAGAAGTTTTATAGCCATTTGCAATTTTCCGTCTGTTGGTTTTTGTATCAATTGTTGTTCTTTCTTTTTTATCTCAGATTCCAATTGTAGTCTTTTCTTCTGTTGACTTTGCCTGTGTTTAGAATTCATTTGAATTAGTACTCCCCGCATATATGCTTTAGCTGCATCCCAAACTGTTTCAATAGGGGTGCCTTTGTTCAAGTTAAATTTAAAAAACTCCTTTAAATGCTTTTTAAGTTCAATTATATTCTTTTCATATCTAAATAGATTCTCATTTACTCTCCAGGATCTTCTTTCTCTTTTACCCATCTCGATTTCCATCCAGACCGGACTGTGGTCAGTCAAAGTCCTAGGAAATATCTTTATTTTCTTTACTTTAGAGAGTAGATTAGAAGTTAAGAGAAAAAAGTCTATTCTGGAAAAGGATTTGTGCCTGTCTGAGTAAAAAGTAAAGTCCAGTTCATTTGGGTTTCGAATTCTCCAAATATCTTTCAATTCCAAATCCTCTTTCAGTTCGAAAAAAGCTTGTGGTAATTTATTCCCTATTTTGGCCGTGGTTTTTTTATCCAATCTAGGTTGGATTACTCCATTCCAATCGCCCATTATTATAGTGTTTGAATAGTCCCAATCCAAAATTTTTAAATGAAGTAGCTTGTAAAAAGTTTCCTGCTGTTGATTTGGGACATATATTCCGACCAACAAAATTGGTCCAACATCTGTAATAACTTCAACTGCAATATATCTTCCATCTTTATCTGCTTCTATAATTTTTGCTACAAGTTTCTTATTTATATATATCACCACTCCATTCTTCTTTTCCTGATTTGAAGCAACAAATTGCATTCCCAATTTTGAATTTATCAAGTATTTCTGATCTTGCAATTTTACATGAGTCTCCTGTAAACAGATAACATCATTATGAAATTGTCTCAAATAGTGAAATATCTTCCTTCTTTTTTGCGGAGAATTCAATCCGTTTACATTCCAAGACAAAAATTTAAGTGCCATTTGACCCTGTCTGAAGTTTTGAGAGCAATTGTTGAAGATTCTCTCCTACAGTAGGAATCTTCGGTTTAGCTCCTCCCATGACTTCAGCTTGCTGTTTATCTTTGGTTCTTTTCTCACGCTGTGCTTACTATGTTCTTGCTGCTGTTGCTTCATTTGTTTGGACATTGCTCTGGTTATGCGTTGCTCTTCCACTTTAGATGTTGTTACTTCCAAAGCCATCGCCTCCTCTGTGATGGTTTTAGACATTTCTTCCAAAGGAGAAGCTTCGAATGGTGCAAAAGGATCAACCACAACACCACCTACTGCTCCCATTAATTCTCTTGCCTCCCTTTGCGACTGCCTTATTTGTGCTTCTGTTTCTTGATCAATCTCGGCTTGTAGTTGAGCTTCTTTATCTATTGGTGAAGATGTGCGTGGAGGAGGAGAACCCGCTTTCAAAACATTGTAATAAAATTCTTCTGCTTTTTCAATAGTATTAAGGCGGTATCTCACTCCTCGCAGCCTGAGTATTATACCTATTGGGGCATCCCACCTAAATTGTATATTCTGTCTTTTCAATTCTGTCACCAAAAAT
This sequence comes from Ptyas mucosa, assembly GCA_012654045.1. Taxonomy (NCBI): domain Eukaryota; kingdom Metazoa; phylum Chordata; class Lepidosauria; order Squamata; family Colubridae; genus Ptyas; species Ptyas mucosa. The sequence continues at coordinate 35,354,340 of WNWU01000005.1, forward strand.
CCAAAATCCTTTCTATCTCTTAACATTTTAGGCGGTAGTTCTTTAAAAACTCCAATCTCACTTCCATCAACTTGAACTGTTGTAACAAAAGAATTTTGCAGAATTTCATTTCTCATTCTTCTATCTGTGAAATATATAACCACATCTCTAGGCAGTTGTCTTTGTACCGCCACCCGAGAATTAACTCTGTAGACTTTGTCCATCTTGCACAAAACCAGATCTGGTTCCACTTTCAACATAACTGCCAAAGCCTCTGCACAAATTTTCCTAAGATCATCTCTAGTGTTCTCTTTAACACCTCTCAATCTAATAGCATATTCCATTGATCGAAATTGCATCATAGTAATCTCATTTTGCATTTTCTGTGTAACTTCTTCAATTTCTACAATTTTTGAGTCAGAAGCTCTGAATTTAGTCTCCATCTCTGAGGCAAGATTCTCCACTTTTTTATCAATCTGCAGCGCTACCTCAGACAGGCCTTTAACCACTGTTTGAATATCTTGTTTGAGTGAGTCATATTTCTCTTGAAACATTCCTTTAAGCTCCTTCTCTGATCTTTGAATTTCTTTAATAATAATATCATATTGGCTTTCTTCCTTTGTCTGAGATTGCAACTGCGCTGTTTGAGGCTGCTTCTGTTTATGTGTGGGGGAGCCCCCCCCCTGGTTGCTTTGTTGCCATTTTACCTCTTAAAGATCTTCCTTTTCCACAAACTCTAACAACTTTTCCCAAAAAGTTCTCCAGATTCAATCAGGTCTATAAAAGTCAGTTGGTATTTTTATTTTATGTTATTTTGTTTTTTTTGAATACTTCTGCCGCTTCCAGCCGGATTTGTTACTTTAAAATGTAACCAGATACAGTAATCAAATTACTTTCACTTTCAGCTCTCTCAACTAAGAACAGGCGCCATTTTTTTTCCCTCCGCTTTCCTCAATGCCAATTCACTTTCACTTTAAAAATTCTTTAAAATAGTCCAAAAAGCTTCCAATACTTGCTGTTTAGTGAGAAGTTTGAAATCTTCCTTATTTTTCTTTGTTATTGGTAATGCTGCCGCGCTGTCTTGTTCTGCTTTAAAGCAGAGTTTCCCAGTCGTCCGGAGCTTCAGCGGGGTGGATAGGGAGTCCCACCCTGTTAACTCCCCAGAAGCAAGAAAAGCTTTCTGGGGGTCTCACAGGGGACTCTACCTGCAGCCGCCGGCTCTCCTCACAAGCCCTTTGAGTCTCGGAGTTTTACGAGCCGTTTCAATTGCCGAAACGACTCTTTTACGAGCGATCGGGCTGGCGGTCTTCAAAGGACCGTCCACAACAGCTGACGGCAACAGCGGAAGCCTCCTAAATCACTTTTCTTAAAAAGAGCAGCCAACAGAAAATAATTGCACATCAAGATTGTAGGAAGCCAACTTCTGTGCATTTATTCTGATTGTCAACTTGCCAACATCTCCAATGGTGCAATTGAAGGAAGACGGGAAGGGAAGGAAATATTTTATTTCTTCTCGATTTATGTTTGATCCTGAGGTATATTTATTTGCCACAGGTATTGGCTTCAAGACAGAAGAGGAATAGAAAAAAATATGGAGGAAATGTGCATGAAGGGCTCCTTTTTAAATGAAATAATCAGTGGTGGATTGCCCCCGGTTTGCAGTAAAACTGGCAGGAGGCTCCGCCCACCAACCCCAATGTCATCAAAACGCTTCTGCGCATGCGCAGAAGAGTGCACGTGTGAGTGAGCAAAGGGAGTGTGTGCGTGCGGCCCCATTGCAAACTGGTAGTAAAGGTAAGTAGAACCTACCCCTGGAGATAATGTATGGTTGATGTAATTTCTACTCTTTAAATTTGTAAAGGTATTTCTTGTTTCAGAAAAATCTCAGCCACGCAATCGCCAGCACTGAGTAATGAAACCAAAGTTTTGACCTTTCATCTTTTTAGACAAAAGCAATTGTGCTCTGGCAGCAGGAAAATGAAGCATGACAAATTCAGATGAGGTTACTTCATCAATGGGAGAAAAACAGTATTTGTTCATTATCCACATGCTTCACACCAGGACAAATGTTGTTCGAAGTATTCATTGTCACAGCAAGACTGGTATAGCAGCACACATGAACTGCTCCATTTCAACATTAAGTGATTATTACTATGAGTTGAGGCCTCTTCAGGCTAAGAAAAAGTAATTTCTCTCTAGGACCCCATGCAAACAAGCAGAGACCATCTGTGGAGAATGAACAACTTTTGTTGTTGATTTCTTTTTAATGTATTTGTTCTTTGTATATTCATCCATCCGGGTTAATTAATTAAATCAGTTTTAAAACAGAACAGAAGTTTTTCATCAAACTAAAGGAGGATGGATTTGTGAAAAAATAGGCAAGGAATTTCTAAACCACAGCAGTTCTCGTCTCCCGTTCTGAATTATTCCTGCTGAGGTGCGCTCTCTTCTAAGTTCAAGATTTATAGAATAACAGAGTTGGAAGGGTTTTTGGAGGTCTTCTAGTCCAACCCTATACCATTTCAGACATGATATGGGGGCAGGAAAAGATAATGGATTATTTTTATGCCATCCTATAGAAACTGGTAAAGATAATTTTGATTCAATACTTCCTACACAAAGAGAGAAGGGACAGAATGCTATACTTTTCATATAAGTACCCAAATTTATGTAATATAGGAAATTCAACTTTTGCTCAAGTCATGTAAGTCTGTCTATCTATCTATCTATCTATCTATCTATCTATCTATCTATCTATCATCTATCCATACACAGAATATGTACTGTATACATATATATTCTTATTCATGTATATACAAATATAATACAAAGTTAAGGCTAATGAAAACAATCAATATAATGCATCAAGATTAACTGAAATAAAAATACATCTTTCAAAAGGCTTTGAAGGCTTTCCTTTTTGTCAGGAAGGACACCATCCAAACCTTGGTCATTTTGATGCTCATTTAAAAAAAAATACATTCTTTTATTGCTTTTAAAATAATGTCAGAAAATCTATGTGGGTTTTATTTTTCTTTTCTGTGACAATTCATGCACTAAGAGCCATGCAGTGGTTACAATGCAGTACTGCAGGATATTTCTGCTGACTGCCAGCTGCCTGCAATTTGGCAGATTGAATTTTAATGGGCTCAAGGTTGACTTAGCCTTCCATCCTTTCGAAGTCGGTAAAATGAGGACCCAGATTGTTGGGAGCAATATGCTGACTCTGTAAACTGCTTAGAGAGGGATGTAAAAACACTGTGAAGGCTCTCATTTTATACACTTTTTCTGGATCTATATAACCAAGTTAAGTACATTTGGTTTACTTTGTATTGTGAATTGACCTACATGGCTCTGACCAACACAACACAATTCTGTTTTTTATTTTTATCTTTTGAATGTAGGTCTTGATTTAGGGGGAAATGCATACAAAAGCTATAGATTAAACAAAAGCATGGAAAAAAGACATATATTTAAGAAAAAAAAAAGATTAGCAATGATTTTTTTCTTTGGACCGCAATGTTGGGTTCCAGGATTTTGTGGACTGTGCTCTAGACAACAGATATCCTGATTTTTCTCCAGCAACTGTGGCTGGCATCTTCAGAGGCAAGATGGTCTGCCTCTGAAGATGACAGCCGTATTTGCTGGTAAAATATCAGTTTTTATCATTACTCAACAGACACTGGCTGTGAAAGCCTACACCAGTATATATTTTTTTCAGAGCCTTGATATCTGATACCTGCTCACAGTGAAATCCTTGTCCTCATTATCATCGCCAATGTATGTCATAAAGGTTAAGTTTTTACCCCATTTTCTTTTACATCAAAGAAAGTAGAAGAAGGAACTCCTTTTTTTTTTCAGTGCAGTACCAAATGGTTGCCTAGTACTGCTTCCAAAGCATGAAAAATGACAATAGTTCAATCTTATTCCAGCATGATCCTTCACCCAATATATGTGGGATTTATTCTCTGTCAAAGACAGGCATGAGATGAATTGGAGGGCAAAGTTCAAGAGAAAGCTACAAAAGATCTCTGTTACATCTCTGTCCCATTCTCCTAAATAGAACCAATTTGCCGCTTTACAATCTGCTCCTGGTCTTTCTCTCCTTCCTCTTTCCTTAGTGGAACAGAGCAATGGGACCACACAGACAAAGTGGCAGCTAGAATTGGGTATGGAAAAAGGGGTGGGGCATGACAAAGTTATTTAATTGTTTTGTTTTAAAACCCAATCTAGATTTTGGAGGTTTTTCCCACACCAGGAAAAATAAATAAAAGTCAGCCTCAATTCTGCCTTCTCCAAATTGTATATTTCCTCTGGAGTCTTTTAGGTTTTTTTTTAAAAAAGATCCTTAAAGCAAAGCATGTATGAGTTGCAATCTTTATCTTTTCAGATCTTCTCCTGCAAAGAATGCTATGCAACTCCCCGTTTATGCTTTGTAATAGAGCACATGAAGACAAAACAAGCATGCATGTCTTTTTCCATTATGTCTTCTAGCCTTTATGACATAGACAATCATTTGGAACCAGGTGGGCACAGTGAAAGGTTTTAGAGTGTTTTTAAGCACATTCACAAAATAGCTGCCACAATGGCCTTACATATCCACAAAATGACTAACAAATGGGTGTGCCCAGATCAATAGGCTCATTCTCCAAATAGTCTTTACCATCCCCTGAAACCTGCTCTAATTCCAGCTTCCTTATCTTTTTTCTAGGCAGGTGGTCATTCTCCCAAACAAAACCCAAGGCTGTAATTTGGTGGTGTAAAGCTCAGAGACATCCACATAAAGAAAGGTGAAACTGATGCTAGACAGCAGTTTAATGCATTTATTAAACTGTCCACTAAATGCATGTGATATAATCAAGAACCTGTGAAGTTCTTTATTTGTATTGTTGTTCATTGATATGATGATATTAATTGACATCCAGTAGCTGATTAAGACACATCTCCTTTTAGCATTTGGGCATTTTCTCAAAGATCGCCATCATGGATCAGGCCAATTTATGAATGAATGAAAAATAGACTTATCTGCAACTCTTACTGATCTAAAGATTTGCAGTTCTATTCTTCCATAGACTGCCCCATCTTTTTGCAACAAAACTCCTTGGGACATCATCAAAATCAGCCCCTCTTCCATCTTAGACTGACATGCAGTCTTGGGGTTTTGGTCTTTCTGTTGAAAGGAAATGCCAGTTCTAGTGTTCTGTAATTCAACTTTTGTGCTTAGTGATCTCTGTTGGAGCTTGCTTTTTCTCTTTCTGGACTCTTGTGATCAGGTCAGTTATTGAATAAGTCATGTTTACTAATGATAATAACTTCACTTCCTGTAACCCAATTATATCTACTGAGAAAAGTATGCTTACTTACTAGTTATCTATATTTCATTTCAAAATTAAATCTACCATTGTAACTTGTTCACACTGCTTTCAGTTCCTACTTTACATCTCTGTACTTCACCCTCCTAAATTCATGGTATACAAATGAATTTAACACAGCAACCTTAAGAAAGCCATCTTTGTATGCAGGATGCATCAGCATTTTTCTTCTGTAGTATTTTACTAATGGGCTTCTGCACATTAATAGGATATTACACACACACACACAATGTGCCCAGTCTCATTTATCTGGAACACCATGTTTCTTGCTTTACAAAGGTAATGCTCTGATAGAAATCCAATCCAAGGTCAATTTAAAGAACCATAAGAAAGGAAAGTAGGAGCCTTGGCATCGATCATCATCTGTTAGCATCAAGGAAATCTACTAGGCAAGTACAAGTTATCTAATTGGAATTTTCTTCTGGGATGAGATGTGAATATTTCTATGTATTATAGCTATTACTGATGCATCTATTTTCACATGCGTATTGGGATACTCATAATTTATACAAGTAACTATCCTTTTGATGCTGAGTTTCCTCTTCTTTGGTAAGCAGAAGAGCTCAGTCACCCAACACAAGCTGCTTTTGTTGTTTGTTTGTTTGGGCAATGCTTCATCAATGCTCATTTGTGTATTTTGTTGAGTTGCACAAAGATGATGCAAAATGAGGACATGTTGGTTCTGCAAGTAAAGATTGTTGTTGTTTTGATTTGTTCCTACATTTGGAGGGAATACTGATATTTATTTTGAAAACTATGTTATACTTTAAAGGATAATGTTTGTAGTTCAGGGTTGAAATGAGGGTTGCCCTTTGAGCTTGATTATTTTCTTGCAGACATTTTATTACCCAAACTAGGTAACATCATTAGTGATAGTAAGGAATGAGAATGAGTAAAGTGAGAGCAAACCCCCACTCCCTATTAACACTCATACTAATACTGATGCTATTACTTAGTTTGAGTAATGAAATGTCTGTAAGAAACAACCAAGTGGAGAGACCACCAAGGATTCTTCATGTTATGATTTCTATCATATTAAAGTTTTTCTCCCAAACCCCAACATAACACATTAATTTGGAAATAAATCTGTTCATCTGGGATATTAAAACTTGAGATAAATTTAGAGAAGACTTATAATCCATGAATGCCAGAGGATGCTTAGCAATCTCAAACAGTAAATATTAAACAGTAAATATTAGATTAGTCAATAATAAATACAAATAAGTTGCAACTGTGGATGTCTAAAAACACAATAATATACTAATTGTAACAATTATAGATGAAATAAACAAATATAAACACATAAGATTTATAACTTGCAATATTGGTTTTTGTTGAGATAAATACTTGTTTGAAAAATGTTGCATATTTTTCTTGAAAAACATCAAAAGGAAGGATGTGGGAGATACACAATACATGGTCTTCAAAGTAAAAATGCATTTTCCTTCCAATATATTTTTTTAATATGGTCATAAAAATGTAGCCTTTCAAATATTAAAAAAAAATTAAACTCTTATGAAAAATTCAGCCTAACCTTCAAGGTTAAAAAAGAGTAAGCAGAAAACTGTCTTAAAACATCGTTTTTTAACATGGCTCCTTAAAAAATTAAATATATGTCAGAGAGCAAGTAAAAATATCACCTTACACCATTTACATTTTAAAATTACTTTCCTTTAAGGCATTCATCCAAATATACCAGCAAGGGTTCTCTTTTTGAAATGGGAATCAGAGAATCTTTTTACTCATTCTAGCCTGCTTGGGAAACCAGTCCTACAGCTTATATTTCATTAAAACACCATTTCAATGTTATTATTCAGAAACTGGGCTGAAGAAGTAGAAGGAAGCAACACTACAATTCATATTCATACTCTTGCTATCATCATCTTCTCTTCTCTCATCCCCCCCAAATGTCTGTGCATGGAAATCTGGAAAAAGCTTCCATCTGGACACTTAGGCCAAGATTCTGTTTTCCTTAGAATCACCACTGGCTTATTCAGGTCTGCTAAATGTCCATGTAAAGTGGTAGCCCAATTATAGATGCAATCTCTGCTTTATGTAGTTTCATCCTCTATGGAGGGAGTGTTAACATGAATATCTTAAGGATGTTTCTGGATATGCCCAGAACTTTGGAAATGGAGTGACTACATGAACTGGTTTATGCAATTTTCATGGCAACATTTTTTGGGAAGTGATTTGCCATTCCTTTCTTCCTAGGGCTAATAGAGAATATCTGGTTCAAACTCATTCAGCTGCCTAAGGCAGGACTAAATCTCCCAGTCTCCCAGTTTCTACTTTCATACCTTAAACCACTACTCATTTAGAAATGGCCTCTGTAGAAGTAAACAAGCAGCAGTATCATTGTACTATGCATTACTGCGTGACTTAGCATCTCTTAGGAGATATCTTTGTGAAGTCTGCACAGAGAGCTACAGTATTCCAAAGACTCTTTCCTAATGATGCTTCCTGAAGACTGTTATGGTAAACAATGCCTGCTTCTCATATATTTCCTTAAGAAGACCAGAATATTCTAGAACACAGCAAGCTACATATTGCTGCCCTCTCTGAAGATGAATATTGTGGTTGAAATTTGGAACTTTGCATTCCTTAGACAAAAGGTTTAGCTTGTTTTATTTGTTGTTCTGCTTTCCTCATTAATTGAGTTGACACTCCTGTGTGTACATTAAATAATGTCAAAATACAATAAAGCAAAGTAGAAGTTGAGTGACATTTGTTGACATTTTCCAAAGAGGCAAAACAAGTTAACATTGTAGCTGAATGTTAAAAGGTCTGGGAGTTAATGTCTTTACTCATCAGTGTGGCTCTGGGCAGGGTTGACTGAATGCAACCAGAAAATTTATTTATATTTCCTAACAGGAATTTTTATTCATTTAGTTTTATTCATTTAGATTGTATTTCTAAAATATTAATGAAAAATAAGTATGGAACAAAACCCTATTATCCTATTCCTATTATTTTCATAAAACATCAGCTTCAAATAGGAAGAAATAGTAAGCTTTTTGATTTAGTTTTGCTTTTAAACCCAGATTAATGTTTATATATACAAAATAAGAATATGTTTTTCCCCATTTCACATATAAATTTTGTTTACGCTGATCTTTCAAATAAACCTGAACTATGGTTTAGAAGTGTGTGTGGTGGAGAGGGAGGGGAATCCTGAGAATTAAATAACATTTTTATGTCTTTTGGTAACTTTACTCTCAAGAATATAGGCATCTTTGCTGAAATGCCTTCACTGACTTTGCTTTAAAGAGGCATGATTTTTTTAATATAAGCATCTTTTTATTTTGCACAAAACTCTTCAACTAATTTGGAATTGACATGGATGTTTCTTACCAATAGAGCAATATTACTGCAAATATTATAGGAGTCGGTTCAAAAAAAGAGATGGTAAGACCATTTGCAGTAGATAACTGATGATGATGATGATGATGATGATGATGATGCCGACTCAAGAAGTTCTTGAGAAATAAGCACATGTGATCTGGAGAGATCAGTTCTGTTTCTGTGATAAAAACTTAACAGAACAGAACAGAACACGGTGAAATGTGATAACATTAGACCTGGAAACACCCTTGGGAAGATCTGTGATACTCACCTTGAAAGACAGTCACTGTCACTGTGGTTGTTGTCACCTAAAGGGGTGGTGGGAATTTCCAGATAGGCCTTTGGGCGAAGCATGACATCCTTCCCTCCTCCTTTCCACAAAAGATCAGCCTGTTCCACTCTCTCTATTGACTTGGAGCTTGTATGCTTGCAAAGCGCATATGTTGAAAGTTACTTGCAATCTGTTGTCTTGATGCTATCTGTGTGGAAAGCAAAACAAACAAAGAAAATCATAGCAGGGACATACCATTAAGGGAGCCATAAAATTAATACACTTGTGCATGAAATCTTTTGAATGTCTGAGCTGCTTTTTAAGTAGAGGTATAGAGGACATAAAAGAAACACATAAAAACACCTGACTAGGTGGCTCAATGGCTAAGACACTGAACTTGTCAATCAGAAAGGACGGCAGTTCGGCAGGTTGAATCCCTAGTACAGGTCTCCTGCGTGGGCAGGGGGTTGGACTAGATGACCTCCAAGGTCCCTTCCAACCCTGTTATTTTTACCCTAACTCTGAGCTTCCTCAAGTTGTGTATTAAGTGGCTTAGGCTGCTTTCTGAGCTGAAGATTTTGTAATGAAGCAAATTGGATAGCTTTGTACATCCAGACTTCACTACAGCAACTGCGTGGGTAGGCATTATTTAAAGGCAACAGAACATGAATACAGATCGTGACAGGGATCACTGATCTTAGGCACTGGAAATTCTCTTTTTTTATTAGTTTCAGGATAAGATAATTTGATGGGTAATTTCTTTTTTACTCATTGATGATGAAAATATTATCATTATGTTCTCCGTCTTATATGGGTATCAACAGAATGATAATCAGAGAAGAAGAGAAGACCAATAAATTATGTTAATAAAATAAGACAACAATTATATCTATGGGAAATGTATTTGAAACAATGGTTTCAAATATTCAGTTGGCTGATTGCTCATTTGTATGCTACAACAATTTCGCAATGCAAGCACAATTGGCTAAAGCCTTTTTCAGAGCCTGGTCTATTTCATTTCTTATATTAGCAAAGAGGACTTCTGCCAGCTTGAACAAACCAATCACCGGTTGTTTCAGTAAAACACCTAGGTTTTGTAGATAATTATCAGCAAGCTCAAGCTGAAAAATAAATCAATTGGTATCTCCACTTCACATCAACAGAAAGAGCTTGTATAGTAAAGCGAGCTGTGTAGATCTTTAAGAGGGTGCTTCATTATGATGAAGCGACATCACTTGGTTGGTCTGCCTTGACTAGTATTTGCAATAGCCAGAAGTGGTAAATCACATCACTTTTTGGCTTGAGGAGAGTCACTTTGCTTCCATAGCATGACATTTTGTTGAGGGGAATCCAATCTGTCCTACATAGACCTAATAGTAATAGCATTTAGATGCATTACTTTTCAGAAAAGCAAAGATCTTCATAGATAGCGTCTCCTTAGGACTCATACAACTCTTCTATATGGCAACTCATTGCGGTTACTTAGATTTCTTCCCGTGCATTTCTCTTTTTTATCCCTTTTGGGTGACTGGCTTCCTCTTTAAAATTCATAAAGACACTGCAATTAAATACAGAGAAATTCAATTATGTTGCAAAAGAATACTGTCACTAGTTGTTGACTGTACTTAATACCAGCTCTATCATTTCATAACACATACAAAATGTATCTGTCTCTTTGATGCAATTTATAATGTTCCCCTTTTATGATAGCATGGAATCTGTAATGCAAGTAGTTGCATTTGTATAGCAGTACAGCAGACTGAATGTTTAGTTCTGTTAGTGATTTTTTACTTTCAATGGTCAGGATTTTATTTTATTTCAGAATGATCCTTTACATATTATGTATTCATTGTGTAGCTTCTAGCAAATCAATCATTTTAAACAAGACTTTTATCCATAACAATAAGAAGACTAGCCGCTACATTATCATATGCCTTTTTCCTCTAAGGAATTTCTAAGGAATTTAAGTCAGCATCCAGTCTTCTCTTTGCCATTATTTTATCCTCAGAACAATTCATGAAGTAAATCAAGCTAAGATCTAAGTTTAAACAGTCACTCAGTGAGGTCAGAACTTTATAACACATCCCATTTCATCCCAGATTTAATCTGATTAGTTTTGGGCTCTTGCAGCATCATCTGGGTGCAGTAAAAATAAAAACTCAAATCAAGTTTAGTTCTGGAAATTGCATAGATATGTCCATGGAATTGTCTTAGCAGTAATATGAAGTGGTTTGCCATTGGATTATTCAAGATTTTTTCGTAACTTCATAATCTAGTGATCTAGAACTCCTGATGATCTCTAACCCAAGTATTAACCAGCTTGATCCTGCATTGCAGCCTGAGCATCAGCCAATATGTAGATGCTGCTACCTTTTGTGCATTCATTCCAGTATCAAAACTTATTTTTTGTATCTTTAGCTTCTCTGAAACCTGTGGATATACTGGAATTAAATGCTGCACAAGGAGAACAAAAAATAAATGGAACATTGTCACTGTTTCCTAATTCTGTTGTGTTATTTTCTCTCACCATGAAACAGCAGAATGTTCCTCTTGTGTGTGGAGAACATCATGCTCATGATATGCAGATTACACTTATTTTTTGAAATAAATCCATTACACTACCGGTATGTAGATGCACAGACAAATGCATCCTATTCATTGGCATAGTGTGAAGTATAGCATTCAGGCACTTGTGTTAAAAGGATATTTTGTAATGTGTACAGATGGGAGAGCTTCAGGTAATCTGAAAATTTGTGTAACCTGAACACTGCTGTACAGGTAGTCCTTGCTCAACAACTAGTCATTTAGTGACCATTCAAAGTCATGTCAGACCAAACAAAAAGTTCTGGAATTCTGATAGTGGCATACATGTATGTGTCGCATGATTACATTTTGGGTCCTTGCTCACTTTTATGGCAGTTGCAATGTGCCACATTCATGTGACGGCAATTTACAGTGCTTTTTTTTTTTTTTTTGCTGCTCTCCAGCTTTTCGGCTGATTTTTGCAAAAAAAAAAAAAAGGAATGAATGGGCCCCCTTTACAACTACCACATTTGCTTAACAATTGCTGCAAAACCAAGCTGTAAAATCAGGTTGGTGGGTGCCTTGAACCATCATGGTTTATAGTGGAAATGATAGTGGGCTCCATTATGATTGTAAATTGAGCTCTACCTGTAACTGCTTTCAGAATATATACTGGCAACCAGAAAATGAAGAACCTTGGGTTCCATTCTAGTTTTGCTCAGGATGGTTTTATTGTTTTAGTTATAGAAGTGTTGCAGTGGTAGGTTGCCCCCGGTTCAGACCGGTTCTATAGAACCGGTAGTAAAACCGGCAGGAGGCTCCGCCCACTGACCCCACCATCATCAGGAAGTTTCTGCACATGCGCAAAAGAGCACGCATATGTGCTCGCTTTGCTCACATGCGCACAGGGCCCCGTTGCAAACTAGTAGTAAGTAGAATCCACCCCTGAAGTTTTAGCAAGGAAAAATGGAGTAAGCCATTCACTTTTAAAAAAAAAAATCAGTCAGTGCTATATGTACCGGTAAGTGCTTATTTCTGCACTGAAGAAATGATAGAGTAGGTACGCTTTGGAACTCTGACAGTTGAACCTAGCTGTGCACACAACAGTATACATGATGAACTACAATATACTCTGAGGTTATCCTTGAACTACCCAGCATGATATACTTGCCCAAAGCACTATTTGTCCCTGTTATCTTAGCGTTAAAAAAGAGCTGAGGGAAAACCATCCTCCAAACCAAGACAGGACAGAAACAACATCTTTCAGACTAGTCCGGCATCACTAGAGAAAGCAATTTATTGTCCTCTGATGCTATCAGCTGCTGAACTAGGTGAAACAGACAGCACTAACAAGGTTGTAGACTAGAGTTGCCTTAGTGTTTTATATGTTATTTTGAAATCCAGCTCTCTGTCCATCAAAACCCATGTTTCCAGTCATATTTTATAAACAAGCTTCTCCTGCTTTATGATAATCTGCCTTTTCTGTCCTTGTTGCTTCATATTAACACCCCTTTCCATTAGCATTGTTGTTGTCAGATCATGTTATTCACTTTCTGAAAAGATTATTATTAATGCTATTCATTTATTATTATTAAAATGTATTACAATCATCCACTCTAGCAAACTCCAGGTAACTTATCCAAAATCCAAATAAGCAATTTCAATAATTTGAAAACGTAAAACAAAATGAAAAGCCCAGAATAAAAGCAACCGTAACAATAAATACAATAGGACCCCCACAAACATGTTAACTCTAGGCCTAGGGGAAAAAAATGTCCATCGATATAAATGCAAACAATTAATTTCCTGGTTCAGAGGCCAGTCTGCAAATTCTTAGGAAGTGCTTAAGAACTTCACATTTTTCCATATGAGTTCCACAATGGCTTTTGATTGGCTACCGTGGGAACTGAATGTTAAGACTAGAGAAAATGTGGGTCTAAACTAGTGGTGGGTTGCTCCCGGTTCGCCCCGGTTCAGGTGAACCAGTAGTGGTGGCGACGGGAGGCTCTGTCCACCTGCCCAGACATCATCAAAAATGTTCTGTGCATGCACAGAAGCTACTGCACATGCGCAGAAGCGCCACGCAAAGTGAGCATGCCTGCCTGCGCACTACCAATAGCAAACCTATAGTGCCGGGATTTGAAACCCACTATGCAGTTGTGGGTTTCAAATCCTGGCACTACCGGTTCGCTATCGGCAGCGCGCAGGTGTGTGTGCTTGCTTTGCGAGTGTGTGGCGCTTCTGCACATGCACAGAGCATCTTTGATGATGTTTGGGCAGGTGGGCAGAGCCTCCCGCCACCGCAGCTACCAGTTCTCCTGAACTGGGGTGAACCGGGAGCAACCCACCACTGGTCTAAACTAGCAGGGCTGTTACATTCTAACCTCAAAGATGAACAGATATCCCCCCCCCCCCCGAAATAGACATTGTTACTAGCAACATCAACATCATCATTTTCTGGAGCCACAGGAATTGTTGCTAATTATATACCTTCCTTTTATTTTAAGACATTTTCTATACTGGCAGAAACATTGTCTTCACACCAGGAGCAGAAATCCCAGTGTATTTGCTGACATACAACTACGCTGAGTAGGCTGATCTGAGAATAAGTTTGTGAATAATCCACTGAATAAAACGGGTTGACCTTGAGAGCAGCATGGAAGATTGGTTGTATTTCCCCTTTCCTCTTCCCTGAGGGAACCAACCGAATGCGAGTCCTAGCAAGAAAATGTTCACAACAATTCAGGAAATCAGCTGAAAAGCAAACCTGATGCCTATGGGAAGGTGATGACCTTTCTCTGTCTATCTCCCCAGAGTAGTCGCAATGTGAGGATTTATATCCTGCTGTGAGTCTACTGAATGGCACAAACAGCTTCAGGTGCCAGATCTGACTCTGTCTTGCATATGCACATTACACATTGGGGTGGGGGTGGGGGGAGAAGCAAAGAGGAAAGGGCCAAACATTTTGAAAATGGTGCCCTGCTATGAGAAGACCTGGACAGCTTGTCAGGTGGGCACAATGAGGCTTAGTCTTCATTCATATAGTAAACAGTCAGGATGTCATTTACAGAGCACCGAGTATGCTAAAACTTGCTGCTATGTAAAAATAAATCAGAATTTGGGGGCTACTTCCATTTCAGGGATGAAATGGATAAGTGAAATAGCAAAAAGAGCCTTGGATAGTACAGTGGTCTAAAGCACCCTGTTATTAACATCAGCTGCCTGCAATTATTGCAGGTTCGAATCTCACCAAGGCTCAAGGTTGACTCAGCCTTCCATCCTTTCTAAGGTAGGTAAATTGAGGACCCAGTTTGTGGGGGCAATAAGCTGACTTTGTATAAATATACAAAAGTATGAAGGCTATTGCTTAATGCATTGTAAGCCGCCCTGAGTCTCCGGAGAAGGGCGGCATATAAATCAAATTTTTTTTTTAAAAAAAGGACAGATATTTCACCTTTTTTTCTAGGAAAGTGAAGCTAGGATAGGTACAAATAATACCCCCCTTCCATGTTACTACTATATATTCAAATAGTAAACAACAATTCATCCATTACAGATTCCTTTCACAGAAAATCTATGATTTACCAACTAGTCTCAGCTGTGGTACAATGGCAATAATCCATGGACCCTCTTGCTGTCTGTCATCCTTGGTGGGAAAAATTCACCAAGTTAGTAAGCATCATGACACATTCAGGGAAGTTGTCTAAAAGATAACACCAATTTTGAAAGTTGTGTCAAAAGGAAAAGCAATCCAGGGACAAACACTACTGTACATATGAGACGTTGCCTAGCAAATAAATAATTATTTGTTTATGATGCTAATATTCCACTTCCATCTAAATAGCTCAAGGCAGCATACATTTTATCCTTTTATAATAACAACACTCCAAAAGAGAAGGATAATTTGCAAAGTGGAGGAAAATGGTTTTAGCATCTATGTAAGAGCAATGCAGTTTCAAATTAGATGTGGTTTATTTTCCAGTGGTTCACAGAGAAATTAGATGGAACAGAATGCCTTTGGAATATATGACATTACGTGTTGGGATAAGTGGAGGTATACCTCTTATTAAATAAGAATAGCAATAGCCTTACTCTTGAATATTATGAGATTTGTAGGGTTCGGATTGTGTTCTAACCTGCATGGATTTGGATTGTGACCTTTAAAATCTGAAAGCAACATACTTGTTAATGGAACTCTAGACTGAATACCTTGTGTTAAATATACATATTAACTTCTTGACTATATCCTCAGCATTGGGAATCTCTCACAAGATCAAGAACTATATTGAATTTTCAGTTATGGACGATGGTTAAAAACCCAGGATACAACACAGGAAGGAGAAACCTACCTCTATTTGCAGTAACAGACTGCTGATACTGTTCTTCAATATTTCATTTTTTTAAACAAGGTGGCATGAATGAAATTTGGAGCAGTACGATCATTTTTAAGTCATAACATCATTTTCCAGCCTTTCCCCAAATTTTCTATTATAAGAATTTTGAAATGACATTATATTTTTCATATAATATAAGTCTAGAAAATGGAGAAATGGAGAAGTATGCAAGCACATTTTGTTTTTGTTTTTTGATCTGGTCTGTTTTAGTTTTGTTTTGGTATTTTGTTCTTCCAGTTGGTAGTATTTTAATTAAAACTATTTTCAACATCAACCTTAATTAAAAAATGATGAGAACAACATTTACCTGTTATTTATGATTTTAAAAAGCAAATACATTTTTGGAATAGAGGTGTTGATGTATAATAAAAGAAAGTGGAAAAGCATAAAATACTTTGTTTGAACATTGTCAACACATCTTGATGTGGAGAAGAATTTTTTTCTATATCAGAGAACGCTAAACTATTTGCATTTCATTAATATGCAAAATCAGTGCTTATTCATTTTATTTTGTAATGTATTTTGTTATGAATTTCTTTCATTCTTAGTCAATAAACCATTATCATTCAATGGACTACTATTTATCATGGATGCACAAGAGCCTATGATGATGGACAAGACCAAAGGCACCAGTGCCTCTATTCACACCCATCCATCCATACACTCTCTCGCTCCATATTCACATATACTCACAAAAAACATCTGCCTATAAATGCAAAATTTATATTGCAAACCAACAAGGAAAGGCATCCTAATGAGACAAATTAGTCTACTTCTTGTGCAGAAAGAAGAATGTTTGATGTATGGAGATGGAATTACTAACTGTTAAAATTAAATTTAACTACAGTAAGGGAGGATGTCTGATGAGGGTCCATCAAATAATTCCATAGGACATCAACCATTTATTTGGTGTATTTTATCAAAGGGCATATCCCTTTGTCCAGGTCAAGGGGTGTACTGAACATGTGAATAGTATGCAGTTGCTGGGTTAAGCTTAAACAAAAGCTAAAAATGATTTAATTTCCATTGGTAATGAATGAAAAATTAATTAAAATACTAAATTCATATTTAGTATGAATTAACAAATTCTAATCTATTATTATTATGGTTCATTGAATAGTCAACTAGATATTTAGATTTAATGAGACATTTTTATCCAGCTATCAGGTCTTTTTCAAGAATCTGGGATGGGCTGATTTGTCATTTGATGTTACTAAAGATACAGTACTCTCACAAGATATAAGCTGTTTCAAATAAAGCTGCCTTTTACAATTGACTGATGGCGGTTTTGTCAATGCCAATGTTGTTCAAGTGGTGCTCAAGATGGTTTCGGATTATACCCAAGGCACCAATCACCATTGATATTTCTTGTTGTAGTCATTCTACTTTTATTAGGATGTCTTTGGGTTTGAGGATTATTATTATCATTATTAATGTTATAAATTGAATCAAATTACATAATTATGTGGTCTATATCACATTATTTAATTATATGCCACATAGAGTTATTTATTCCTTATGCCACACAGAGTATTTTCAAGCAACATTTAGTCTACAGTTAGCTTGTCATTCTTTGTGAAAACTGCTCACTTCATTAAATACACAGAATGAAGCTTCCTTTCCATTTTTAATGTTAGAGTAAATGTACTGTTAACTTTTATTTCAAGAGGACATAATTATCTGGGGGGGGGGGAAAGGTCATGGAAGAAAAGATTTAGCCTTCTTGCCCATAATCAATAAAAAGGTTTATTTTTTTAAAAAAAAGAAAATATTACTCTATTTCTCAAATTGCTTCATAAATGGGATGGAAATCATTTGAGATTAACAAAAAGAAATGAGAAAGAAAAGAAAGCTGTCAGATCCCTCCATAGGTCTTGGACCCTCTCAATGTAAGATTAAGGCAAATGTTACATTTTCTGTTTCTAATTTCCTCTTTTTTTGACTGTTCAGCATTGCTTATGCTGGCTGTCAGTCTCAGCTAAAAAGTAATGTATCAGATAGTGCTCTGTGCAATCAGAGGATTATGTTTTACTCTTGTCAATTCATTCCTGAGGAAGACATTGGAGACATGCAGATTTTAAACACTTGATTAAAATGGATAAATTTAACTCAGCTCTTTGTCTCTCTTTTCCTGCATTACTGTTTTCTTGTCCTTTATATCATTTATACAGGTAGTTCTATCTTTTCCACACATCCCTCATACAAAAGAAATTTACCCTCTTGCAATGCACTAGTGCAGAACATGTGTGAATATACAACCATTTTAGAGGGTGTTTAGTAACATTTTAGTGCCCAAAATGGGTGGATCCCTCCTGCTCATAGGGAAGCCAATTCAACTAATCTTCACTTTTGTAATTATGATCGTCATAATGCTGGTCATATTGCTCCTTCCTTCCTTCCTTCCTTCCTTCCTTCCTTCCTTCCTTCCTTCCTTCCTTCCTTCCTTCCTTC